>SRMA01026266.1:18346-376210 GCA_007224835.1 Danionella cerebrum | reverse complement strand
AACTCGCCTAGGAACATTGTTCCGCTGCGCTTAATATCGCGCTAATAATACATTTATATTATTCAATACAAATACCGAATACCAAAACGGTACGCAAGTGTACCGAACCGAACAGGCCGTACCGAAACGGTTCAATACATACCGTGAACCGTTACACCCCTAATATATATATATATATATATATTAAAAGGGGTGTATCGGTACGCTAAAATCGTATTCGGTTCGGTACAGTGTCTTGAAGAGCTCGGTTCAGTTCATTTTCGGTACAAAAAAAAGAACTTACAAAATCTTTATTTTGAAAAGCTGCCAATACACAATAGAATTCTTGCATTAAATAAATAAAAGTGACACATTTGGGTGATATTTTAAATAAATTGCACTCTATAAAGAAATACACA
Source organism: Danionella cerebrum (assembly GCA_007224835.1). Taxonomy (NCBI): domain Eukaryota; kingdom Metazoa; phylum Chordata; class Actinopteri; order Cypriniformes; family Danionidae; genus Danionella; species Danionella cerebrum. The sequence goes on along the minus strand of SRMA01026266.1, from coordinate 375,812 downwards.
TTTTTTAAATAAACAATTTAATACTGCAACTAGTTTGGACCTGAAAACTGTTAACACTAGCAACAGCTTGAGCTTGTATATCAACAAAACTAACTATTCAAGTTTTAAGTTTTTGGATAAAATTATGAACCTAACCACATTTTCTGACAGATTGGTAACAGATCTGGTTGCAGTGACAATATCTCCAGCAGTAGAAAATGTTAGATGTGTTGCCTGCCACATACCCGATCTCCGTGGAACACATCATTTCAAACTCAAACCTTTATAGTTAGCTTCCTTCAGCGTCACAAGAAATTACATTTCAAAACACAAACTAAAAGTAAACAATATGTAACAGGGTAGCGGTTTCAGGGGAAGAGCAGCGCACACACTCGTCTCTCCCTCTCCTCACACACACACACACACACACACACAGACTCCTGCAGTGCACACACTGAGGGTTTGGGGCGCAGCTCTTAAAGAGCAACATACATACATAATGTGGTACATATATGTAGCAGTGGACGTTACACGTGAAGCCATTTCTCATAGCTATGGAAACACTCCCCGTGCGTAAAAGCAGTCCTCTCCACGCTCCGTGTCCTGTGATTCGTCGGGGATCCTGTCAGTCTCAAAATGGTGGATATCATTGCCACCATTCAGATTCAAAGCTTTCCCGCGAGGTATAGAGCTCCCGGATTGGACAGACACACGTGGGGTAGACACACGCGGAAGTTCCAACGTTGGAAACACTATGAATGGGACGTTACACAAAGCGCAGGAAGACGGCGTAAAGGGGCTTCCACCCCCCTTTTACAGCGTTTCTTTAGGAGTTTTTTTTTGCTGAAATCATGTCCCGTAAGCAAGAAAAGAAGACTATGAACGTAGCTGAAGCTTTGGACAAGATTTTTTCCATATTTCAATTATTGTGCCAAATTGTGCCAAACTGTGCAAACATGGATTACGCCTGAACTTTGTTCAATCAAAACCTTTACAGAATATTAGTTTCTTGTAGTATGAACACCAAACTTGCTACAGATGTCCTTGACATGTAGTGGTTACAAGTGATTGTGTTTATTTGCTTCGTTATAAGTAAAATAAGGAGATTTTAGAGGAAACATGTAGGTTTTTTTTAGGCGGAGTTCATTTTTTGGCCATTCCAACATCAATTACTCTTACCCAGTGTTCTTGACTGTCAAATTAACTCATCCACACCACTCCCGAAGAACCTATCTTCATTTTGATACCAAGATTTGCAGTTTAGACCTTGTAAAAGCTGAGAAATGCCTTAAAAAGTAAAAGTATAGGATTTTCGAAAATAGGCCTCAGGGCTTAAGAGGTTAAATGTAAAGGATGTATACACTTTATATTTATACACCAAAATAAACAAGGGGGCAGGCCACACACTTGTCTTCAAGAAATTAAATTTGCACTTCAGCAGTGTTTTAATACACAAAATAAAAACAAATATAGCATTTTTGAACCGGGCACTAGGAAAGTTCCTGAAACATCACAAACAGCTCAGATTTTGGGAATTGGTAGATTTTAAGAACACCAGCTGCTCCACATGCTCTGGTTTAAGAGTGCTTCTTTTAGCAGCGACCACATCTCCTGCCATAGAGAAAACCCGCTCTCGCGCCTGGGATATCACTTTGACAGCAGAGAGTGGAGAGGAAACATGACCTCATGGACACCAGTTCAAAGGGTCCTCAGTGAGATGCAGAGATGGAGCTTCACAGTTTCCTCTTTAGCAATGACATCATTGTATCTCCAGTGTCACTGAAAGACTGTCCCAGCAAACTCACGAGCAGCGATGACGATGAGGCCTTTCGTTTGGGTGCAGCAGAGGGGCGGCTCTGCATAGATGTTTCTTCTTCATGGAGTACCTGTTCCCTCAGCCGCTTCATCCACTTCTGTACTTCTTCGTGCACACTTTGTGAACAAAATAATTGAAAATACGATGAAACTAGAAGATAATGACAGTGCACTACAACAGCTCATATATTAAGATTATTAAATCCTACAAATATTTTATAATGAAGAAAGAACATTTGGACAGATTTTATCTACTATTAATATTAAAAGTGTTTAAGTGTGTTTTAATTGTATGTATTGTACAAGAAACATGATAGAATTAGCCTCCTCTGTCAGTGCTCCGTATACTCCCGATCTGTCCTCATCTGTGAGAAACGGCATTCCCTTAAATCGGGGGTCCGGGGCAGAGGCTGCATGAAGGATCCTCTTCTCTGACTCACTGTTGTACCTTTTCTAGAGATCTGCTCTGATTGCATTCTTGATGTCACAGATTGTGTGTGAGTCTTCTCCGGTGGTGTCTGACATATTCTGGAGGAGTTTCTTTGTGCGGTCACTTTAAGCGCACTGAGATCCCAGATTCACAATTTATGTGAGGGAATGTTGTCACAATCACTAGATCTTTATCCGATACCTACCATTCCTTGCTGACCCGAGACAGCAGCTCTTCCAGATGAACACCCGTGTGTGACTCATAAACGGCTCTTGTTTGCAGCACAAGTGACGCAATCTTCAAGTACTCACTAATGTAATGTAATGCAACTCGATGAACTTGGCTTTGGTTTCGTGGTTTGGTTACCACGGCTCCAGAGTATTTTACAGGTGGCGAACAGAAAAGGGCCGTATATCCTTCTCTATAAAAGCAGCCACTGCTCTGGTAATTCTCTGCGAGTTGGACAGCAACGTTGATCTCATTTGATCTATTTTTCTTGAGCTGGGTTCACCTTGACACTGACAGACGTAACAGCTCAGGGTGAAAACAGCTGAAATGGTTTTCAAGTTAGTGGTATTACCTCCTGCATATTTTAGTGCTTACCAGGTTGTTCATGAAAGCCGAAATGTGCCCAGATGTTGGCTTTTAAAGTAGTTGGAGCATTTTTAATTACTCACAATCGAGACTCTCACCCCTCATCTATCGTATTCTACTGCGACAAAGCACGTATGTAGCAAATTATGTTAGAAAAGCATCAGTAAGTTATGGTCTATTACTGAACCAATACCAAATCATCCCTGACTGCATCATAGAAACGATTAACCTCTTAAGCCCTAAGGCCTATTTTCCGAAAATCCTATACCTTCACTTTATTTCACTGGTTTTACAAGGTCTAAACTGCAAATCTTGGTATCAAAATGAAGATAGGTTCTTGGGGGGTGGTGTGGATGAGTTAATTTGACAGTCAAGAACACTGGGTAAGAGTAAATTATGTTGAACTGGCCAAAAAAAAACTACATGTTTCCTCTAATATCTCCTTATTTTACTTGTAAACAAGTAAATAAACACAATAAATTGTAACCACTACATGTGAAGGACATCTGTAGCAAGTTTGGTGTCCATACTACAAGAAACTAATATTCTGTACAGGTTTTGATTGAACAAAGTTCAGGCGTAATCCATGTTGGCACAGTTTGGCACAATTTGGCACAATAATTGAAATATGGTAAAAATCTTGTCCAAAGCTTCAGCTACGTTCATAGTCTTCTTTTCTTGCTTACGGGACATGATTTCAGCAAAAAAAACTCCTAAAGAAACGCTGTAAAAGGGGGGTGGAAGCTCATTTACCCCATCTTGCTGCGCTTTTGGGAACCTTTCATTCACAAACGCTTTCGACGTTCGAGCTTCTGCGTGTCCCTACCCCCCAACCATCTGTCCAATCCAGGAACTCTATACATCGTTCAAAAGCTTTGAATCTGTAGAAGCCAATGAGCTCAACCATTTTGAGACTGACGGGATCGCCGACGAATCACACGACGCGCAGCGTGGAGAGACCACCTCTTACGCACGGGGAGTCATTCCATATTTGGGGACGTCATGAGCCCACGGAGCAACAAAAAAAATCAAAAATGGCGTTTCCGCGAAGCTATCGACCGGACATAACAACAAACAGACTTTTATCGCTATGGAAATAACTTTTGTTGAAAAAATGGGAAAGGTAAGACAAGATTTACATGCTTGCTTTGTTTTTGCTGGCATTTTTTTCGGGGAACTTTCGCTCCCTGCTCTGTAATACTTTGCACCATGTAAATGAGTTGCATATCTCTGGATTCTGCTGGTTGTTGGCTTTCAAGCACCCCCTTGTGCATTATATTTCCACTCATAGCTCACTAACACTGAGAGTGACTCACACATATTAAATACTGTTGTGCTCAGCGGAAACTCTTCTAAAAACGCATCTAATTCAATTTCATATCCGTTAACCACAGCTCGAACGCCATGCAAATAAACAACAACATAGCCGGATTATAACTCATGACCAAGTTTTTGTTTATGTGCGATATGTATCCACAATATAAACGCAAACACCAAAACCATGGCATCAAATGAAAGCTAACAACCAGCTGAATCCAGCGATATGCAACTCATTAACATTGCATGAAGTATTTCAGAGCAGGGAGCGAAAGTTCCACGAAAAAACGCCAGCGAAAACCAAGCAAGCATGTAAGTCTTGTCTTACCTTTGCCGTTTTTTCAACAAAAGTTATTTCCATAGCGATAAAAGTCTGTTTGTTGTTATGTCCGGTCGATTTTTGGCTCTTTTTTGTAGCTCTGTGCTCGAAATAACATCTCCCTGTGCGTAAAAGCAGTCCTCTCCACGCTCCATGTCCTGTGATTCGTCAGGGATCCTGTCAGTCTCAAAATGGTGAATATCATTGGATTCTACAGATTCAAAGCTTTTCAACCATGTATAGAGCTCCCGGATTGGACAGATGGTCGGGGGGTAGGGACACGCGGAATTTCGAACATTGGAAGCACCTGTGAATGGGACGTTACGCAAATCGCAGGAAGATAGCGTAAAGGGCCTTCCACCCCCCTTTTACAGCGTTTCTTTAGGAGGTTTTTTTGCTGAAATCATGTCCCGTAAGCAAGAAAAGAAGACCATGAACGTAGCTGAAGCTTTGGACAAGATTTTTCCATATTTCAATTATTGTGCCAAATTGTGCCAAACTGTGCCAACATGGATTACGCCTGAACTTTGTTCAATCAAAACCTGTACAGAATATTAGTTTCTTGTAGTATGAACACCAAACTTGCTACAGATGTCCTTCACATGTAGTGGTTACAATTTATTGTGTTTATTTGCTTCATTTTGATACCAAGATTTGCAGTTTAGACCTTATAAAAGCTGAGAAATGCCTTAAAAAGTGAAGGTATAGGATTTTTGGAAAATAGGCCTCAGGGCTTAAGAGGTTAAACTTAGGGACCTAAGTTTTCATTTAGTTTTACATTTTTGAGTCGCTACTAAGAATGCGTCACAGGGTTTCTCTAAGTTGCGCTACAGAACAGCACTTTCCACGTTATAAACGTTATTTCTTTTATAACACTTGCATAACATTTGCTATAGCACATTATTAGTAATCTATACGTAATGTTTCTCTGTGTTGTTGAAGTGTTTTGAAGCGTTTCAGACCCTTTTTGCGCTGGGAGACAGGAGCGCCAGAACCCAGAAGCGCTACGTGACGTCATACAAACAAGTGGAAAACACAGTAGAAATGTTTGTTATTGCTCTTATCTCAAATTTTTTTTCGTATCTCGAAGCAAAAAATTTCCTGTGAGACGTTTCGTATCTCGAACATTTCGTAACTCGAAGCATTCGTATCTCTGGGAACCACTGTGATGTATTTTATGTAAGGACACATAAATCAGGAGTATGAATAAATATCAGTGGTTCCAATACTAAAACATAAAAGGCAAGATATCACTGCTGTTGCAGATCTCCTGAGGGAGTTGTTTCCACAGAGCTCAGGCACGAGCTCTACATAAGGATTTTGAGGTGAGGGAGAAAGAGAATTGGAAGAGCTAGATCAGAGGGGGCCTGTGAGGCTCTGGATAGACAGAAGGTGCCGAACTGTAAGTGAAAATACGTTTTTAAGATTGAGACCCATGTTTCACAGGGAGCAAGTGTTGAAAGTGAAAGTGACGTTAGGACCAAGTATGGAGAGACCCATACAAGGAATTTGTGCTCTGCATTTCACCCATCCAAGTGCACACACACAGCAGTGAATAAACAAATCGTGAACACACACCGGGAGCAGTGGGCAACTGGTGACTTGCTCAAGGTCAACACAGTAATGGTTGTGACAGGAGAGTTTCAACACTCATCCTTCAAGTCCCTGTGGAGCTGGGGATCGAACCAGCGACCTTTTGATCTCCTGTCACGACTGCCTAGTGGATAAGGAGAGAGGATGTGTGGAGTTTGGGTTATGACCAGTCTGAACCAGTTGGAGTTTATTTGATAACTTTTATCGTAAACCTTTAAACAAAAAGAGCAGCAGCTCTTGGAGAGAGAAAAGGATGAAGACGTTGTCTGTTTCTCAGAAATGAAAGTTAACCTCAGAGGAAACATGGAGTTTGAAAACCGTATTGGGCCAAGGACTGACCCCTGAGGTACACCTGATGTAACGTATGTGGATTTTCAGTGGTAAGACTTTATTTGGACAATCTGGGTGCGGCATGAGAGATTCATTTGATCACAGTTCCTGTGATGGCTATAGGATGAGGAGGATGGGATGTGCGTAGAGGCAGAAAGGTCGAGGTATGATGAGTAGTGAGATGAAACCAGAGTCTGAACTTAGCGAGCAGCAGCTGCTTGTTTGATTTGTCTCAACATTGTGTGATAAAACACATTTATTTTCTTCCCCCATGAAAGCGTTTGCATGAAAGCTATCGTTTCTGTTTAAATTTGTGATGATCGTAATGTGTTTCTAACAAAGTCAAAAACATTTTTATGTTTCCTGTGCATGTTCCTCAGGTGTGGCAGCAAACTGTGCCTCAGCTCTTGCTCAGATGGCAGCGGCGTCCTGTGTTCAGGAGGAGAAAGAGGAGAGGGAACCAGGGGAGACTGCAGACGCCATCGCTCAAGGTTCTCCGCTTTATTTCAGGCTCTGAATGGAGCTGAACCAGTCGCTTATCTAGAGAACGAACAACAAAGATGTGCTGTCACCGTCACATTTGGTTTCAACTAGTGACCATTTTTTGTTGCCTTTAATGAAAGAACTTGAAAGGACAGTGGAGAGAGAGAGAGAGAGAGAGAGAGAGAGAGAGAGAGAGAGTTAGGTGGAGAGAGAGGGAGGCGGGATGGGCAAACAGACGTCACAAAACATCTGGTTCTGCACAGCCAATCCTTCTCATACTGTGAGCTGGAAAACGACTCAAATACATTTGAGAAGTTTGGTTCTAAAACAAACAAACAAAAAAAAAGTTCCTGCCAAGTCTGAAGTTCACTGTGTTCACGTTTAAAAAGACAAAAATCAATTTTCCAGAAAAAATGTGACGTATAATGCAGTCCTGAGTCCATTATCTGTGTAACCGCTCCGTCCGGGAACCGTTTCATTTAGAAAGAAATAAAGGTTGGATTTATACTGTTAAAAATGCCTTATTTTTAAATATTTTGCCATAAAGAGAATTCATCAACATGGAGTTTTGGATAAAATTTTCTTCTTCTGACTTCTGAACGCAGAGTTTTTAATGTCTCGGGATCCTAGCTCTCTTAAGTAAAGTTTCCTCTTTTCTTCTGCACAAGTTCACCTCTGACTGCCCCAGCGCCTGCGGCGATGCAGAAAGATAACAAAACGAATGTTAATCCAGAATGCTGCAATAAACCCTGGGCTCTGGGATCTCCCGATATCTTCTACTGCAATGCTGCTCCTGAACAACATTTTAATTTCCATTTCCATGGACATAACTTGATGGAGGAGAAAAGGCAACATCTGTCTCCTGCAGCTTTTAGAGGCCAAACTATGTGCACTCTGGTTCAGAGCGAGCCCAAGTGACCACTAGATCTAAATCTAGACATGTGATTGGCTGAGTAAGAAATTGCAGTAATAAAGAAAGTGGCCATTGTGTGTGTGCGTGCGTGCGTGCGTGTGTGTGTGTGTGTGTGCGTGTGTGCGCGTGCGTGTGCGTGCGTGTGTGTGTGTGTTAATATGGAAGAAAATCAATGATTAAATGCAAGGGTTTGATTGGCTTCTGGAAGTCAGTGGCGTTTCTGCTTTGATCAGAGCACATGAGGAATCTTGGATGAACAGATTAAAGTAAGTGGATCCGTAGTTTTGAACTAATCGTTTTCCCTGCAGTGAAGCAGCGTGTGGAGCAGAAGCTGGAGCAGATGGGGCGCTCTCCGGGCGTGAGGCTGCACACGGCACATGTGCTCTGCATGGACGCCATCCTCAACGTGGGTCTGGAGATGGGCAGTCACAACCACGACTGCTGGCCTCACGTCTTCAGGTGAAGTGCTTAACTTTGTGGAAACGGCAGGATTTCTGGGGATATCCCCGAGCAAAGGATCCAACAAAGATCTTCAGCTCCCGTCTTGAAAACCTGTGGATACCTTGCTTCAACTAGAACCTTTTTATTGATGTTTTTTACTAGTGTAAAATTAGGAATAAATGCTAAAAATAATGAACGAATAAACCTTTAACCGGCTGTTGCTGCCTGGTGATACCGATGTAATGCTGTGTAGAGGGGGTCCTGTGAGAGGTCTGACGACGGTAAATCATTGAAAGGGTGATTAGATGAAGTCTCCTCTGCTGCTCCTCAGGGTGATCGAGTACGTCAGCTCCCTGGAGCACTCTCACTTCAGTGACGGCGGCTCTCAGCCTCCTCTCGCTTTCGCTCAGGCACAGCAGGGGACAGCCCTGAACCTGGAGCCGGATCAGGACCCCGATAACATCCTGGATCAGCCGGAGCCGACCCAGACCAGGCCCATTCTCCAGCCACTGTCCATCCCAGAGCTACTGACCCAGAGCAGTCGAGTGAGAGGACTGGAGCTGCGTGGAGCCAGTCTGCTAACGGGAACCAGTGCTGCCCGAGCTGTCTGCACGCTCTCCACACAGGCCGACAGGTACAGATCTCAGCTCGGCACCTGCGGAGAAGACACCTGAGAGGCAGAAATCTCCTGATTGTTAGGGGATCAAATACTTATTTCTCTCATGCAAGAGCAAATCAGTTTATGTCACTTTCAATTTTTTTTTTTTTGTGTCACAATCACAAGAGTGCAGAGAGATGTCGTCACACTGAGAAAACGTCATTTTAGGGGATTATCAGTTCGCGACTGATGGAAATTACAGCTCAAAAAAATATCTTTATCCACACATGATTCCAAGAGCTGTTGAGCAACATTATTATTACATGAAAAAATCTGAAGTGAAAAAGTAAAAACGCTAATTAAAAGAAAAAAAGGGTTTTACAAATTATAGACAAATCACTCATTTATTTAGTTTTTTTATACTGATATCAAATATATAAATTCATAGTTCCAGCAGTTTGATGTTTGGTGGCATCACCCCAGCATCATCAATCAGATTGCTAAAGCTAAAAGAAAGCGGCAGAGCCCTATATGGGTCTTCTGTGAATGCAACAGCTAGACTAAAGCAATGTATTGTGCTGGAGACAGACCACAGCATGAGCGACGGGGACATTCCCACGACTCTCAGTTACAGAGCTAGCACAGGGATGCGACTACTGACTCTTGCTAAGGAAGCTTTATTTAATAGCTCCGCCAGCGTGGCCGGCCATTTCAACATTTAATTTTTTTGCACTAGTGACAACCCTGTAGGTATTTACAATGAAAGATTGTGGGTTTAAACCTCAGGGAAAGCAAGAACCAAAATATGTCACTTTTCCTAAAAGGATAACGCATAATGAGTGCTTCCTCACTGCAAATTATTAATACTCAATTCAGATTTTTTTTGATGACCCGTACGTACTTGGCTTCATTGTGACATATATGCGCAGAAGAATTGATAAATTGCCGGGAACACTCTGCTAGTGGTTTTGTGGCTTTGTAGAAGACAACGTGTGATCCGAGACTTTAATATTATCAAATAATATCAAGAAAGATGATTGTGATGAAAGGAACCAAGACAAACGGAATATTTTCAGTATACAGTGGTACCCCGAGATACGAATGCTTCGAGTTATGAAACTTAATTTATTACATTAACAATGTGTAGATTTAAGGATTGAAGAAACGTTACTTGATTTTTCTCTGGTTTTCATTTTTTTTCATCTATTTATTCTGTTGTTTATGAGAGACATTGCACGGATTAGATGTTTTACATGTAAAACTTGCTTCGAGATACGAAATGTTCGAGATACGGACGTCACCCTGGAACGGATTAATTTCGTATCTCGGGGTACCACTGCATTGAAACCTTCCTGTTTCAAAATCACTGGGAAGTCCTGTTCTCCAGCAACTTTTAACTGGGAGAAAGTGTCTGAATGGGGATTGCTGCTTCAAAAGTCAGATACATGCGACTCGGCCGTTCAGACACAGATCGCTATAGAAAAAAATGGATATGTATTCGTTCTTGGAGCATATACGAAAGTGATCCGGGTCACATTTGAAAAATTCAGAACTGCGTCGTACAGAAACATGAGCATAAGCAAATGGGACACAGGTCGCACGTCTGCATTCTGAACGTAGCCAATGTAAATGTAGTATTTGAATTATTCCAAAAATAAAAATCTGTAAGTTCAAATGCATCGTCAAAGCATCTGTAATGACTAATTAAAATATAAACAATAATATTTTATCACATTTTTGGCTGATAAAATCACCTTTAATCTGGGAACAGTTTTTGTAAATATTGAGGTAAATAATTGTCATTTAAAGGAATAGATGTGGACCAGAGATACACGGTTTTATTTAAAGTTTTGATCTGCTTTTACTTGCACTTCAGGTCCACTATTCTGTATATTAGGGACTTTTTATTGCATTTTATCATTTAATTTTAATGTAAAAAGTTCAAATTAAATATCTATCGTCAAATATCAGAGTGCCGAAGCCGTCGTGTCTATCATTGCTGATGTAAGAACTTCTTGAGTTGAGAAAACACAACTTCTGTGTATTTGAATGTGTCTCTCGCAGGCTGTTTGAAGAAGCGGTGAGCAAACTCAACCTGGTGAGTCTGGTGGAGTTCCTGCATCAGCTCAGGAAAGCCTCACAATCTCAGCTCTTTGATTCAGTCACAGAAACCGGAGACTATTCCTTAGCGATGCCAGGTGAGCTGAGGGTTTCCGCTCATGTTTTCAGAATTGTCAACAATTCCATTTTGCCAGGAGTTAAGGTTTCTTTCTAGGTGTGTATTTCTCAAATTTCACCCCATGTTCTTCAGGACATTACTGTAGAGCAGGTCATTGTCCTGATAAAGGATGAAATATGATAAATCCAGGTGTTCCTGGGGTGTGTTTTGCACTTTCTAAGTAAAAACTCTTTTCCATTTTACTTCTCACAGAAGAAAAAAAGTGAAATATTTTAATCTTTGCTTCAATAATCACAACGTTCCATTTTGTGTCTTTAAAGGAGAGGCGAAGTCGACCCACGACAAGCGCAGCGCCCTGCACCTCTTCCGGCTTGGAGAATCCATGCTGCGCATTGTGAGGAACAGAAGCAGGCCGCTGCTGCACATGATGAGGGCCTGGAGTGTAGTGGCACCTCACCTGGTGGAGGTACTCTCACCCTCTGTAGGGTACTCGGATTAACGCCTAGAATATAATACAGCGAGAGAGAGACAGAATAATTCTAACCAAACGAATCTGATTTGTTCTTGTGTGAGTGAAATAAGTCTTTACGCATTTACAGCAAAACTGTTGTACATATGTGTGTCTATAAAACTCTGTGAAGTTCAGGGCTCAGTTTGTCTCATCCTCATCCATCGGTGGCTTTTCCCTGTTGTTTTAGGCGGCCTGTCATAAAGAGCGTCACGTGTCCCAGAAGGCTGTGTCTTTCATCCATGATGTTCTGATGGAGGTGTTGAGCAGCTGGCCAGAGCCGGCTCACTTTCATTTTAATGAAGCTCTCTTCAGACCCTTCGAGCACATCATGCAGCTGGAGCTCTGCGATGAGGATGTCCAAGATCAGGTTCATACCTGTGAATTCCAATGTTCTTGTTTTGATCAGAACTGATTTAATCTGATCATGTTTTCTTGTTTTGATCAGAACTGATTTAATCTGATCATGTTTTCGGGTTCTGCTAAGAACTGATTTAATCTGATCATGTTTTCAGGTTCTGATCAGAATAGATCTAATCTGATCATGTTTTCTGGTTCTGATCATGTTTTCAGGTTCTGATCAGAACTGATTTAATCTGATCATGTTTTCGGGTTCTGATCAGAATAGATTTAATCTGATCATGTTTTCTGGTTCTGATCAGAATGGATTTAAACTGATCATGTTTTCTGGTTCTGATCATGTTTTCAGGTTCTGATCAGAACTGATTTAATCTGATCATGTTTTCTGGTTCTGATCAGTATTTTACAGTTTTTATTTTTTTGTGATTGACAGGTGATCACATCCATTGGTGAGCTGGTGGAGTTGTGTTCCGCTCAGATTCAGTCGGGCTGGCGTCCGCTGTTCAGCGCTCTCAGAACGGTGCACGCCAGTAAATCTGACGTGAAGGATTATCTGATCGGAGAGTACTCACTCGGTCCGTCGCTTTTACTGTTCAGTTTGACATTTAGCTAAACCTTTTTAAAAGATTCTGGCTTGACTTCATGAAAAACTGCATCCCTTTTATGTCGCATAAACAGTGGTAACATTTTGGTTTAGTTATTTCAGTTGAGTTCAGCAAAAGAATAAGATGGTGTTTTGGCTTTATTTCTTTACTTCTTCTTAACATTCTTTATGTGTACCAAATGTAGGAAAGTCTCAGGCTCCTGTGTTTGACGTCTTTGAGGCATTTATCAACACTGATAACATCCAGGTCTTTGCTAACGCCGCTACCGACTACATCATGTGCCTCATGAAGTTCGTCAAAGGTTTAGGTCAGATGAGAGGTTTTATGCACATTAATAATCATTAATAATGAGTAATTCCTAACTGAAGCTGGTTTCCTGCTCGGTTACTCCAGGAGAAGTGGACTATAAGAAGATTGGTGACTGTGTTCATGTGAGTGGATCCAGCTCCACAGATCTGTGTCTCCCAGCCCTCGACTATCTCCGGAAGTGCTCTCAGGTGAACATTTCGAAAGCATCAGAACTTCAAAGAGTTATTTAATTTCCATGACTCAACGGCTTCTTCTAATCATTTTATTACATTTGAAAATGCAGCTCTTGGCTAAGATCTACAGAATGGCGTCAAAGCCAGTGTTTCTTGGCGCCCGGCTGGCAAGTCTCCCCACGAGGACCGAGGAGAGGTCCCTCAGTAGCCAGGACGGCATGGACAGTGTCCTGGCGGAGTTTGACGATGACACAGGTCTGTAACGAGTTACTCCGGTGCCGCACACCGTTTTGATTCAGTAGATGTCAGCTGTCCTTTTTTTCCAGTAAACCTTCACTGATTAGTGTTTTCACAACTGTTCAGCCCCAATCCCCTTGAGTTTCTGCTCTGCTTTCTCTATTGAACACTACCTGAGTTCTATTGGGGTTTTTCTTTCATTTGAAAACCCTTTGATTTTTGAAGGTCCCTGCTACACTTCCAGTTTTTAATAATGTGCTGGAGAGGTTCTTTCCAAATATAAGATGTTTCTGCATCTTCTCAGATGTTTTCTCTGCTTGCTGCATGCCAATGGGATTTATTGAGACACCACACCACAACATGCAGCTCTCCACACACCTTCATACAAACTCTAAGCAGGAGTCACCACGACTCCGCTAACACTCAGCGCACTATAAAGATAATAATCAGCTTCCTGTCATATGTTCTTCAAACAAAGTGTTATTTCGGGACGGTCTGGGTCTGGGTTGTGTGTGAGCAGGTCTGATCCAGGTCTGGATTCTGCTTCTGGAGCAACTGACAGCGGCTGTGTCGAACTGCCCTCGACAGCATCAGCCGCCGACTCTTCAGCTGCTTTTTGAACTACTCCGTGAGGTCACCAGAATCCCAGGTTCTCTCTCTCTCTCTCTCTCTCTCTCTCATTCAGTCACTTCTGCTGCTGTTTGTTCTCCGGACTGATGTAATATTAGAATATTTGTCCATAGCCACTCACTGTTTCCCCTACCATTCAATAGGAGGGGTGTCTCACTCTTCTAAGAGCACTCCTTATAAAAGTTCCATATACAGTGCCCTCCATAATTATTGGCACCCCTGGTTGTGATGTTTTTCAAGCCTTAAAATGACACCCCTATCAATTACTAGACAGTAAATGTAATTTCTGTCATTTCTCCAGTAGTTTACAAAGTTCATCAGAGTATCTCGGGACATTTAATTAGTAAATGATCACTTCCTGTTTCCCTGGGGTATACCTGTGACGTGACACAGAGGCCATTTCTCTTTTCCACTCTTCAACATCGAAAGACAAAGGAACACAGCGTTCAAGTAAAGCAGATGTGTGCCGACCTTCACACGTCAGGCAAAATAGCCCCCCGCCTGCCCCCGCCCATATCTACTGTGAGAGAAACCATTAAGAAGTTTAAAACAACTGGAACAGTAGTAAACAAGCCTGGACGAGGACGCTCCACGCACCGTGAGGAGGATGCTAAGAGAAATAAAAAAATCTCCAAAGCTCATGGTTCAAGAATTGCAACGAAGCATGAAGAGTCTCAGTCACAAAGTCTCCAAACCAAACGTAAACCAACAAGGTCTTTCCGAGGCGTGCAAGGAAAAAACCTGTTCTCGGTCACAGTCATAAACGCAAACGTTTGGAGTTTGCTCAGTGCTACTGGGGCTTCAACTGGGACCGTGTTCTTTGGTCAGATGATACCAAGATAGAGCTTTTTGACAACAAACAAATGAGTGGGTTTGGCGGAACACAAAATATGAGTCTGCAGAAAAGCATGGGCGAGGGTCAGTGATGCTGTGGGGCTGTTTCTCTTTCAGAGGCCGCGGGAACCTTGTGCTGGTGCGTGGCATCATGAATGCTTTGAAACACCAGGATATTTTAAAGCAAAAGTGGCTTCTGCCCCAAAGCTAAAGACGTCACTTGGTCTGTCCGCAAGATACGAAGATCCCACTCTCTGCATTCTCTAAACTTGCGAAACGTTACAGGAGAAGATTAGCTGCTGTTTTGCTAATAATAGTGGCACCCATGATTTGATGCAAAAGAATTATTTGTTAAATGTGGTTTTTTTCATTGAATAATTGCACTTGAATTAAAGTTTGGAATTTCCTTTTTTTCCATTGTGGCCCAAAGTTATTTAGAACAAAACACATTTTTTTTAGAAGCTAAAGAACACATTTTAACCAGGGGTGCCAATAATTATGAAGGGCAGTGTTACGACTCAGAAGAACAGGTGGAATAGCGCAGGACAGATTTTAGACTTTCAAAAGAATACAAGGTGCTGAAGGATATTTGGTTCGCCGGTGACCTTCCTGGAAGGAGTTTGCATGTTCTCCCGGTGCTTTGGTGGATTTCCTCCGGGTTTACTCTGGTTTCCCCCACAATCCCAAAAACATGCGGTAGGTGAATTGAATAATCTAAATTCCCCTTAGGTGTGACTGTGTGAGGGAATGTTGCCCTGCGACGGACTGGCGACCTGTCCAGGGTGTACCTCCACCTCTCGCCCAGTGTGCGCTGGAGATAGGCACCGGCAGACCCCCGTGACCCCAAAGAGGGAATAAGCGGATTTGAAAATGAATGAATGAATGAACGACATCCACTGTTGGAGAATCTGACGATGAGCGCACTATTGATACAACACAAGATGAACGTAAAACAACTGAATAAACAACGACGAACACGACAGAACCTCATTTTTAATGTTGTATTTATTCAGTTGCTAAAACCTTAGGCACTCCTGAGTTTAAGATGTTTTTGCAAAGGATTATTTGGTTTTCTATGTGTAAAAAAACAAATATCTTGTGTGCCGTGTAGGACCCGGCTTTGCCATCTTCTCTGTCATCCAGCTCCTACTTCCTGTGATGTCACTGTGGCTGCAGCGTAGTCATGGCAACCACTTGTACTGGGATGTCGCCGCTGCAAACTTCAAGCACGCCATCGGTCTGTGCTGCGAGCTGGTGGTGGAGCACGTTCACAGCTTCATCCAGTCGGGTAACGGAGGACTTCCTCTTTTAAAGACTGCTGATTTTGTCGAGGTGGTGTAGTTCTCTCTCTGTAAGATTTGTTTCTGATAAAGATGCTCTTTAAACTTTATGCACAGGGCGAGCCTCTAAAAATGGTAGAATCAGTAAAAAGGCTCCTGGGGTTTGTTTTGCAGATATCGGATACGAGAGTCTGATTAACCTGATGCTAAAGGATCTCTTCAAACTGCTGGTTTCCTGTGTGGCTGAACCAGTGGAAACCATTTCCAGAGTCGGCTGCTCCTGCATCAGGTTTGTTCATGTTTGAATTCACTTAAAACCGCGTTTAGCTTTCATTCAGAACGCGCTCACAGCGCTGCAGGTTTACACGTGGTTTCTCTGTCAAAGCTCCACTGTTTTTCTTTGGAGAAGGGAGACCATCTCTGCAGCACAAGACAAGAGCCATTCATTTGGTGACCTGAGACTGGACTGAACCTTTTGACTCGGAAAGAGTTGAATAATAAACAATTCACATTTCACGTGCGAGAGAGAGAGAGAGAGAGACACCAAAGAAAAGCAATGTGCAGTCAGCCAATGAAAAGGGAGCTTCTTTAAGATCTGTGTTAATCTATTGCCAGCAGTATTGCATAAGTTACCGGGTTGGTTACCAGGTTAGTTATTGTGTTAGTTATCTAATTAGTTACTCTGTTAGTTACCAGGTACTTGTTATGTTAGTTACTGGGTTAGTTATTGCTTTAGTTACCTGGTTAGTTATTGGTTTAGTAACTGAGTTAAGTACTGTGTTAGTTATTGGTTTAGTTACTGTGTTAGTTACATAGTTAGTTTACTGGTTTAGTTACTGTGTTAGTTACATAGTTAGTTACTGGTTTAGTTATTGGTTTAGTTACTGTGTTAGTTACATAGTTAGTTACTGGGTTAGTTATTGCTTTAGTTACCTGGTTAGTTACTGGATTTGTTACTTTGTTAGTTACTCTGTTAATTAACGGTTTAGTTATTGGTTTAGTTACTGGGTTAGTTACCGGTTAGTTACTGGGTTAGTGTTACACTCTGTCTCTAGTTGCATGTCTGCGTGCACTCTGTGTCTCTGTCTCTCTTTCTCACACTTTTGCCCTTTCGGTTTCCCGGGCCAGCTGTCCTTTATTTGAGTTTTCCTTTATGGTAACTTTATGTTATAGAAAGTATTAAAGTTTTATTATTTAAGGGTTATTATTTTGGCTGCATTTATTTTCTGAGAGTGTTTTGTTTTATTTCTCTGTTTAAGATTATTATTTAAACTTTCCTTTTTACCATTGTTTCGTTAATATTTTCCCCTCCACTGAGCTTTTGTGTTTACTGATTTATTATTTAAATAAAGAGCCCCTCTGATGATTGTATCCTGCGTTTGAGTTCATCCTGTCGCAAAGATATTTGTTTTCCTGAGTCCTGTTACGTTTTACCAGCATACGTTTCCTTTACATCAACATTTAAATCTCTGTGTTCAGTATTTGTTTTTTAGATGTAATGCTTAGTTTTTTGTAAATTGGTTTTAAACTTGACTTGGACTTGCCCTGTATTGACTTGGAACTTGACTTGGTCCCACCTCTGACAATGTCTCTAAGCACACTGTTCTTCTTGAGACATCCTGTTGAACATCCTGGGAACATAGAGATCTAAGCTTTTTTCTCGTTGTTATGAGGTATTTGCATAGTGTGAATTCTATCCTGACGATCAAATGCTGTGTGGTCCTCAGGTATGTTCTGGTGACGGCGGGGCCGGTTTTCACTGAGGAAATGTGGAGACTGGCTTGCTGTGCCCTGCAGGATGCTTTCTCTGCAACCCTGGAGCCTGTCAAGGTAACCATTAGAAAAATAAAAACAGGAGGAGCTCAAACCTAGAGGTTCGTTTTAACATTGTTAAAAAGTGGAGATTTAGGGGCTTTTTTTGCATATATTTTTATGAGAGATGTGTGTGTGTGGGGGGGGGGGGGGTCCAGTAGTTCTCATAATTAAATGTGTGTTCAATGTAAATGTGTCCGTTCTTTATAAAACCTTATTTCTGATGCTAGAATAGCATTAAAGCATACGCTTGGCTGAAACCTTGTCTGAAGCCGTCGAGTGGAGGGTTCCTTCATGTTTCTGCAGATGTTTAGCTTGTAATCTGCTCGGGATTAGCTTTGTGCTGTTTGTTCAGAGAAGACCGCTCTCCTGCTCTCAGTGATTGTCTTGATGTCTTTAACGTCTGGATCAGTAAATAAGAGTCAAGGGCATTGTTGTTGAAGTTTTAGCCACTAATCCATCGCTGTGCTCCTGACCCGTGCCGCCGGTTTTTAATCGTTGTTCTCAGCTGCTGCAGATGGCAGAGCAATCCTCATGCTTTAAGCTGTGAAAAAATAATAGAAAGAGGAGAATTTCATCGAAAGAAAAAGTGAAGGAACCATCCTTCCCCTCCCTCCCACCTCCTTAATTTGATTAACTGAGATTTTTTTCTTTCCCAAAAAGTGTTTGTATGAGGGTTTTTTTTCATACTAATGATCACATTGAATCTGTGATATCAGGAGACAAACAGAGTATATGGAAAGTGTGCAAGAGTTATTTAAACTAAATGCCCCGTGGTGTAGCAGAAGGTGCCCTGGACACATATTCAAATTTCAAACCTGAGATACGTCTTTTCCCGCATCACTCGTCCCTGCAGCATCTCCTTGTGTAAAGTGCTCAGAATAGTTGAACGGTGCACAGTGGCACCATCTGCAGCAAGATGATGCTGTAGGTGTTTGGAGCTGGTCTGTGGGTTGTCTGTGACTGTTCTCACCATCCTGCTCCTCGGATTAGCTCAGATTTTTTGTACTCTGCTGTTTCAGGCCATAACTAGAATTTTGCTTATGGTCTTCCAGTTCCGCACATTTTTTCCTCACAGTTGAAACCGAGAGTTTAAATCTCTGAGAGCTTTCTGTATCCCTCCGCTGAACCATGATCCTCAACAATCACTGTTTTCAGGCTCCCACTCTTACAATCTGCCTCCTTTAAATACTTTCCCACAACAGAATTCACATCTGTGCGGAGGTCAAGGGTCACTGATGTTACTAAACCAATTCTGACTTCTAATAATTAGTGCTAAAGGGATTGAAATCAATACAATGACAAGGGTATCTTCATTTTTGCACAAGCCTAGTTTTTTTTTAAATCATTTAAGTTTTATTTCACTTCTGAAATATCTTGGTGTTTGTCTTTTGTTTGATTTTGTTTAAGTAAAATTTCTTATCCAACCAATGATTCATAACGGAAAATCATGAACATTTACAGGGGTGCCCAAACTTTTGCACATCACTTTATTCACCCCCAAAAGATCCTAATCTAAATCCATCAATGTACATTTTTTGTTAAAATGAACCAAAATAGAAAAATAAATAACAAGTAAAAGTGATTTGTTCTTACAGCAAGTCCCAGACTACACATCATCGGCAAAAATGGAGCACAGCTTTCTTTAAAAGCGACACATGCCCCGAGAACTTTTCAGCTTCTGAATTTCTCTCTTTTTGTACATTTTTTTATTATTATTGTTAATGTTTCTATTGTGATGGAGGGTTTTCGTAGTTTGGTAAAAAAAAAACTACATCGTTTAGCATCGTTTACCGTTTGTTTCCGGATTGTCTTTCTACAGGGATTCTGCTTAACAATTAATGATACCTCATCAATACCTCATTAACCTCAACTCTATTTTAACTTGTGCTTTTGTGTACTGCTATGAAGAGAGACGAGTTCACCGTTTGGCCGTTTTCCGTGTGTTTGCTGCCGTTATAATTGAGACTCCAGGACCTCAGACCCAATTAGATTTTTTGTTAATAATTTCACATTACTGAAATAACTGAAACAAATAGAATAGTTTTCAAATAAAGCATTTTCTGAAAAAGGCTTATGATGGTCCAACTAACGCTGTGTCATGTCCACACAAACTCTGGCATTTTCTCCGAATATTGTCTCATGGATTAAAATATAGAGGAATTAATTTTAATCTTTTCATCTGTCCGCGTCTTTTATCTTTCTCTGTTTCCGCACTTACGAAGAAGCTGATTTATGCGCATACCCCGTCTCCGATGCTCTTTCCCGTTACGTAACGGCTGCTTTTAGAAGAAATGAAGATGTGGGTCAGGGACCAGACACGTACTGCATCAGATGCTCGATAATGCAGATGATTAATGTTCCATTTGTTTTCTCAAAAACCCAGCCCCCGGGGGTGCTTTTGTTTTCTATAATCATTCATGTCGCTTTACAAGAGAAAGACCTTTTGAATAGAAGATTCAGCTCAAAAGAAAAGGCTAAAAACACCTTTCTGCTCAGTGTAAAGACATGGTTAATAATAAAATTGAAAAAGAGAAGAGCGGGGGCCTGCAGCGATCGTCACACTTCATGTTATCACAGATGCACTCTCGCTTCAGTGTCCACGGCTCATTGATGAGGAAATGCTGTTTATGAGGTAGAAATCATGGAGGGTTTAGAATGTTCCGGTCTCACAATAACACTGAGATCACGCTGAGACGTGTGGAGATTTATTGTCTCGTCTGTGGTAGAATCTTCTGGCATGTTTCCGGAGCGGCTCGGACTCCTTCTCTGGAGACGCCTGTGAGGTGAAAGTCGCAGCTCCTTCACACTCCCCATCCGCCGAAGCTGAAAACATGAGGATCCGGGCCATGGCTCAGCAGGTACTCGCACCCGGACTCTAAAACCACACAGTAGAGACCCCCCCCCCAGCCCAATGAGGAGGGGCTTTCAGTTTAAACGCTTTATCAGACTTCATATGAACAAGATTCCTAGATCATGAAAAAAAAAAAATCTGCCAATAGGACGAGCGCAAATTTGACTAGGCAAGATTTCATAAAATTAGCGTCGAGCGCTTAGTTTAGAGTTTAGAATTGTAAAATAAACTTAAGAGTGTTTGCGGATGATGAATCCCTAACAATAAACCATAAAATTACATAGTATCACTGAAATAAAACAGATTTTCTTTTTTATAAGCACTAAACTATCTTTTTTGTAAAAAAAAAAAAAAATGGTATTAAAACAAGGACATTTGTGTGAGTTTTAAGGGGGGTGGTATTATGTAAAATCTACTTTACTGAGCTTTATGTTGTGTTATAATGTCAGTCCCTCATTAAAAACACACCTGAATCGTGACTTTGAATCATTCATGAATATTTCTCCTGCGGTCGCCATTGGGGGGTGCTAAAATGCTCTGTTTTGCGAAGCCCTGGCCCTTTTGCGTAGCTCCGCCTCAGTCCCCCGTCTGCTGCTGCACCGCTCCTCCCCCTCCAGCCCCTGCAAAGACTTGCGTCTCCGGCTGAGGGAGCTACTGTTACCAACAGCTGGTCTCACGACCTGTCGTCGAAGCTCCTCGTTCAGAGTGCTTTTCTCTAGAGTTCTCCGGATTACAACCAGACTTCTACAAGGAGATGTGTGTTTGGATGCCGAGGAGAGAGCCCTCTCTTTACGCTTGTCAAGAATGACATGCTTCGTCAAAAATGGTTAAAAAGCTTATGTATTATTTCATAGCAAAACACAGTTTCATTATGATGAATATTTTTAATTTCCTAGTAAAATGCTGCCCCAAAATGGTGTGAATTTACAAGAGGATATTTACCAAGCAGACACGTCTTGAAAAAGTCTCTCTACTTGTTCTGGTTCCGCCAAAAACTCACTTTCTGGGTCCGGCGTAGGATTGTGGTCATAGGCTTGTACAATATCCTCCGTTGACATTTTGCAAAAACACGATTTTAATGTTTTTTCTATGAAAATGTAGCGGTGCTCAGAAAATGAAAACAAACAGTGGCAGTGCGCATGGAGTATGACGCAGTGAAGGGGGCGTGTCTTAAAGAGACTGGTGAATATCAGGGCGTTACACGCAGCCAAGATGCCAAGTCAAATTACTTTGAGGTTGTTTATGACAAATACAGCGATTACAATCCAACTGTAGGTAAAATTGTTACTTGAGTGTGATATAAAACGACACGATATTCCTGTTAATGAAAACAAGAACATTTTGCTTAATAACACAGACACACATAAGAACTTAAAACCTGAAGTAACTTCCTTGTTTTAAGATTCTTTGTCAAAATCAAAAAAAATTTACCAAATCAATCTTGAGTTCCCCATGATCAGATTTTTTGCTCAAAGATTTTAACTATATTTAAGCATTTCTTTCTTGTTCTGATTTCTTAAAATCAGATGTATGTAATATTCTAGATGTAAGACACTGTTCAGTCAAAAGTTCTTGTTTTAAGTTCAAAATCAAAGCTTTATCTCAAGCAAAAAAAAAATAAATTTTTTTTTACTTTGTTTTTCCCTTAAGAAGAATTTATGGCATTTTTTTTCTCAGAATAAGCTCAATAATGTACACGTTTAAACTAGATAATTCTAACTAAAATAAGAAAATCAACATTTAAATTCTAAATGCAAGCATTTAAATGTTAGAATCTTTGCTTAGGTTTTGCAGTGTCTCTGAATAAATCAAATCAATAATTGTCATTTGTACCTCCTTACTTTTAATGGACATTTTCGTTTCATTGCATGACGCCTGGTTATAATTTAGATTTGTTACTCACTTTGCATTTCATCAATTTGCAAAAACGATTTCTACACGCTTGATGTTGGGTGTCGCTCGTTGCATATATAAAATTCTGCAGGTAGTTGCATCACAATATCATACATTAAACTCCAGCAGTGCTGCACAGCGTCCGGTCATTTGCTGCATTGTTTGGTGTTTAATTTGATCGTGTTCTTCCAGGTCTTCATGCTGGACTCTCAGTGCTCTCCGAAAACTCCGAGCAGCAAGGATGGCTTTGAGCATGCTCAGTCCTGCGTGCTGATCATCGAGCCTCCGGCGGATGCGCTCGCCAGTCCTCACAGTCAGAAGAGGTGAGAGCCTCAAAGAGCCTCCTGCAGATATGAACTGATGGGAATATCGGTGTTTAACCCTGTGCTTGTATGTCGTCTTGTTCCCTTTCTCTCTCTCTCTGCTGAACAGAAAAATTGGGTAAGGCCACAACAAACATGATCTGTCTTTGTTCTTCACAACATTACGTTTCCCATGTCTCACGCCTCGCAGTAGTGTTTGTACGAGACGCTGGGAAACGAATGAAGATATTTATTTTAGACCAATAACAGCTGTTTTGTTGTGTGCAGGATTCCTTTCCGCTCTCTGGTGGTGAGTTTGCTGTCCCATCAGGTGCTCCTGCAGAACCTCTTCGACGTCCTGCTGCTGGAGGAGAGTGTGAAGGGCTCGGTGAGCGAGGAGTGTGTGAAGGGTCCCGGCTTCCTGCGCTTCATCTCCATGCAGAACCTGGCCATCCTCCTGGACCTGCTGCTGGACTCGTACCGAACCGCTCGAGACTTTGACACCCGGCCCGGACTCAAGTATCTGCTCATGAAGGTGTCTGGGGTGTGCGGAGCCGCGAATCTGTACCGCCAGTCTGCCATGAGCTTCAATATCTACTTCCAGGTAAACGCGCTCTTCTTCTGAACCTCCTCACTTTTTGACTTTTCTTCTTTTGATTCTTATTGTTTACTTCAAAACTCTCTTTTTACTTTTTTTTAAATATTTTTTTAACAAATGTTCTTTTTAAGCTTCTTATTTTGATGCATTTCTACTCCTTTTGAATCCCCTTTTCTGACGTTTTCTTTTCCAAATTGCTCGTATTATTGTTTTATTATTGAATGATTTTCCCTTGACTTTTTTTTACTTTTATATTTTGTTGAGACAACACTTGATGTTAATTTATAGTTTATATATTTGATTGTTTTTAGAATTTTCTAATAGTTTTTCTGTCTTGTATTTTTCTGACAAACCTTTTTTTTACTTTTTTATCTATTCCTTCTTTTTTCGCCTTTTTTACTCTTCTTTTAACTTGTCTTTTTTACCTTTTCACTCTTCTTTCTTCCCTTCTTCTGATGTTTTTTTTAACCCATGTTCTGACGGTTTTCAACTTTTCTTTTAACTTTCCTTTTTTTTTTGCCAAACGGATCCCAAAAATATAATATTCATACATAAATAGTCATAAGTAAATAGCAAAATTTAAATCTACAAAATAAAATCCATATATTCAGAACAATGTTTGTACATTTTCAAGAGAAAGCAGAAATATTTCGCTCTAGTGCAATAACCATTGTACCATTTTATAATTCAGAAAAACACACTTAGAGATGAGATACGTGCTACAAGGATATTGATCAGAGCTGTTCATATTTTACTGATGGTAAATTCACATTTGTGCTGGCGCTGGAGATAGGCACCGGCTGATCCCGTGACTCCGACAGGGGTTTTCACATTGGAGAATATATACCTCTCACAGTTTGTAAATATTAGATGAAAATGCACTAAACAATGGGATAATATCACAACTTTGAACAGTTTTAAAATGCATTCAGATAAATAGAATTATTGCCATTTATTCTATTTTTGAGCTCCGTTTGGCTCCGCACCTTTTGTTTCTTCTTCTTTGTTTCTCTTTTGACTCTTCTTCTGACTTTTGAGCTGTAGAGCAAGTGTTTTTTTTTTTGTTTTTTTTTTTAAAAAAAGCATCTTTGTGCGCTGTTGCTTCTGCAGGCTTTACTGTCTGCGATGCTGATGAACCAGGAGAACATGAGTGTGGAGCAGGTGAAGAAGATCCTGAGCGAGGAAGAGGAACCAGACTCAGACTCCTCCCAGCAGTGTTCCTCTGAGGATGAAGATATCTTTGAGGAGATGGCCCAGGTGAGTCCTCCACGGGGCCGAGAAAGGTGCCCGTGGCAGGTGGGCATCCCTTCCCTGAGCGAGCATCCCAAAAACAGCCTGGACTGGGCCTGGCTCCTCCGACGCCTGCACAAACTCACCTCAGACCTCTGCAACAACTACATCCAGATGCACCTGGATCTGGAGAGCAGTGTGGGTGAGCACCCCCTTCATCGACCCGACCCGCTCTTCTTCTTGCCTCTGTTTCATTCGGAGACCTCCACACCTTCTCCTGGGGGGTTTTCAGGACACGGGACGCCCGCCGAAGACGGTTTCCATCTTCATCTGGACGAAACGCCGTCTGAAGAAGTTCACAGTCCTGGAGGGTTGAGTGCAACATTTCCACAAATGAAAGGAGGAGGGATGGAGCAGAGGGATGGTGGGAGGAAGAAGGAGTGGTGGGAGAGCGCGGGAAACAAACTGTACACCATCGCGACCGATAAAACCATCACCAAACTGATGATCGAATACAAGAAACGCAAGCAGCAGCAGCACAGTCACAGCACGTTTGCCAAAGATGTGAAGAGTGGAGAGACGGGGGCGACGCGGGTGGGTCTGGAGCACCCGGGGCCCCAGAGGCCGCAGCAGCTGGTCGAACCGGGGCCCATGAGACACTCGTTCAGTGCAGGACCTGAGATCCTGCGGCAGGAGAAGAGACCTCGGTCTGGATCCACAGCCAGTTCTCACAACATCTCGCTCAGAGACTCCGAGGCACAGATACAGGTCAGACGCTCAAAGCTTTCTTTACACTCCGCCCTGCAGTTCCTTTTAGATGAAGATGAGGAGACTTACCACCGAGCAGATGAAACATATATACATAAATAAATAAATGATCTCCATTTCAAACTGAACATCATGAGACTTCTTTCATAATTCATTACCAAGCGACTTCAGAGAGTCCTCAAGTATCCGCTTGTGAAAATTTCATGACTACTTTCCTCACTATATTTGGACTTTTAGCGCATGTTTACAGACATTACAGCGCCCCCTATCATCCGATCTCTTCAAGCATGGTAGAAATCACACGAGACATCTTTGAGAAGTTTTATAGACATCAGGAGTGAAACGATACTCTATGCACTGCTAAGTAGTGATGTGCAGTTCAGCTATTTTTTTCCAACCCGCGGCGGGCCCGCTTTTATGAACATTTTTAGCTCGCTCCAGCCCGCCACGCGCCACTCGACCTATTTTTACCACCCGCACCGCACCCGCGACCATTAAATAGACCTCCCAGGCATTAGAATTCAAAAACAGCATTTATCACGGCTTGGAAACATATGATTCTGATCGAACGAGAAATCTTTTTTTACACAGCAGCGTTTACGTTTGTTGTGCAAAAAAAAATAAATAAAAATGGCGTCCACTGCGCCAGGGTTTAATCTATTTCTCATGGACCCTAGCGCCCGGTCAGCAGAGCTGAAGCTGCGCTCGCTTCAAGTGCGGAGAATCATTTTTAACTCCTCGGCGAGTGACTGCCGGAAACAAAGAATGTCCTCGCCGTCCCAGAAGAACCTCGTCTCTCTCAGCAACGTCT
Organism: Danionella cerebrum; assembly: GCA_007224835.1. Classification (NCBI taxonomy): domain Eukaryota; kingdom Metazoa; phylum Chordata; class Actinopteri; order Cypriniformes; family Danionidae; genus Danionella; species Danionella cerebrum. The sequence continues at coordinate 349,617 of SRMA01026266.1, read as the reverse complement.
CTCACAATCAGATAATTGCACGCAACAAACATTGAATTTTTTTTTGGGGATTTTGTGTTTAATGACCCTCCCCCGCTTGGCAAATAAAGTGACAATTTCTTTACCCGACCCGCGGGTTAAGCGACGACCTGCGCATCACTAGCGTTCATTAAGTTCTCTTCTTTTGCTCTAAATGTGAGTGAAGGATAATTGAGAGTTAGTAAATATCACATAAAACACTGAAAGACATCTTAAAGAAGTTTCAGAAGTGACTAGAAACACCATCCCAAATAAGTTCCTTGGCGATATATTTCGGTAATTTCACGATACGTATTGTGACAGTGTTATATTGCGAAATATTGTGCCACGATACATGGTCACAGCCCTAATAGACTTTTTCTAGATGAGCGTGTCACAGCAAAGCACACTATAAATTTGCCTTGATGGCATTATTATTATTATTATTATTATTATTATTATTATTATTTATTATATCAATTCATTTTATTTCTGGGCCCCGTTCAAAGGCCCCGCTGCACTTCTATTACAATCCAGTTTCTAATCACTGATATAAAATCATGTTCTTCATTCAGCTCTGATGATGGTGTTTGTGTGTTTCCCGCCAGGCCTGGACCAACATGGTGCTGACTGTGCTGAATCAGATCCAGCTTCTGTCGGATCCCACCTTCCTGGCTCTCCAGCCAGCCCTGTTCCCCTGCCTCAGTCAGCTGACCTGTCATGTGACTGACCCTAGGGCGCGTCAGGCTCTCTGTGATTGGCTGGGCCGGGTGGGCCGTGTCTATGACATCATCCTGTGATGAGTTTTCTACCAGAATCCCTCAAACATTACCTTTACATCGCCCCCAAATATCACAAAAATGCATCGCTTTGATTTTGTCGTCGTTCATATAATCTCCAGAGATGAAACAAACGCTTTCTTTGAATGTTCTTCACATCCACGTGCTTGTGTTCAGAATCTATATTTCTATGTTGTTTATTTATTTATTTATTTCTATTGAGTCTGATCTGCTCTGAATGTGCTCAATACTGTGATTAAAAAAGGATGTAAAAGTTCAATACTTGAAGTTTCTCGTTATTGATCAATGCGCTCTTGCTGAGTTTAATAATGATCTCCAGAGTTTATTCCTCGTAACATTTTTTGATCACAAGGTGATCTTTGAGAAAATCTAATTTTATTTAAAGTCAGTTCATCAATCACTTTCTTTTCATTTTAGTTAGATTTACTTTTGCTTATTACTGATACATGTTAATAATAGAGGTCAATAATTATATAAAGAAATAAATCCATTTTCACTTTTGATCGTCAGGTGCAGGCGGCTTAAATAAACAATTATTTGAAATGACTCGTAATATTAACTGTACTGTTATATTACTACGAGACTAAATGTTTTGTACACTAAATATTAAAACTTGAGAAACCACATTTAAAACGTATTATAATTTCAACAATTCTAAGATTAATGCCTAAAAAACATTTTTCTGTCACATTTTTACACGTGTTTTTATTTCCTTTTATTCTGTCTTGTTTTTATTTATTTATATTTAAATATTCTCTTTAATAAATTCTTCCAGATGTAATAAGTGCAATTTTCAATCTAATCATTTTTCATATCCTGTGAGATCACTGTTAGCATTAGCTTAGCATAGATCATTGAATCTGATCAGACCATTAGCGTTTCAAAATCATCAATGTTTATATTAAATATTTTCTTTATATTTTAATTATTATTAATAATAATTAACTGTTATTTTTGTTATTAACTGTTATTCTTGTTATTTATGTAAAAGTTTTTTTAATGTATTTTTTGTTTATGATCAGGTTTTATTTCACACGCCACAAACAGCATGAAATCTGTTCGGCCCCACAGTAGAAAACACAAGAAACAAATCCCGGACCGCTTTTGGAAAGGCTTTGTATTAAAGATGGCTCTGGGAAACTGGAAAGCTGCAGCATTTGCTCTGAAAGAAGAGAAACCCGTGGATTAGTTGAGATTGAAACTGCAGTGGATTTCTGTGTAATGCTCCAGATGTGTGTGTCCTAATAATATCTCCATATGTTCTTTAATGATCCCATGAAAGCAAAGTATTACCGCATAAACATCCTTAAATATGATTTGTTTGCTGTCTGCTGCTTTCTGTAGCCTGGAGCTCTCTGTCAGAGGATCGTTTATGTTGTGGGTGTGTGTGTGTGTGGTAGAATAAATGAGCAGATACAGATGTTTATGAGCAGGTTTTATTTCCCCATACATGGCCACATTCATTCGTTCCTTTACAGGAATCAGTCATCAAAACAGCCCCAAAGCATGATGTTGCCACCCCCATGCTTCACAGTAGGTATTCCGCTCTTAGCCTTCTTTATCCTCCAATCACAAGTTTGTTTATTTGCTAAAAACCTTTTTATTGGTTTCATTTGAGTTTTGGACATTCTACCAATCCTCTTCTGGATCATCCAATGCTTATCAGCTAACTTCAGACGAGGCTGGACATGTTCTGGCTCAAGCAGGAGACTCGTCTGGCACTGCAGGATCTGAGTGTGTTACTGATGGTAGCTTTGTGACTCGTCCCAGGATTTACATTTTTCTTTTATTGAAAGCCACTTACAGTTCGGGGGTGAACACAAGCAGTTTGTTACAAGGTCGGATTAATGAAACATAGAAGATGTTTGAGCTGATGCAGAAAATAAGGTTGTTTTTTTTCTTAATTATTATTAGTTAGTTAAGTTAGTAAGTGCTCTCGAAAGAGTATTTTAGTTGCTTTTTAAAGGTTGGAAGAGACTCATCTTTCCAGACTGGGATGCAGAGAGAATTCCACCAGCCAGGAACTGAAAGGATCTGGTGAGAGATTTTTTTTTCCGCTCTTGAGATGGAACCACCAGAACAGAGGCACCTGGAAGAACACAGAACTGCAGGAGTTTGTGGAGGTATAATGGAGCGGAGCCTGTGACTGTCCTGTATGGAAGCGTCAGTGATTTGAACCTGATACGAGCCTCAGTGGGGAGCCAGTGGAGAGAGACGAGGAGAGGAGTGATGTGAACTCGTCCAGATTCCATGAAGATCAGTCGAGCTGCTGAGATCTGGATCACTAAGTCCCCGTGTGGTTCTGGGGTTTCTGGTCACAGTTCTTGTGATCATCCGTGGTGGAGTCTCTGATCAACCATTGATTTCTTCACAGGAAGTAGATTCCTACGACAGATTCCCAGCCCGCTGCAGGTCTACAGTTTTTTTCCTGGTGTCTTTTCCACGGCTCTTAGCAGAGTTTAGTGTGAGACTGTTTGAACTAATTTTCAGCATTAAAGAAAACCTCAAACAGATGGCATTAATACAGGGAACGAGTGGAGGACAGAGAAGCTTTAGAAAGAAGTCACAGCTCATCAAGAGCCAGAAATCTCACGTTTGTACGAGAGCAAATATTTTACACAGGAACTTATCTTTTTTTCTTTTGTCTCTCATTGTTGAGGTATCGAAAATGAACATTATAACATTATAATGAACATTACTGTCCTCATCTTTTAAAGAGGGAGAACTACTTGTTTTGCCCCATTCCATATACAACATCACCTTTCATCATAAAATAAAGAATAAATAGCATTAGTCTCTTTATTCTGGGGGCATCTCTGTCCTCATGGAAGTACGTCAGCTAGTGAAGAGTTTCCAGACCCCTGTGACCTCGTGGTGTGGATGTAGGCCAGTGGTGTTAAGACTCTGCTTGAGCTTTGATTGGTCGCTTTTACTGATCCTCAAGCTGCTGGACGAGGCTTTCACAGCTGGATGTGATCAGAGCTGTGTGTGATCATTGAGACCAGAGGAGAGAGAGCGCGTCCGGATGGACAACAGCTGGATTCAGTTCGGTCCGGCCGGTCGAGGCTCTTACGACTGGGACACTGGGGCCTCTGCTCCGCCTCCATCACCTGGGAACCGGCTTCAGGTAAAGCAAGCCACTCGTACACCATCCACAGAGATGCTCCTTTCACTCCATCTCAAAGGCATGTGACATCAGATATAGAAGGTTTTGGTTCCTCCGACTAGTTTTTCTTTTGCACCCATCAACGTGCGGATTTTACAATCTTGATCGTTCCCAAAATAAACCTAGTAACTGCTTACATTGAATGCTGGTTGAGCTTCTGGGGTTCTATTCTAAAGTTATTCATCAGATGTTTGTGTTTAGCTGCAGAAATTACTTTAACTGAAGGTTTTACAAAACCAAACTGACGACTAATTAAAGATTGGTTTGGCTTTCTAAAAATATTTTGCTTTGAAATTATATTAACCTTCATTGCCAAAAAAAAAAAAAAGTGGTACCTCGAGATGCGAAATTAATCCGTTCCAGGGTGACGTTCGTATCTCGAACATTTCGTATCTCGAAGCAAGTTTTACATGTAAACCGCTTTATCTGTACAGCGGCTCTCAGAAACAACAGAATAAGTAGATGAAAAAAATGGAAACCCAGATAAAAATCAAGTAACGTTTCTTCAATCCTTAAATCTACACATTGTTAATGTAATAAATGATAATAAAACAGAATAAAACACAAGCAAAATATGTAATATGTTCACAAATGTGGAACCTTACCTTGAGTGAAGCTCAGAGGGGGTGGAATGTGTGGCAGAAAACATTACGGCACTACGTATGAAAGTTATCTTTCTCGAGATATTTCACGAATTACTGACACCAACACGGTTTCAATCACGAGCGCAGACAGATGGAGAGACACTTCTGAGAACACGTCACAGGGTTTCTCTGACAGAACAGCACTTTCACGTTATAAACGTTATTTCTTTTACGACGCCTTGACTCTAACATTTGATATAGAACATTATTAGTAATCTATACGTAATGTTTCCTTCGATTTAAAACTGATTTAAAGTGTTTTAAAGCATATCAGACCCTTAAAGCACACTTTCTTCAAAGGGAGAAAGGACACGGAACGTCAGACAAACAAGTGGAAAATAGAACAGAAATGTTTGTTATTGTGTGTATTTTTCTTTGTTTCTCGAACCAAAATATCTCCTGCAAGACATTTCGTAACTCGAAGCATTCGTATTTCGGGGTACCACTGTAATGTAATAGGTTTGGGTCCCTAGGAGCACAGATCATTGATGTAGAAGAAAACTCTGAGTAAAAATGGCCATTAATGCTTATGTTTATATCATCTATATAGACCATTAAGGAGTCCTGGTTTGGTCAGACTACAGGAAATCATTAAACCTCAAGATGAAATGATCCAGTTGTTTGGTGATTTACATCAATGGCGTTTCCCAAACTTGCACATCCTCAGCTGATTGGAGCAGAGCTTTCTTAACATCATCATCTTGCAGAAATATTAAAATGACATTGATGCTCCGTATAAAAACATTCTGAACATTAGCAATGTTAAACATTCTGAAGGAAGCAGAGAGGAATCACAGAGTGATGCACAAACTGGAATTTCTTTCATCTTCCATCAGCAAAACACTTTTTTTGTACCTTTTTGGAGACTTTCCTGCAGAACTCATTAGAATCTTAAATACGTTACTGTCAGGTTCAGCAAAAAGTTCAGTAAAACACTTGGTGTCCGGTGCAAACAGAACGATGCAAAGAGAATATAGTGTGTTAAATTTAGCAAACAGTGTAAGATAATAATAATAATAATATAAATAAAATATTCGTATGTTTGTTTATACATAATACGATGCCTGTGATGGACTGGCAACCTGTCCAGGGTGTACACCCTACTGTACATATGATGTACTGTAAATAATATGTATAAATTACAAACAATATTTATTATAATGACTAATACCACTAATAACTGCAAGGCTTTGTAAAAGTATTTAAAAGCTAAATTAGTTGATTGCCGAGATAGAATTTGTGACAAAAGTTAACAAAGTTTACCGTGCCAGCACGAGTGTCCTAAAGCAACCGCTATGTTTCTATGCTTTCCTTAGCTGATATGTTAAATTGGTTGCTATGGTAACAACTATGTAGAGGTCAGTGACATAATATAATGTTCCCATTGTTACGATAAGTTCTATAAACCAACCCCAACGTCTCTATCATTAACCAAAGCTAAGATAGGGCTCAGAAAATGTGGTTGCTAGGGTAAACAGTTCGGTTACTAGAGAGCTGTCAGTGATGTTAATAAAACGAATTACAATATTTTGGCTTTTACAAGGAAAGATAATAATTGAGGATGTGATTGTGATCATCTCGTGTTTTCCTGATCTCCTGCTGGATGGAACGGCCTGAAATGATGCGCTGCAGCTCGGTCTTAGCCCTTGCTGTAGCTCCACCAAACTAAACCGGAAAGGGAAATGTGAGGATAGATTCCATAATGGCACTGAAGAAGCCGCCACAGGAAATACGTTCTGCTGAGGCTTCTTCGTGAGGGGGCTGTTGTTCTTTGCCCATTTCTGCTCTTGGGTGATGGTGGTGCCCAGAAAGCCGTTTGACTCAACAGCTGCCACCAGAGAGGAAGATGGGGGTGCTGGACCATCTCTAGTCTTGGGGGTGTTGAGCTCAAGGGTGTTCTTGCTGGACACCAGTTGGTCCATCTTATCAAAGCCGTTTCCTAATGATCCTCCAGCTCAAACCAGTTTGAACCAGCTTTTATTAATTACATTTGAAGTAGCCGTTTATTTCCGATTGTGTGAACTGTATCATGAACGTCTTCTCCTCAGGGTTTCTGGAATGAGCCTTCATCGATTAAACCAGACGAACGAACGCAAGCGACTCCGTACGTCCTGACAGTGGTGGGATCTTTGCTTGTCCTGGGTGGAATCATCTTCTTCATCTACAGGAGGTGTTTCAGAGCTGAGGAGACCTCCGGTAAGGTCATAACTCTGAATCTGGAGGATGCCGAAGGAACCGCAGAGGTCCTGTCATCCCTGGAAGACAGCGAAGAAGCGAATGATGGGGTTTTTCTGATGGTTTATCTGTCTCCTCCGTATGAACAAACCCTGTCGAGAATCGCCCGCGCCGCCAGCAGCTCCAGCTCTCACAACGACGACCACATCGTGGAAATATCTGCAGAGGAAACCAAAGAGTGAACATTCAGTCACCAAAGAAGGGATGGATGAAGCTCTTGTTGAAACATTGGTAGATAAATGCTGTGGGCCTCAGAGGAATCTCCACCATCGACAGCTTGTAGTTGAGACATCCAATAATATCTAGATTATTTTTTATCCAGAGCTGATTGGTTGAAGCTGCTGCATATGTTTTACCACAAATTTACTCTTTGTCTTTTGTAATTTCTCAGACTTTTGTACGACTTTTTAGGTCAGTGTTTCTGTGTTAACCTTGTATTTTAATCCATAATTCCCCCAGTTTGATAATGGTTTGATAATCAATGCTTTTGTTGAAAAATGTGTAATTGCAGATTATATTAAATGTGTTTCCAAAATCATATGTACATAAAATGAGTATTTTTTTCATCTGTATCAAATAAAGTTTGAATAGAGAACTCCACTGACAAATAAATGTTGTTTTTTCTTATTGACCAAAACAAATAAGAACAACATTAATTAAACAACAGTATTCCATAAAATATAAGCGACACAAAGAAAAAAAGGAAAAGGAACAGAGGATGGATCACTTTGTACTCATTCAGAACAAGACACATATTAACTGCTATTTTATTATCAACAAACTTAAGAGAATTAAACCAAAGATTCATCCAATTTCTCGAGTTTTAAACAGGGTTTCAACTTCAGGTATCTGCTTTTGTGAATCACAATTTCTCCTGCTACAAAAGATCAATTATGACTAATTCCATTTTTTTAACGTTTAGAAATATTCCAGATTTCACCATCTCTAGGTAAAGAGGAGGGAACATAAATCTCCCCTGGATCCAGCTCTCCAACTCTCTCCAGAGTGAAGAAACAAACTCTTATTGAAAGAATAAGGGAGTAAGATTTTCAACGTCAGTTCCACAACATTAACACAAGTTCTCTTCTAAATTAAATTCGCGTTTCAACAAATCTTTAGTTGGATAAATGATCTAATGTAAAATCGTGAACTGCGTATCTTTCGTTTTAAGAGAAATGAAATGTATTTTTTTTCCTTAATTTGGCAAGGATCAACATCTTTAACAAAAAGTCTTTCCATTGGATATGTGATACGTAACAGGAAAATTTTGACAAATAAAAGTTGTTCAGTTAAACGTTAGAGTGCAGCGCCTCCTTTAGGCGGTTTTCATTAAACAGAAAAATCAGAATTATTAACCTGGTGGAGTTTAGGACCCAGAGACCAAAAACACCGTTCGACCTGTAAAGACGAAATATGCTGCTGGAGTGTCTTTAAAAGTACATTTTGATTTCAAAATATTTGTTTCAAAAGCTTATTCTTAGTTAACATTAAAATATCATGAGGCTGTCGCGAGGAGGGTTTTCTGTTTCCCCTTTGATTTTGCTTTGTCTTGAAAGATAAACGACGCCTGTGGATCATTTCTCATCATGATGTTCAACAAACGGAATTTATTGTCATTTCGCCATTTGCACAAAATTTAAATATATTGCACCCACTAAATGATTGTAAAGTTTAATAACAGTGTGTCTAATAACAGTAACATGCAAGTGATGGAAATAAAATGACATTTTTAAGTTAAGTCTGCACAATTAACTGAGTTCAGAAAGTGTGAGTTCAGAAATTAACATTAGCGGAACGTTATATGGAAAACACTGGTGCCTCTAGCGACCGGTAATAGAACTGCAGTTATTAGAATAGACGGCAGAAATGACTGTCTTTGCTGTAACCATCAATCGGTTTTAAGTCTTCATACTCACACAGCAAGACTACCAAGAACTGTGCAAATTAAACGATCATTTACTTTACACAATATTTATTCATCTTCTAAAATGAATCTTTGAATATAAATTCGAAATAAGACTAAAACTAATGACTCCTACTCAGTGATTAGCTAAACCCAATGTAAAAGAGTTTTTACTCTTTTTAAATCATAATGCAACATTTGTTTATTTGCTTCCTTATCAGATTCTGCTGGTGCTATCCCCAGTTCACTTTTGGTGAAAGGTGGGGTACACCCAGTACAGGCCAGCAGTCCCTCGCAGAGCAACCCTCCCATTTTTATTTAGGGAGTTCAATTACGCATTATTTTTTGGCTTGCTTGGGAAAGTACCCAGCAAAGGAAACCTACACAAACACAGTGAGAACGTACAAAGTCCTCTCAGGAAGCAACCAGTTGGGCTTGAACCAGTAGTGCTTCCCACTGCACCACCGTGCCGCATCAGAGGCTTTCATCGGTTCCTTAAAGGTTCCTTTAGTGACAAAAATAAACCATAAATGAAGTAATGTGTGATGTGTGTACTACTGCTGTAGGGAGTCAATGGGGCGGAGGAGAGGAACTAAGATGGAGACGTGGAAAAGGATGGTCTTTGTGCAGGATCTGTGCATCATCTTTGGGAACTTTTACTGATGCTTCGTTTCTCAGCCAAGTACAACATTTCCACAGCTGCTCAGGCTGGGCTCATTCTTTCCTCTCTAGAGTTTCTGCAGCTCATGGAACACAGCAGGCTTTAGTTCTCTGGAGTCCAACTGTTGCATCACGGATTGATGAATTCATCCAAGCACTCAAATCAGAGCTGAGTTTGTTGCTGAAAGCGAGAGATGATTTTCTGTGGCTCAGTTGGTAGAGCATTGCGCTAACAACGCAAAGGTTGTGGGTTCAATCCCAGGGAAAGCATGAACTGATAGAAACAATATGTTCATTCAAATGTAAGTCGGTTTGGATAAAAGCGTCTGCCAAATGCATAAATGTAATATTTTACATTTTCTGTCGGGAACACTAATCGTTTTGCTGTAACTCCAACAAAACTCTCTTTTTGATGATTCCACAAATCAATAAACGAGGATCTGTGACCTTCTCGTTGTTGGCTGAACCAAGGAAACTCTACTTTGAACGAGTAGCTAATGATTGACAAAATTATCCTCAGCGTAATGGATTGAATGTTTGAAAAGGCAGAGTTTGTAACAATAAAAGCTGATGAGGCCAACGAAAGCCTGTTGATGTTGATCTGAATGTACTCGACCGGCGAGGGCTAAAACACACTTTAGATTCATTCAAGCCCATGTGGCAAAAATGTTTACACTCCAATGAAAGTCTCAGGAGAAAAGCCACACTTGAAATTGTAATGTTCTAACGTCAACCACAGGTGCATCTAAAGATTCTGTGAGAGGTGTCCAGCAGACAGGGGACTATAAAAGAAAAGCTCCTCCCATTTCAAGCAGTCAGCAAGTTATTTCATTACTCAATAAGCTGAGGGCTACAAGACGATCAGCAGAGCTTTCGATATCAATGAAATACTGTAGCAGATTTAAGAAAGATGGAAGTGCAACCATCTCACAGAGATGTCCAGGTCGTCCGTGGAAGTTAACATCTCGACAGGAGCATTTCCTGATGAGAAGGTTGAAGAACATCTCCTGCAAGTTCACTGCAGAGGAACGGCAGCATGGGTATCGTCCATGAAGGAAACCCATGCTCAAGACTCCTGAGACTCTAGACTCTGGAGTCACTGTTTTTGGAACTAATGGTTTTAAGGTTCAGATTTCAAAGAAAAAACCTTGGTGCCTAAAGTGAAACATGGTGGTGGCCGTGTCCTGAAGGGGGGCTGCTGGAGTTGGGAGCTGGGAGCATCTTCTCTATACAGAAGGAGTTGGTTGAGCATCGCTCTCCATCCAGCATCCAACTCTAAAGGAGGTTATTTCTTAAGAATAAATGAAAACATGCTGCAATAAGACTTGTTCATTCCATGCCTAGAAGATGTCACCATGTCGTGGTGTTCTACAAAATACTAGAGGCAGTAGTTTTTGTCGCGGGTGTATTCATCTTTGCTTCCTTCAAGTTTTTGTGATCTAAGTTCAATTATTAACCTAATTTCATGTTCTGGAGTTAAGTTAGGAAATTGTTCTATTGGTCCATTGTATACTTTTCAATGGGTAAATATGTAAATAAATAAATGCAGCTGCCTTTTGAGGCTTTCTCTTCACAACGATCACACAGGAATCTTCTGCATAATTAATAATTAGCTGACTGGTTTGGGACAGCGTAAACTAAACAAATAAAAATGTAAACAAATATAAACTTGAACTATTTCTCTTCGGAATAATTCGGGTCTGAATGGGTTAAACTTCTAATATGAAAATATGTTAGTCTTTGTAATATTTGAAACAAAAAAAGAATATTGTAAAAATAAATAAAGAACTGATTAAATGGCAGTTGAAAGGGGGTGCGTTTATAACGGCAGGGGGCTCCTGTGGTACAACACTAGCTTTGCATGTTTTAGCTGCGCACATCAGCGACAACATTCCGCACTTTAATTACTTTTATTCAAAGCCGAGCGCGAGCGTTTACTCTGAAGGGTTTAATAAACACAGGTAGCCTTCTCCGTGTTGTGCTTGCTTAACATCTCTTCGACCGTCGCGCACCCCCCGCACTCGGCCCCTCTCCTGCAGCCTCGGCTGTCGCTCCTGATCAACCGCCGCGGGACGAGCGCGTCAGCAGCCCCTGCCAGCGGCGTCCGGTGACGGCGAGGAGTCACGGAGAGACGCACAGGCGCGTTTCAAAGCAGTCTGCTGCCGTCACGATCGCGGGTGCACAGTTGCCGACGGATGGCGACTCCTTTATTAGATTAACCTCCAGCGGCGGGAGTTTGACCTACTTTCCCGAGCAGCGAAGAGGAACTTCTGCGGCGTTCGGAGCACCGAGGAGCGGACGCGGTTCCTCCAGCCGTCGGTGCGTTGATTTCTGAAGCTTCTTCTCTCGGAGTCAGCAGCGGTACGTGGAAACTTTACTGCACGATCAAGTTCAGTCAGAGAATCTGGTGCTTTTGTTTTTCTTTTCTACACTAGTTTCTTGTATAAAATGGGCAACGCGCAGAATTTTACTTATTTTATATAGTTTTCCCACTTATCTTTTTAAAATTAATTTGCAAATATTTCTTAAAAACATTACAAATAAAATTGTAAAAAAGCAAAACATGCTTTTGGTGCACAATTATGTGGAAGTTTCTTTTTTTTCCACTTTTTTCTTAGAATATTGGCCGTGCTATATGATTGTATTTTACACCTTTTTATAGCCTCATTTCCTTCAAGCAGACAAGGCTTAAAGCAGAGCTGAATATGCAAATTTTAGCGAATCAGAAAGCAGCAGAGCTTTTCTCCAGAGTGCGTTTCTCCTCATGGCTTACCGACTATCCTGAGAAGCCAATCAGATAATTCCTTAAAAAACCACAGTAGATTTTGTAAATGAAAAACAATACATCATTTCACTTCAATTAGCTTTAAAAGAACAAAACAACTGTACGTGTAACAATTTTAGAGCTGCAACTTTCAGTTTCAGAATATCAAGCACATTTTTAGGAAACAATTAGAACTGAATTAAAATAATTTTTTAAAATAAAAACTATAACAAAATGAACTGAAATAATAGATGAGTTGCTGTCTTTTTTGTCTGTAAACAATCGATCAGTTTTAAGCGATGCAGCTCCTTCCAGCACTTCCATTCCGTTTCTTTTTGTTTACGCTTGGCTTGTGCACACAGCTTCTCAGAGCTGGAAGAAAGCGACAGAGCCCTATATGGGATTTCTTTAATACGACAGCAAAAGTAATGTGCTGGAGACAGCCACAACATGAGGGAAAATTCTCAAAGGGCAAATATCCTTAAAAACAAAAAGCCCAGGGATTCTAATACTGAGTATCTTGCTAAGCAATCTTTTCCCCTCAGGGTGGCAAGATGGTTTCCCAGACTAGAGGCAACTCCATTTCAACTCATTATAATTCCAACCACTGGTTTCTAATGCTGTCATTTGACTAGTCGCAGTAACTTTTTAGATGTCTACTGTGTGATTGTGACAACTAGACTAGTCCCAATGTACACTCGATAGATATACAACTTTTTTTTTTCAACTCACCACATTCCTCCACTGTAAAAAATTTGCAAGCATCTACAAATGACTTGTGACTAGTAGCAATTGTAATTAAAGATTTCTCTAAATATATTTTCACTTGTCTGAATTCTAACTAGAGATATCGACAACTGCATGTTTACTAGCAATGGCTCAATACGAGCTGTCCCCAGTCATTATTCAAATTACTGATTTCTAAAATTGTTCAATACTTGTAATAAAAAAATTTAAGATATATTCAAATACAATCAATTAAATCTCCAATGGGATAAGAGATTTCTTTAAATATGATTTGCACTAGTCACAGGAAGCTGATCCTCTGGGTGTGTTGGCCTTTTTTTTCTCACACTTTGTACAAAAATGCATCAACATATACCCGTTTAAAAATGGAAAAGCGCTGTTAAGAGCAAACCAATGTAGTATTCAGCACTGTGTTAGCAAAAACACAGTGTCACTGTTTGGAAATCTGCATGCTGTAAGCAATGAAGCAGAGTAAACAGCAACACAGACACCATTACACTTGTTTTTGTAAACACATCAATGAAAGAGTGTGACTCCACCTCCAGAGCGAAAACAAAACGTTGTACTCGTTGTCACGTTACATATACCGTTGGTGCAGAGCAATTTCAAAACAATGCACTATAGCTGGGGTTTTAAAAATTAAAATCGGTGCTGCATTTAGGTTTCAATGAACAGCTGACAATGCAGATATATCCCCGTTTTCAAAATGATCGGGTACGTGTGGCCAGGGCCTGCGCATGCTGGGTGTTTTTGGAAATATCCGAATAAATGTTTGAAAATTGGAAAGCTACACTTACTGGTCTTTTAAAACTGACAAATAATCCAGAGTATAAAAAACTCAACCGAAACCAAGAATAAAAAAAAAATACTTAAAAAAATGAAACTCAATGTAAACTATAATGATAATAAAAGTATTGACGTCCTTGGAGGCTGTTTTTGTCACGTTCGTGCCGCGTCAGAGTGCTTCTCTGCGGTCGCTGTGTGTACAGTGTGAGGAGAGGCAGGACGCAGCGCTGGGAGGATGTTTACTCACCGATCTTTAGGTCATGTGACACATTCTGTGTTCAGCCTCAAGGATTCAGGCATGTGAAGGTCTTTCCAGTTACAAGTGTTTGAGTTCACACAAGAAATCCTGAGCAAACGAACTAAGCATCAGTTTCAGAATCGATTTGGCATCTCGAGTGGAGATCGAGTTAGAGACGTCCGGTGGCTTCTGGCCGGCCTTGCTTCTTGCCTTGATTGAAAGTGCTCATCCATCCTCTGACAATCGGGGTGCTAGATTTACGAGGTTATCTCGAACGTGTGGGAGAAATCCAGTGGTGCCTCAAAGAAGATTGTAAATCTTTGATTTTGTTGCTATAAGAAAGTAATTTATTAAATTCACAGAGACTACTGTCTGTGGTGTAAAACACCGTGAGCTGCATGGGTCTGGTCTGATGTTGAAATCTGCTGGTTTTGGGGGAGGGATGATGTCCTACAGTTATTTCTAGTGTTTATTGCAACACGATACTCACAATGCTCACAATTTCACAAGTTAGCGTCAGAGTAGCTACTGTGTGATGATAAAAAAAGATTAAATTAATTATTCATTTATCATAATAATTGTCGTCAAGATTTTTCTTCTTTTTTATTTAACCAGACAAAACACAGTTGAGTGAAATCTTATTCAATGGTGACCCGGATCTACACAAACACCATGGGGTTCATGGAGAGATGCAGAGACAGGAAGTTACTGTAAGGTCTGTAACGGTGTGTTCACATTGGAAATCAAATGATATGTTTAATAGAAATATGTTTAATAGAATTATATTCATGAACACACCCTGGCAAAATGTTCAACCATAGTTAGTGGTTGGATGAAACCATGTGTTGTTTACTCCAACCCTGATCAGAAGTTTACACACCCCAGCTCTTAATATTTCAAATTTCCCTGTTTAACACCATCGACAGGCTGACGTCTCTTGAGGTATTTGAGGTTGAGGTTCTTTATCTTCTCTGTTGGTAAAGCAGAACATTGTTCTTGGTAAAAAGCCTCCAGCTCTTGTAAATTCTTGCAGGAACGACACGTTTGAGTTCTCCTCAGAGTGCTTCAGTGATATTGAGATCAGGAGACTGAGATCCGCTCCAGAACCTTCTCTTTGTTCTGGTGGAACCGATGACGAGTGGGCGTGGCCTTGTGTTTTGGATCGTTGTGGTGTTGGAATGTTCAGTAACGTCCCGTGAGCAGCTTCCGGCTGATGAAGCACATTTTCCTCCAGGATCCTTTGAGAACATGTTGCTTCATCTTCCATCGATTCTCACCAAATTTCCTCCGGAAGCTCACACATCCCCAGAGCATCAGTGACCCGCCTCCATGCTTCACAGTGGGGAGGGTTCCTTTCAATTTAGAGTTTATGGTTGTGGCCAAAAAGTTCAGTTTATGGTCTCTGAGCTGTTCGGCATATCGTAAGCAGCTGCTGCTTTGTGGTATTTGTGTTGTAACGGTTTTGTTCTGGAAACTCGACCATGCGCCCCATTTTTCTTCAAGTATCTGCTTATTGTGCTCCAGGAAACGGTCACATTTTTTATAAAGCCCTGTTTTTCAGCTGTAGTTATTTCTGTTTTTTTTTTTGTTTTTTTTTTTTACAGTTTTTCTGGCAGTTGTAGCAGAAATAATTGTTGGTTTCACCAGAATTCCTCACTTTCTTCATCAGAGTTCGAACACTGCTGATTCCTAATTCCTTGGAGATCTTTTTATATCCATTTCCTGTGTTGTACAGTTCCAAGACCTTTTCCCGTGGATCCTTCAATGCTCTTTTGTTTTCCCCATCGCTCAGAATTCAGAAATGTCGCCGCATCACCGGATGAAAGAGGCAAGGGAAGCACCGGTGGCATGGCCTGATTGCTTCTCCTGAAACTCGTTATATCCCTTTTTGTTTGGATGGATTTTTTTTTTATTTTGGGAAGAAATAAAAATGTTATGCTTTTATTTTTATTTTAATTTTTTCGAATAAATTTGAAAGTAAATCGATTATTGCATTTTGAAACAGAAATAAATAGTTTTCATTCAATTTGTTGTTTCTGTTTTGAGGAAGACGATACCTTTTTTAAAATTTATCATTGTTGGATTTGGAACTAAGCTCTTTGTGTAAACACACAATCAAAGAGTATGTTGTGTTTTGACCAAAGGAGATTATTTGAAGGGGAGACCCATAAAAGATCCGCCTGAGGGTGCACTGCCATTCGTAGACGTTCTAGAGAGTTCTTCTGCTAGATGGAGTTCGTGGAGAGCCCCAGCACAGGAAGCAGCAGTGGAACCAGGCACATCATGTAAAAGCGGTGGGTCCATCGGGGAACTGTAGATCTGACAGCCCGGAGGTGCAGGAATGAGTCTGTTTAGGGGTTGGGGCTGATGGGATGGTGGCGCTGATTGTTGAACGGGAGTGTTGTCAGGAGCGGTGATTGATTGTTTATTGGGAGACGGCTATGTCTCTGCAGAACCAACAGACGTCTTTTCTCTAATCTCCAAACAAGATCAGCTTCCTTTCATTAGTTTGTTGTGTAAAATGTTTTGCGTGGTGCATCCTCTTGGAGCTCTGGTCCTATAGTCCTCTCTGGTTATACCTCTTACAAAAAGTCAAAACACCCTTTACCTCTTTCATCGTTCTATGTCTTCTGCATTACTCCAAAACGTTATGTGGCTTTGAAAACATGGAGGACAGTTTTGCTACTTGGCTTTTGATCTCCATTAATGGGATTATCTTCAGTGCTTCGATATCTTGCGTTTGAGAGAAGCGGCACGTTTGAGATGGCTTGAAGCTCTTCTGTCTCTGTTCGTGGTGATGCAGATCTTCTGTTTTTGTGCGTTATAGCAGAAAGGATTAGTGTCTGTTACGTAACCCCTCCAGAGCCCGTCCTCCTGCACTGCCGTCTGGCACTGAAGATCTAAATAATGATTCTGGGGATTGTGTACGCTTCACTTACACCGAGTCTTGTTGTTTATCAATGCAGCCGCCATTCTTTCATGTTTGAGTTAAAATGAGTGAGAGATCAGAGGAATATTTATACTTGTCCTGCTGCGAGGCAAGGGTTTGTGAGCTCATGTCCTCACATGCTGCCGTATAATCTAGACATTGTATGCATCGCCCTTTTTCTACATGAGTTTCATTGTTTTCTGCGGAAGTGAGGCTGGACTGGCGCAATTTTTATTTTCATCCCAGAAAATAAAACACTTGAATATTAGTTTTCTCCAAATTCTGTGAGTCAGTTGGCAAATATAATTACAAGCACTTTTATCGACAATTACATGAAATTTATGCAGAGAGTCAGATAGCAAGCCGTTCTTTCAGAATCACTTCTCTGAGTTTCAGTGAGAATTAGTGGCTTTTTGTTTATCCATCCGCCTCTTGAGGATTGGCCACAAGTTCTCAATGGGATTAAGATCTGGGCAGTTTCCAGGCCATGGACCAAGAATTTCATCATTTGGTCCAGAGCCACTTCGTTATCACTTTTACCTTCTGGCACGGTGCTCCTTCCTGCTGGAAAATGCTTTGTTCTTCACCAAACTGTGTCACCTTTTCTTCTCCGGATAAGCCCTTTCCAGATGCCCTGAACAATGGGAAAGGGCTTTCATCGGAGAACATGACTTTTTACAGAAGATCAATCTGTCCCTGATGTTGTTTTCAGAGAGAAGTAGCTTCTTTGCTGCCCTTCTTCACACCAGGCCATCTTCCAAAAGTCTTCGCCTGACTGTGATGCGCTCACACCAGTCTGCTGCCATTCCTGAGCAAGCATTGCACTGGTGGCACTCCGATCCCGCAGCTGAATCCTCTTAAGGAGATGATCCTGGCGCTTGCTGGACTTTCTTGGACGCCCTGAAGCCCTGTTAAGAATGAACCTCTTTCCTTGAAGTTCTTGATGATCCTATAAATGTAGGTGCATCTTAGTAGCCACAGTATCCTTCCAGTGAAGCCATTTTTATGCAACGCAATGATGGCTGCACGCGTTTTGTTGCAGGTCACAATAGTTACCAATGTTCTCAAGCACCAGCCTCCTTTTAACCATTCGAGCCCAACATAATGATCTCCAGCCTTGTGCTCACCAACATTCTCACCGGAGTTAACGAGACGATTACTGAAATGATCTCAGCAGCTCCTTTAATCACAGCGATGAAATGCAGTGCAATGTTTTTTTTAGGATCAAGTACATTTTCATCACAAACGACTTTGTAATTCATCTGATCACTCTTCAGAACATTCTGGAGGAATATGCAAATTACTATTGTAAAAACTTTTCAAATTTCCAATGCTTATGTAATTCTCAAAACTTTTATCCACAGCTGTAGAGGGTCAACACTGCATCAAATCCAGCAGTTTATTGAGAAAGTGTGTCCTTTTACTTTAACTACAGCAGCCATATTTTCTTAATTTTTATACACATTTTCCCAAGAAAATCAACAAGAGAGAGAAACAAAGTATTTTAGAACAGGTGGTGGGGGGGGGGGTTTAATACTCATACTTTTCTTAATTTGAGAGTGAACTCCCCGCACCTTTTCCTTGACATTTCACCATACTAAAGTCAAGTCCACACGACGCAAATGCACATCGAACGAATGACCGCTGTAGCGGTGGCTGGCCGTCAGGAGCTTTTAAAAAGCGAGAAGAGTCGACTTAAACAGCAGAGTTTGATATTTTAACACCTAGCGACTGGTGGCGAAACCATGAAGGGTTCGGATTGGTGGAGAGTTTCTCTGATGTTATCGCTGCACCTTTAAAGATGCTGTTGTGTGTGTTGTTTACTTTCCAGTGTTCATTTGTTCTCATGGGTTAGTTGTGTTCGGAAATGGGCCGGATGTAATTATTAAGCATTTCAGAGAATGGTGCTGCACAGAATGCTACGCAGTGAACTCTTCAGTGATTTAGCTAATGCTGATGTGTTATGCTGTTGGTGGTACATTTGCTTTGCTGTGAAACTCAATCTGATAAAGCTGATCTTTGTTGAGACAATTTCAGCCCACAAATTATAATTAAAAAATATATATTTTACCCTCTAGAACAGGGCTCACCAACCTTTTTGAAACCAAGAGCTACTTCCTGGCTACTGATTGATGCAAAGGGCCGCCCTCTTCTGAATTTATCAATATTTAGGGATATTCATCTCTGCAAAGACACTGATCATGTTGATTATTTCTCATAATGAATATCAACAAGGATTTAACAAGGTTGGAAACAGATAAATAATTCTGTGCAACACTTTATATTTATATTTTGTCTTAGTGGAAGTGTTTTGTAAATTGAAAGAAATGTACAAATGTTCTTCAAAATGATCACTTCTATAACGGTCCAGAGAAATCACAATATCCAATGATAAGATTAAAAAATATTGTTAACATTTTAACATAAACAATTTTTACATTTTACAAACGCATTGAACTAAACATGAACTGGAAACCAAATCTGGTATCTGTTTCTTTCAGTTACTGGGAAGCCTGGCATTGTGTGCCGTTTACCAGTATGTTGTACTCTGAGTGAGTTTTGTGAGTTTTTCTGCGCTTAGTGCGCTGCTCTGTGGATAGTTGGTATCTTGTGTGACCCGTCGTGAAATGTCTCTCTGCATTGTGCCGCCACCACACACACTCCTTCCACAGAGTTAAAAAAAAACCCTTTACCTCACTTTCGTCGCGAAAATAATGCATTTTTTTATGTCTATATCATCACATCAAGCTTACGTGCAAGTGTCATTTAAACACAAATAGCAATTATATTAAATTAGATTCCGCTCACTGGATACTGGTGCTGTTCAAGCTATTTTTAGGAGAGGTTGCGGGCGACTCATGTGGTCCTCATGGGCAACCAGGTGCCTGTGGGCACTGTGTTGGTGACCCCGGCTCTATAATGTACCCTCTTTTCCATTCTGTTTAGTTGTTAAAGACAAAAATGAATGTAATGGGAAATTGTCAGAAGACCAAAGTAAAACAGACATAAAAAAATAAATAAAACAGACATTTGAACGGAGCAGATGTTCACCTGGTAAAGTCCATCTCTCCATATTAATCTCATATTGTGTCTATTACAGACTGTGGAATGTGGATGTGATTTTTTATTTTCAAAAAAAAAGCAATCAGAGTCAGTTTTGTTTGCGTTTTGAAGCACGTTTTGGTCCTTCAGCTCAACTCTATTCAAGAACAGTGACTTTCGGCGAGATTTGTGGCTGTCTGCCGTCATCAGTGAGATTTGCAAACATATACCGGTACATTTATATTCCATTTACAATCTGAAGTGTCCAAAATAATCCTTGCCTTTACTCTTAAATGAAGTCCATCCACTGCACAATCTGAAGAAAAGAATCGATAACTTGTTTGTAGAAGTGTTGCTTTTCTTTCTTCAGTTTTAAAAGTCTCTGTCCCAGACCCATTGTCTGTAGCATTCCTAATCCTGGCGTCTTCCTTTAAAAACGTTCTCCTGCTTCAATTTGAAACATTACTTGAGTTTAGAAAGAATCCTCTATTATGAAAATGAGGCTAACCAATAGGATATAATTACTCAACGACGTCACTTGACTAATTACATTATTCTTTAGCCGAGGTATCATCAGCGCCCACTAGCACGAGGCAGGAGAGCTGCGTGCCTCACCTTGGTCTCCCCTGACTGAATGTCGCCTAATTACTGCATGCACACTAGTGTTGTAATGTTGCTGTAGTGCCTGTAGGAGACCTTTGTTTTTGTCTCTGGAAAGTATTTGTAATGCTTCTTTTTCGTTTATCCGGGGGCCACCTCCTTCACCAGGGGACGGTGCATTGGGAAATGGGTGGTTGTCGAAGGCACGGACCTTAGTAGCCTAATCACACGGACTCAAAACCTTCAACAAGAGGCACTTTCAAGCAGCTATGAGGATTTTTGTAGTCTTCTATAAAAAAGAAAAGGGTAAAATTTGGTTCCACTGCTGAGGAGAGGGGAGGGGAGGGGAGGAGAGGAAGGTGAGTTGAACATCTCCCATCAGAAAGCTCCGGGGTTCCAGGTTTATTTGAGGATGTCCAAGTTCCAGAAGCCAGTCGATCTTGAGCACTCGGTCACAGACATTCAACACAAAATCTACAAAAAAGCAAAAACAAAACCTGCTCTGCTTGCTTTTTTTGAGAGAGGATTCTTACTTTCGAGACGTGAACGTTTCAGATGAACATTTGTGCAAAGATCCTTAAACTGAGGCTCTCGCAAAATAATGTGAAATGCTGTAAACATTCATAAAACGTGTTTTCTTGCTCTTTAATATCAGTCCGGCATCGTTGTGTCCTGTAGACCGACATGATCTGCTTTAATTTCCTGGAAACAATGCTGCAGTGACAGAGATGAACTGATTTAATTTGTGAGGCAGGATGTCGGGATGGAATTGCTTGATAAGTGATGGGTATTTTCATTCGGGAATGTTTGAGAGCATACTGAGCCCTCAGTGAGCAGAGCTGAGCGCTCCTGCAGCTGTCGAAAGGGTGTTTGTTATGTAACTGTCCTCCTCTCTCTCTCTCTCTTTCTCACGCTCTCTCTGGCAGCTGTGCACGAGTGAGGAGATCCAGCTCTTATTGTGTTCTAGCTCCAAATATTCATATTATGACATTTCTTTAAAATACTGGAATTGTGAAGAAGAAACGCAAACAAAAACACGAAAGAGCTTTAAACCAGGGACGAGTGAATCAGCCTTGAATCATGATCTTGTTTGGTATCTGTTTGAGAACAGTGTCCGTGGCTATAAATCTGGGCTCTGGTTCACTTTTTCACCAGGTACAGCACTATTTCTCCCAGACACGAGTCGCCCGTGGGCCTGTTCCTAAAGTGGCCCAGAGAGCTGTTTGTTGCTATAGCTGTTTACAGAGAGATCAATAAGTAATTGATCGACCAGCGATTGGCAAGTTCTACTACTTAAAAATCTTGTGGGGGTCTTCTGGGAACACATGGTGGATGCAGTCCTGAGGAGGTCTAACCGTCGTGAAGTTTGGAAACCATTGTTTCAGAGCATACGTTTCAGCACGTCTAGGTCGATGGCTCAGACTCTAGTGATGAGTAACCAACCTGTAACCGGGTCATAGCAGGATTTTGTGAAGGACTCTGAAATGATGTTTGTATTAGAGCAAACAGGAAAACACCGCCCGACAGAAAGCCATGAATAATGATGAGTTCAGGCTCTCATAAGCCCATGATCCTCATACTCCCAAATCACAAATCTGCAGAGGTCACTCAGTCTGGCACAATGGTTAGTTAGATTTTTAAAATGAAATTGCAAATACCTTTTAAAGGCTTGGAAGCTTTAAATCAATTTCCAAACATTGACAGAGAAGAAATAAATGAAAGTGCAATAGTTAATCTTTTCCGGTCAGACAGGAAGACAGGGATGCACGGTGCAATCAAAACATTTTATTGGTTAATTCCAAATCAAGTGAATTTGTCGACAATCTCTCCAAGCGCTTGAGCATCAGACGCCTCCTTACAGAACGTTCAACTCCTCTTCTAGTCCAAGCACCGATCGTATCAATACTCGACTGCTACAGTGCTCTCCTCGCTGGACTTCCTTCCTGTGCAGTCAGACCCCTTCAGAGGATCCAGAACTCAGCAGCTCGAGTCCTGGAGGGGTACTGGCTCAGTTCTGGAGTAATGGAAAGGCACTTGGTCTGTTTTGGAGCCCTGGAGAGTCTCTTGACAGTTCTGAAGCTCTCTAGAGGTTCTAGTTCTGTTTCCACTCTGTTTTAAAGCTCTGCAACGGTGCTGGTCCTGTTCTAGATCTCCAGAGATGTGCTGGCTCTGTTCTAGATCTCCAGAGATGTGCTGGTCCTGTTCTAGATCTCCAGAGATGTGCTGGCTCTGTTCTAGATCTCCAAAGATGTGCTGGCTCTGTTCTAGATCTCCAGAGATGTGCTGGCTCTGTTCTAGATCTCCAGAGATGTGCTGGCCCTGTTCTAGATCTCCAGAGATGTGCTGGCTCTGTTCTAGATCTCCAGAGATGTGCTGGCTCTGTTCTAGATCTCCAGAGATGTGCTGGCTCTGTTCTAGATCTCCAGATATGTGCTGGCTCTGTTCTAGATCTCCAGAGATGTGCTGGCTCTGTTCTAGATCTCCAGAGATGTGCTGGCTCTGTTCTAGATCTCCAGAGATGTGCTGGTCCTGTTCTAGATCTCCAGAGATGTGCTGGTCCTGTTCTAGATCTCCAGAGATGTGCTGGTCCTGTTCTAGATCTCCAGAGATGTGCTGGCTCTGTTCTAGATCTCCAGGGAGCTGCTGACTATGTTCTGTTGATGAGCTACAACCATGTTTTGGTTTCTGGTCCGGTTCTCTTTCTTATCAAACACATCTTCCCATGACGGCTCCAGAGTGCTTGAGTTCCCACACGTTTAATGGAAATATTTGAAAGTGATGAGCTTCAGAATCTTTCAAATCACTTCAGAACCCTGCTGTTCTGGTGGAGATTTTGGCCTCTACAGTTGGGAAGGACCATTTCCGTGTGGTTGTGTGTGTAGTTGCCTACTTTCTCCAATAGGAGGCAATGAAAATATCAAATATTGGTTCGTGCCATTGGCTCCTGCTCTCTGGGAAGTAGAAGGGATGAGACACGTGCAAGCTTCCATTCCTTCACTCCTCTCCCCATACTCCACTGGGTGTGTGCGCAGCTTTCAGCCTCGGTGATGTGACCCACTTTCGGAGTGATAACATACTCTAAATGAAACTGTGGTAACGGAACAGAGGAGGAAAGATAACACACAGACACATTCCTCTCTAATCTCTTCATGCTTCGCTAGTTTCATCAAAAGCAGAGTAAACAGTAACTAACATTCCTGAGAGGGCTGCAGACCTACTCGAAGGAGAAAGTTGCGTTTTCGTTTGTGTGATAACTCTATACCACCTAGACATGCAGAACGGGTCCCTCTCAGGAGATCAGTGAAATCCAGCATGGTGCTGCGAGAAGATTTCCAGCATCTGTGCCCTTTCCAAATTTCCATACAAACCCTAAACATGTTAATTACACATTACAGCACTTGTACAGTTGTACCGTTCAGGGAGGTTCAATCGTATGCATTTTTACACTTTTCACCCTTATTCAAACCAAGTTCATGCTCTAATTTATAATAGATACAGTAATTAGTGACTTAAATGTTTGTGAGAGTGTGTGGCTGGGAGGGAGGGAGGGAGGGTGGGAGCAGCGTTGTGTGTGTCCATTTCAGAGAGACCATTCCGCTACACATTCATCTGAGATAACTCAACAAAACAGTCTGTTCAGACACGATTGGTTAATGGAGTTCCCTGTGTATAAATGACATACTTTTGATAGAAAAAACAACCAACACAGCATTGATGAATACAGCATTTGTTTCTCTGTTGGCTCTAAATTTATTCCTGTGGAATGAGCTTTAAGCAAAATCAATCTTCTGTTGTCTCTCTTTTAAAAGAAATCTTCTATAAAGTTGAGAGCACAAACAGTTGTGCTCTTCCAAACGCTGGCTCACTCCTTGCTACCAATTCTCTTTTTTCAGCTCTGATTTTATGGATGTGATTTTATGTAGAATATACGTTTAGGAGCTGTACACAACATCTTCTTGTAATCCTTGCATTCATCTTAAGAACTGATCTAGACTCGTGTGTAGTTAGCTGACTCTCTCTAGACACTTTCATTGTGATTTTTTTTTAAGCCTGTTCATATTTTTCTTAATCAAATCTCAATAGACCTTACATGCTGCGTTCCCTGTTAGCATCCCATTTCTTTCAGTTTGATCTTGCTGCCATTCACAAATCAATTAATGACCAGAAGGATGCACTGCCAGAACATTGAAATATTAATCTTTCTTTTAGTTAGATTTTAGTGTTTGTGTTTAGCTTGCTTTTACTTTTTTGTATTTTCACCTTTTTCTATTTCTTTATTTAATTTTTTTCTTCTTTTAGTATGATTCAACGATCCATAAAGAATTTTGATCTTGGTATCAAGAGAAGACGGAGCTGAGTGTGTAGCATGTGCTTGACTGACATAAATGTGTAACTTTGGGGACGTTTGTCGCTGGCTGTATATTAACACAAGCCGTTTGTTTAACAGAACAAACAAACAAACAAACAAAAAACACAGTCCTTATAAGTCAAAAGTCCCAGCAAATGTTGGTTTCTCAGTTCATGATCACTTTAAACTCGTTACAAATTTAAGTTTTCAGTTTTTTTTTCTCCTGCCCTTACTCCAAAGTTTGATTCAGACATTGGCCTTGTTCTATCAAAACTCTGAGAATCCCTGGTCTACATATTTAAAAAATATGATAAAAATTCACATTTAATCAAGTTTAATTATGTCTATTACCATGTGTGTAAAGTAGTTTTTGTGGTTAATGTGTGTTTAACCACAGCTTAAACAGAGTGTTAACAGAACTTTAGTGGTGGTGGGACATGTTTTCTAGTTGTATTACAGCTTGCTGTCCACCGGAGGGCAGTGTTTCCTTCCACTCAGAAGTTTCAGCTTGAAGAGCTCTATGATGTATAGAGTTTAAAGACATTTTCTCTGTAGTGATGCTTTGTTCCTGTGCTCCTCAGCATTGCTCTGTCTGTATTAGAGCTTCTCCTAAGAGCAAAAGGTGTTTGTGTGTTGCTGCAGATGTGAGAATGCTGTAAACAAGATGCTGCTGGGGGCTGTGTGAAGTCTCCATCTGACCTGGATCTCCTCAGCTTTCGGGAGCTCCTCTCTGGTCAAGGTAAGGCTTGTTTTGAACACCTTCCAGGAACAGACATGTCTGGAGTGATAGATGCCCATCCATCGTTCAGTTCAGCAAGTGTTTATGGAGCGTGCGCATGGCCACAACTTTTAACTCTCAATCTGTTGTTTTTAATTAGGATTCCGTGATTAAAAACAGGAAAAGCTGATGTTCTGGAAAGTGTCGTAAAAAACTATCAGTTTAGGTGGAGCAATCTGATGTTTAAAGCTCATGAATATTAATGATTTCCTGTTTTACGATTTACTTTTGCCGATTGTCACCTTTGTTCGCAGATAGTTCAGACAGGAAGTGAGTTGAGTTTCAAGTGAGTTGAGACAGGAAGTGAATTTGTTTCCTATGAATTGTTTGTTTGTTTCTTTGCAAAGAACAAGAATCTGAAAGTTAAACATTCTGATGACAATTATTTCCACAAAAATGTTGTGGAAAACGTTTCTCTTTTTTTTATTGCTTTAGAATTCATTAATAAACCTTTACCTTCATATTGAAACTCTTTGCACAGCTCCCAGTTTAACTACAAAACTAAACAGTGTGTTAGATGGTATTAATCTTAAAGGAATTAAGTAACATTACACTGCAGTTTTACGTAAACATAACATGAAATAAACTTTTCTACTGGATCTGCTGATTTGCTCTTTTATTTTTCACAAAATCTGCTTCATTTTAGTTTTGAAACTTCAGCCTTAGAAAGTTTCCACTTTAAAAAGCTTTAGCAGCACAACAGCGATGATATTGTTGCGGTTTTGGCCACTCCGGACCGAATCAACGTTATTTTATGGGGAAACTGAAGTCTGGCTCATCAAACACGACAATATTCTTATACCAGAGGCACATATAGATGACATAATAACACACGAAAAGCTGATTACTTGGTTAAAAAACAATTCATTAGCAAACAATTCATTGGCAAACAATTTATTAGCGCTTTATTATGACATATGTAACATTAATTAAAATGCATTGTTTGTAATGGTATGCACAGTGAACCACCTGCTCTCTCGCTCTCTCTCTTTCTGTCTTCAAAATCATCACACGGTCCTGATTGACATCTTCGGTTAACTCCATATATATTCTGAATATGTGGGATAAAAAGATTGTATTGATTTGTCCCTAATTAAAATATTCCAAACAAATGGAACCACTGCATTCTAAAACATTGCACAGGCAGACTTGGTTCTTTTTTTTATTTTATTTTTTTTATTAACCTTGTCCTGTCCTGCTTAAAAGCCACCACATGGGGGAGTAGATCTTTTGTTTGAGCTGGACAGTTTTGTTATCTCCAGGGGAGTGAACACCTGGTGCGGCGCTTCCTCCTCTGGATGGATTTTTTTTTTCTGAATTATTTTTTCCCCCATGGACTAGTTCATATTGATTACTTGTGATCACGTGTAATTTACGCGAACTAATCCATGGGGAAAAAAATAAGAAAAACACAGTAACAGAAAGTTAACTATCTATGAGTATATAAATGAGTGTAGTATGAAGTACCTAAGACAGCACACTCGGTTCAATGGCAGAAACAGGGTCAAATTATCCCTGAAATACAAACTATTTAGTTTTTTCAATGAAAACACTCAAATTTACATTTGTTTTTTGAGATTTTAGAAGTTGATGGTAAAGATCAAGTTTCTAGCAGCGATTCTGTGGGCCATGGAATGCTCTGACATTTACTGCCATCATCTGGTGGAATATAAAATAGCTTCTTGTATGAGTGTGTTTCACACTGTGGTCAACAGGCTGTATATTTATGTTGCCTTGTCAAAGCCGTATTCTTGAAATTTGTCTCAATTTTGGTAATTGATCGAGGCATAGGGGTTGGTTTAGAGCTGGGCGATGAGGCCTAAAAAAAAAGTCCTCGATGCCGTGCTGCTGGTAAAACCAATGGGCTGTGTTTTAGGTTTTCATGCGGACGTGCTTGTTCAGATTACAGATTTGACCTCTTCTGCTTGATTAATCTGGCTAGCGCACCCTGAAAGCACATGACCGGCTGTGTTTCGGGACTGTGTGTGGCCCTAGCAGCTGCTCCACCCCTCCGTCCTCCCTCTAGACTCGGCTTAGCAACTGTTTGTTTCCTTCAGGAGACGGTGCCTAAGTTCAGTAAATGTGTCTAATTATTTCTCAAGACTTTATCAAAGAACAGAGAAAGCTTTTTCTTAATCATCACTGGAGATCTCTTCACAAGTGCTCGATCTTTAAACTCTATATTTTAATTATCTTTTAAATGAGTTATAAAATGAATTAAATGAATTTAAAAAAAAAAAAAAGCTCTACTATATTTAAGTCGACCGATCCGGTGATTTCTCCTGACCAGATGAGAGCTGTTGTGTTTGAGGTGATGTGTTTGTCCCGAAACTTGATGAGAGAAGTGGGCTCAATCATCCTGGACCTTCTAAAGTCCTGGTGAATGGCAAATGAATGAGAAGACGAGCTGACCCATGGCCTCCTGCACTCTTCTCCTCTGTGGAGATTTACAGAGCAATCGAGAGCAGAGATTTACACAGATGACCGCACGCTCCCCAGAGCTAT
The DNA here is from genome assembly GCA_007224835.1 of Danionella cerebrum. NCBI lineage: Eukaryota > Metazoa > Chordata > Actinopteri > Cypriniformes > Danionidae > Danionella > Danionella cerebrum. Next base: position 321,475 of record SRMA01026266.1, on the reverse strand, counting down.
AAAACCAGAGCAGGGACGCGGATGTTGTGGCTTTTTGTGATTTGTAACCACGAGGAGCTCTTTCACAATACTTCTCAGCTTAGCTCAAATCTGCACTCGAGGAGTGTGTGATGTTTAGATGAGCTTCTTGCAGACCGGAGCAGGGATTGTTGCTCTGTTGGAGTTATTTTGGTTTGCTGTGTGACCTTTGCTAATTTTGAGGCTGGTTTTGGCATTCCACCTGATCACCAGGTCACGACTTGACTGGGACCACCACCTCCTTCTCTATTTAAAGCCCCGGGAGATGCACCTCTGACCTCACTGGTTGGTGTACACCCATAAAACAGCTCTGAGAGGTCTAGGGTTTCAGTCTTTCAGCTGGAGGGGTGCAGCTCATACTGGATCCCTCTCCATTATTCCCCATCCTCAATGACTGAGGTCCATTTTTTAGTTCTGTGTGCGTATTTGACAGGTTTGATTTTTTTTTCACAACTCTCAAAATATCAGGAAGATCTCCAAGAGTCTTTATCTGTGAAATCAGAGAGACCCGAGGCAAAACTTAGATCAGAGAGACGCAAGGCAAGCTTGAGATAAGAGACTTGAGACAGATGCAAGATGAGATCAGAGTGATCACAGAACAAGGCAAGACTAAGATCAGAGAGATCAGAAAAGAGGCAGAACCGAGATCAGAAAGACCACAGAATGAGGCAGGACTGAGATCAGAGAGACCACAGAAAGAGGCAAGAGACCATAAAAGAGGCAGAACCGAGATCAGAGAGACTACAAAAAAGGCAAGATGGAGATCAGAAAGATCACAAAGAGGCAGGACCGAGATCAGAGAGACCTGAGACCATGATACGACTGATATTAGACAGACCTGAGACAGTGTCAACAAAGATAGATTAGAGACCTGTGACAGTGACTAGATCAAGGAGAGAAAGCCAAGGCAGGGCTGAGATCAGAGAGACCTGCAATTGCAACAAGACTGAGATCAGAGAGACCTAACATCGAGATCAGAGAGAACACAGACAGAGGCAAGATGGTAGACGAGTGTGAAAAAATCAGGCTCCAAACTTGACTGCTGTTCTGGTTTAGAGTCAGAGCATGTGATCACATGAGGGTTAGGATTCAAGAGAACGGATGCAGTAGAAGAATCCAGCAGTTCAGTTTGAGAGTCGAGGGGTTAAGAGTATTGTTGGAAGTTTTGAGCATTTCTCATTTAGTGTGTGTTTGATCAAACGAGTGAGTGTGTGTGTGTGTGTGGGGGGGGGGTCACTCTTATGTCCTTCACTATCATTTATTTTCTCTTAACCAACTTTGCTGCGTTCCATTTCTTTCTCCGTGAACTGAATAGAGACAATGGGACTGGGAATTTTCAGGAGGGGGTTTAAGAGTTCCCCTTCCCCCATTTATAATTAATCAGGGCTGTTCATTTCCCACTAACAGGTTCAGCCATTGCAAGACTTCCAGTGTTCACTGTAGGTCCAATCAGAGATGAAATAATCACGTTAAGAATGTTTGAGCAGCAATGTGAAGCAAATAACAGAATAATTTAATTTGAAAGATTTTTGTTGCATTTTTCCTTTATTAAGAAGATGGGGGGGGGGGGGTTCAGAAATAACAGTTCGGGGCAGTCACACTACCCCACCAGAGAGCGACAGGTAGCAGAGTTGATGTGAGATTCGAAGCAGAAGGTTTGGTAGAACATGAGACCTACTCTGGACTGGAGTGTGGTGGAGATCTGACATTAGATGCACTGACACTGGGAATAAGAGCCATGCTCCTCCAGCTAGCACAAACGTACAGCAGGAACCTGTAGGAGCACACCACAGGTCAGGAGAACAAAGACAGATCAAAAGAGACAAGAAAAGATGAAGCAGAATTACAGGAACAAAAAAATTCTAAACATGTCCACACCCCCCCCCCCACACCCCCCAAGGAGTACCTCTAGGAATCTCTAAAGTACACACTCAAGAGGTAAAGGAAAATGAAGGAAGGGGCAGTATGCAAACTAGACACTGAACTAGCGTTGGGTTGATGGTTGATGGTCGATGGGTGTTGTAGTTTGGGAATCATTATGGGAAAAGTAGTGTGTAATGGGAGGAAGTTATCGTGAGGAGAACTAAGGGTTAATTTCAACCCACCCGCGCTGAAAGGTACATAAGGAAAGTCGAAAGGCCATCGAAGAATTCTGTGTAAGTCTCATCACTTTGTAAATGAATGAATCCACCATAAACTGAGCTTCACGCAGTTCAGTGCCTGTGTGTGCTAACGCGCTCTCGTGCTGCTTGCGTGAGATGAAGTTTGAAAATATTTCATGCACATATTGTAGAGGCTTAAAATTGGGAATGTGTTTTACACATTTTATTATGACATTATTAGCAGATTTCAGGTGTTTGAAATTGGCTAATGCTCGGTTGGTTAGCATAACCGCTAATATTACTGCGTCATCATTTATTAGGCAGTAATGCTCGTGGTAAAGTTGGGGGTTTTATTGTTAGTTGGTGACTGATTAAAGCCCTAGGTTTGTTAACTGTTTGGACAAGGTTTTTTTATTGCTAGGTAGTAATGTTTTGAGTCTTTTAAACAATTTTGCTTTGTTTTGGGTCTTGAAACATTACCATTTGTTAAAAAAAAACATGAACAGAGCCTAGTAAATGAAATTGTTACTGATCACAAATGACGAGAAAAGACTGTGCACTTGCTTTTTGAGCAAAAGGTAGCACATTTACGGTGCACTGGTACGTTATGTTCATTTTCAGGGGGTTCCTGGACTGGTCACATGATCCAGTGGCTTTATTAAAAAGGTCTCAGTGAGAGTGAAGACGAGAGCAGCAGTCTTGCATTTACCAGAGATGAAGAAAGTCAGCCGAGAGAGAGGAGGGATTAAATGCGTGCAAGGATGGGGGAGGAGGAGGAGGAGGAAGGGGCCGCAGACAAAGTGGGAGGAGGAGACATTGCTGGCGGGATGGCAGGGAAAGAGAGGACAGGACAGAGGGAAGAGGAAACTTTGGCATGAGCAGCAGAAGCGTGAACAGACATGAGAAGAGGAGAAGCTTCTGCTAGAGAGGACAGACTGGGATTGTAGCTCCAGGACAGATGCGAGGAGGCAGACATGCAGAGAACTATGGGTAAGTCAGCAATACCACTGTATTTATTACCTCCTGCGAATGCAGGGGAGCTCAGATTACCAGCACAGCCCTCCACGGCTCTGAAGTGATATGAAATCAATGATAGCCTCCTTCTAGCGTTAGCTTCACTCTGTGTCCTGCTGCTTTGTGCTGCTGAGTTTTGAGGATTGGGCAAGTTTTTGTTGTGTCTCCAAGATCCAGAACTTTTCTCTCTTTGTACATAAAAACCCAACTCAATTGGGAGCATGAGGAGTTTGTTGAGTTTTAACCTTTTATTCAGTTTTTTTTTTGGAGGGAGGGGGGGGGGTGCACAAGTTCGATGATTACAGGACAAACGTAAAAGCAGCGTTAGGCTCCGTGTCTGCCTCAGCCTTGCTGTTTATTACTGTAGATGTCTGCTTCCTCTGTGTGTTTTGTTGCCGGTCGGTATTTATATCTGCAGTAAAGAGAGTTTGTTTGTGGAGCTGCTGCTGTGAGAGCAGGCCCGTTCCTGACGTGTAGATGCACTTCTTGTAAATTGACTCACTTTGGCTGATCTTGTGGAGGGTTTTGGAGAGGGACTGTGGTGGAAAAGCTGTATTTGGGCAGTAATCTCTTCGGGTTCTTTATAAGCTGTTGAATCATAATGTTATCATTCATTTGTTTTCAGGAAAGCAGCTGTAACTCTTGATAAAATAGTTTATGAAGTGATTAGAAGTGTTGACTCCTCAAAGTTATCACGTATAAATATCATTTCACTTTAAAATGCTCAGAGTTAAAATATTAAGAATATTAACTTACTCTACTGGGAGTGTTGTACGACCAACAGAAAAGCTACACTGGTGTATCTGAATCTGATGTTGTTAGAAGGTCTACTCCATTCTCAAGAGATACGGCACCCCAGCATGCCTCCGTCTACATTTTCCTTTACAAACATCTCCAGTTCAGTCCGGTTTGATGGTTTTTGAGCATGAACAGGTCGTTTTAAATCACACCACAGATGTTCAGTAATATTCAGGTCTGGGGACGGAGATGTTCATTCCAGAACGTTCTCCTGGTTCCTCTGGATGAATGCTGCAGTAGATTTGGAGACGTGTTTAGGGTCGTTGTTCTGCTGAAAGATCAACTGATTCCTGCACATCGTTCTCCAGAATCTTCTGATATTGAGTGGAATTCCCAGTCCCCACAGCATGATACACCCACCACCACATTTTACTGCAGGGAGCAGGTGTTTTTCTTGGAATGCTGCTGTTGTTCCACTGTGAATAACACCCTTGTTTTACCCAAAAAACTTTAGTTCCATCAGTCCACATCTCTTAAATGTATGCATAATCTTCCACCCTTTCCATAAATTCTATAAACTTTGTTTCACTTCTCAAATATCACTGTGTTTGAATTTTCAGTTAAATATATCGTATAGGAGACAAACAATGATTGATAAAGGAAGATCATGAACATGACTTTTGCATTCCACTGTAGTTTCAGATTTACTAACAGTAAAATCAATTTTTGGGAATTTGTCTTTCTCCAGCAAGCTTCATGTCTGGTGTAGGTTCATTTTTGTCAGTTTTTTTGTCCTTTGGCGACTCCTAGAGGTAATGAAGTAAAGCAGAAATTCTATGTTTAGTTAATAGAAGAAAAAGAAATGCAGACAATGTCAGAAGCCAGTGTCTCCAGCCTTATTACAAAAGATGGGAAAGGAGAAAGAAGATATTAAAAAATCATAGACCTGCAGAAACTAAGAGAATTACAAGAGTCCGGGACATGAGCAGCGCTTGTTTCGGGTCTCATCTTACCAAGAACATAAAAAAAGCAAAAAATGGGCGTATACAGCTGCGCAGAGTAGTTTGGGGTGTGGCTTGGTGGCTTTCAATAGCAAATTTCAAAGATAAGTGCTACATAACAGCCGATAAAACACACACATACCTGCACTGAAGTGGAATAAAAGTCCTCCCCAGTTGTTGATTTGCAATGTCCAGGTCCACCATGCTCCAGTTCTTGCAGCTTTCTCGAGGAAAATTCTTGCTACAAATCCATAGTTTCGATGCGTCGGTTTCTGGTGGCCAACCAGCTGCTTGAAGCCAGAGTTAAGCTCTGACATCGTCACGGGGAAAGCCGTGCATCACCTTTCCACACTTGTGACCCATTCTGAACTCCAAACTACTGCGTGGTCTTGCAACTTGAATGGACCTAATATTTATGTCCGTGTCATTCATAATTAATACACTGCATCTTCTATTAGGAAAGTAGATGCCATTCTCATGAATAATTCAAATACCAATGAGTCATAGACACTGTGTAGGAAAAAATACGTCAAATCCTGAGCAAACAAAAGATCGAAATGTAACAGACTCTAAAATTATCATAATCAATCATAAAAACTGCATATAATCAATAATGGTCTTGTACACAAGCCCGAACTCTTCTTACTTCTTAACCCTTGGATCTCTTGCATCTTCCAAACAAGCGCACGTTTGCCAGATAGCGATAAATGGTTGCCAAGGTAGAATTTTTGGTTGCTATGGAGGAGTCTGTGACTACGTACAAAGTTCTACATGCCAATATGAGCACCCCCCATCTCTCTATGATTTTCCTTATTTGAGAAAGTGATATGCCAAATCTGTTGCTAGGGAGCTGTCAGTGATTAGTTTCCATTATTCGTCATCTATTTAACTCCTTTTAGAGCCTATGGGTTCAATTACATTTGCACAGGGGTTGCTATGTTCTAGCACAGAGTAGTGACGCCCACAAGTGTGGTCTGGTTGAAGTTCATGAGGTTCTCAGCCTCATGTTAAGACCCGTCCCCAACCCTTCCTCAATGCATCTTCACATGGATGGCTAACTCTAACCTTCTCCTGCTTGCGTTTGCTTCCATATGGAACAAGCAAAGTCATGAATCTGAGAATTTTATTGCCATTAGAAGACCAGATAAACCTCTGTTGGCTAGTCTCAGCTGCTTGGTCTGTGGCAACATCTGATCACCAGCACTCCAATTGCTCTTCTTCAAACTGGTCAATCACCGCATCTGACCTGGCATCCATTAGCAGTTTGTTCTGGTCCGGGATGAAGCCCCCAAGGGCGCTGAGATTCCTGTTGAATTTTAAGTTGGCGTAAGTCAGCTAGTTGCACATTGTTTTCCAGTAAAAGGCTGAGATGGCCCGTTCCTGCGAGTCAGCAGACTCTACTCCAGATGAGCTCACCTAGGGAGGGGAGGGGGGTGTGGGGGGGGCAAAGGTGGTTGCGTCAGTGAGTCTGAGAAGAATAGATGAGTTAAATCACTCTCATATGTTGCAGCGCTCTGAAAAACAGCAGAAACGCCACAGTCTTCTTTCATTGTAGAGATGCTCGCCTGCCACATGTTTATGTCGAACCCAAATCAAACCTGGAGGAATCTCTACTCCTGCGATCTCAACATCTTCTCTTTTTAACTGCGCCGGATTCTGTTTGAAGATGAATTTCACATTCATGCTGGCACAGTTTGTCTGAGGTCGCTGCTTATGCAAGCGCTGGTTTGGAATTAATTTAGCAGAATGCTCGCACTGCCACTTTTCTCCCGACTGCAGTGCAGCATGTTCAAACGCTCCACGGTTGTTTACGGGCCTTTTTTCAAGATGTTTGGAATCGATCGCATTGGGATGAGGGAGACGGCAGAGGAAGCACTTGAGCGGTCCCAACAGTTACGGATTTCAGTGATTTCAGTTCTAGAACGCTCTCCCCACGTGTAAACATTGTCCAATTTATCAATGGATTTGAGACTTCGCCAAACATTTCTACTGAAATCCTCCTCTAAAAATGTGAAAGCTCCTGTCTCCAGATCACTGCTTTTCAAACTTTTTATACAAAAATGATAACGGCCCAAAGTTAAAGGTTCGGAACGAGTGACCGATTTAAAAATGGGTTTAATTGACTTTATGTGTAATATAAACAATCACTGTTTGGCTGTTGCCACTTACACACCGTGAACACTTGCATTCAGAGCTGGGAACCTAAACAGATTCCATTTACATTCCATTTATTTTATTGTATTTCTGTTCTGACACCAAGCATGTGGTTTATTTTTAATACACTTTATAAAACTGTTCCAATTAACAACGTATTAAATGCATTTGACAATCATGTTAACAAAACATGAACTATTAAGATGATGATGCTGAATTAAGAAAAGTATAAAAAGGAACACATCTGATTACTTTGGTTGTTTAATCATGTTTTACAGCTCGTTAATAACAGGACTTTAGTTTTCCAGAAGGTGAACTTGTGGCTGCTCTGCTAGAGACTTTAGAACCAATGGCTGACAGACGGCTGCGACGGTACGTTGTTTTGCGCATGCGTGACCAAACAACATGCGCTTGACGTTTACTTCAGGAGGATTAACTCGAACGGATTCGTTTTCAAAAACATGAATAAACTTGACAATGTTTTAAGCAGTTTTTCACATAGAATCCGTATCTAACATCAGAAACAAACCGTTTCTTTTTGTTACGTGACAATATATAGCTTTTAAAATGATAAATAATTTTTTTTTTGTCCACTGCACTCCCCTCGATTTCTTTTGCGTTTATAAAGTTCATTTGATACGTCACCTCTGTCCTGTCAGCCGCTGCCTCCGCAGCATTATACCCGGAGGCAAACCCACCGACGCACAGAAGGAATGGGATTTGATTAGAGCACAGCTTATAAACAAACTTCTTTTGTACATTTGAAAGCTTCATCAGCTTTTTTTGTCAGCTCTTTCTAAATTTAAGAAATTGTACTAAGTCACATTTGATTAATTATTTACTTTATTTGCTTGATCTAGGAAAAGTTTAACTAGATTTTAGATTATTTTCTGACGAGAGTGTTTTTAGCCGTGTGTATTAATTCATATTTGAATTTCTGCACCTTTGTTGATCTTTGTGGCTTTTTTGCGGTCATCCGTCTATTTTTGATCACTGAACTTAGCCGAATAATCTTTTGTGGTTGGAAAAGGTTTCTGTGGCAAAGAGCAGCTGACTCAGAAACAGCCAGCTCCTGGATACGGCAAACATTCCCACGCTGGACGCTTTGGAAGGATCCGTCCAGGTCCTGCTGACCAAACAGTGACTGAATGACCATCTGGCACTGCCAGGGCTTCAGTATGACGATGATCTTCTTCCTGCTCTCTCTTTTTGCCTTCTTGCGCTACCGCTTTTACGGTAATCTCCCTGAAACTGTTGGAGCCAGAGTTTGATCAAATGCACGAACGTTAACCAATCATTTTTATCTATTATTGAACACAAATAAATTCAATTTCAACTCCAAAAATTATTATTTTTTTTAAATCAAATTTTCAAATGTTTTGCCTTTTCTCTGTCTTTTAACCTTTATTCTCACTAATTATTTCAAGTAAGTAGTCCACAAAATACCACTGTGATGAAATGCGCCGCCATTGTGGTCTGGTGAAGCACTGGTGTGCACTAATGAAGTAAATGTAGTTTGTTGCTGTACTTGAGTCGCTTTTTCAAGCATCTGAACTTTACTCGACTATTTTAATACGGGGAGACTTTTACCTTCTCTACATTTCAAAGTCAAATATCGTACTTTTTATTCAACAACATTTTGCGAAAGAAGTCTTTCCTTTTATTTGGTGAGTGGATAAAAAAACTTTACTGGTGAAGCATGTGTGAGCCACCAATCGGGGCACAGCTCGCTCTGGTTTTTAATTGTTTCGGTTGCCGTTTGGTGGAATCGAATTATTGCGAATGCAGTTCAGTGTCGGTTCAACCGCAGCGTTTTATGAGACGCCCGCACCTTAATAAATAATAGGAGAAACTCCCAAAAACTAGTTTCTGTTACGACCAGGTTCTATTTACATTTCTGTACAATATAGTGAAAGAAAATAGTGAAAATTAAATCGTGTTATTTAATTTGGTTTTAAAAGGTCATGATTTCTGATTCATGATCATTTAAATAAGTGTCAACTTCAAAAGAGTCACAGTGTTTTCACATATTGTTTAAGCAAAAGTCTCGACAAAAAGGATAATGGAAATTATAGCCAGAATAAATCAAATTCTGAAGGGAGCTCTTTTACTTTTACTGGAGTAATATTTTACGCTGTGCCAAAATACTTTTGATTTTACAGCAACCTTTGTGAAATAATTATGGATTATGTTGTTTTTACAATGTATGTAGTTTTAAACGATATAATTATTGTGCTGTTTATGACGTATTGTGTTGTTTGGTCTTGTGACCTTATTATGTGGTTTAAACGGTTTAAAATTCTGTGGAAAAATGACGTGTGTGGCACCAGTGAGTCACCGTAGGACGAGTGTTTGCGTTTCAAGAGATGCTTCTGGATTACAATTCGTTGCTTTTTCAGGTAAATGGGGTGCATTTGTATCTTTTATACGGTGAACGAATGCAGATATCAGCAGCTCCTGTGAAACGCACCCCAGCGTCATATTCTGGAGACTCCTCTAAAGAAGAATGCCTGATGAGGGATTGTCTCTGTGAGGCGGCCTGGGCCCCTTCTTAAGGGTCCTTTTAATAGAAGCTTTGAGATGCTAAAGAGCCGACACCCCCCCTCCAGAACCTCTATTCCTTAAACTTCAAGCTAAGTTTCCTCTCTTGCTCGTTCTCTCCCAGATTCCCATCTTTATCCTGTGATTGATTCCGTGTCCTGTAGCACTCCACCTGCTCCGGCATCCATCTTTCCGGTTTGTTCATGTTCCCCGTGCTCTCCCCACTGGTTTTGTTTCTAGCCCTAGCTCCTTCCTCCTCTTGCTCTTGTCCCCCCCCCCCCCCCTGGCTACAGTGTCATGGCAACACCCCCAAACCCGTTCCCCAGGAGCTTGCAACAGTTTGGCAGCTTCTCTCTGTAACAAAGGCTCTGTTTCCACGGCCGGTAAATGTGATATGATTCAGATCTAATCTGGACATAATAAGTACAAGGAACTTTCATTAACTTCCACTCTCTGTGCAGCTCTCGGTTCTTGGTGTAGCCGTCTTGTTCCCTAGGTTATGGTTTATGTAGCTTTGATTACCTTTAGTTCTGTTAGTGCTCTCGGTTCTTGAAACAGTGCCCTCTGTTTTTGTTTCTTTGTGCCTTCTGTTAGTCTTTTAAGGCCCTCATTTCTTCTATAAGAACTAAAGGTTCTCATATAAGTAACCTTGGTTCTTCTTTTGTACCCTCAGTTTTATTTGTGCCCTCATTTCTTGATACAGTTTTCTTGTTTTTTTATTCGGTTCTTGTTTTAAGACCATTGGTTCTTCTTTTAGTAGCTTTGATTATTGTTCCCCAGGTTATTCTTTATGTATCTTTGATTCTTCTTTAGTATCTTCAGTTCTTTCAGTGTCCTCCGTTCTTGTTTTAGAACCCTTGATTCTTCTTCTGTTTATGCTTCTTTGTACAGTGAGTTCTTTTTATTGCCCTCGGTTCTAGTTTTAATCCCCTTCTATGTCGTTTTAGGACCCTTGGTTCTTTCCTTTGTCCCTTTGGTTATTCTTTTAGTGCCCTTAGTTTTTTGTGTCCACAGTTATAGTTTTAGGACACTCTGTACTTCCTTATTACTTTTGAATATTCTTCTAGTTGTCTGGGTCCCCCGTTCTTGTTTTAGAGCCCTTGACACTTCTACTAGTAGAAGTAAATACAAACTATATTCTGCAAACAGTCTGGCACTTAACCAACATTTAAATTCACATAAAATCAAGGAAACATATTTTTTGTTTACCTTTCAATGCTCTAAATGGACTGGCTGGATGTCTCTATATCCAATCTCTTGGAGGTCCTTTGGATATGGACTTCTAGGTGTGCAGGTAACGGAATGACACGAAACTATTGCTTGTTGAAAACAACGCGTTTGACTGTACAGCAGAGCATCCGTCAGCAAGAAAACAGCGTCTCCATGAGAAGACGCTTTGATCGGGATCCTCACACACATTAGATAATATTGGCTGTACAAGGACGCTTGAGCCAAACAGTCACTAAATGTGATTAAGGGTTTAGGGATTTCTCTAAGGGTTTAGGGAGTTCTGGGAGCTGCTGGACTCTTAAAGACTGGCGTTTCATCCAATTCCCAGAGGATTCACACCTCACTGCTAATCCTTTCCGGAGGCAGAAACAGTATTAAGACGTACTATAAAGAGAATCCAGCCAGGAGCTTCCTTGCTGCTGTGGAATTTGATTGTAAGCACGGGGAGTAGAGAGATGCCCTCTCCTGAGTGTCCGGCTCAAAGACTGAGAGAGGCTTCAGACAGGGCTAGCTGCTGCTACAGGACCACCCTTTCAAAGGCGTCTCCTCCCAGGTCGTTTGAACTACCGCCCCTAAACTTTGCAGAGATGTTCAAACTGGTCAGACTCAGGTCACCATATCTTTTCACTAAAATAAGTCTGGGAAATTGCTGAGAATGCTGGGTAGTTTTCCATCGGCTTAACCTCCTAGAAACTTCAAACCGACCACACGGGTCGAGGTTACCAATCTGTGCAGAAGCACACCAATCACTCTCTTGTACTTATAATGGATATTGAAAAACATGGTAAAGAAATGGGGGTTTGTTTATGCTAATTATAAAAACAACTTACTAAAAACAGATTGCTGACAGCTCCCTAGCAACCACCAATTTTCTTAAATCTATCTCAGCTTTGGTAGTAGATAGAGACATCGCGGTTGGTTTACTCAAAGTGACATTGGGGACATTATGTTATGTTATGAGTTCCCAAAGCAACCACAATGTTTATCCTAGCAACCAAATTAGCATATCTATCAGCTGTGGAAAATAATTGAGATATGTGTTTGTTGGTTTATTTCACTCATATTGACATGGCCGACATTATATTATGTCACTGACCCCTCCATAGCAACCAGGGTGTTATACAGTGAACCCTCACTACATCACGGTTCGACTATCGCGGCGGATTCATGACTTAGTGGATTTTTTCCATTACGTATGTATATTATAAGAGAAAATATATAGTGGATTTTCCAGAAATTTCTATTTTGGAGAGTAAAATACTGTACAATTGTACAGTACGCACCATAGCAATCTTTCTATTTTTTATGTTCACTTACTGTTTTATTGCTTATCATTTGTGCCTGTGTGCTGTATGTACGTATTGTACGTATCTGTACATTACTGTAAAGGGTGGTTTGTTAACACAACTATGTAAAGTGGGGGTTTTAAAAGTCTGAAAACCTGTAAATTAATTACTGTAAATATGGTGTCCCTACTTTCAGCTATCGCGACCAGTCGTGGAACCTACCCACCGCGATAAACAAGGGTTCACTGTATATTCCCACGTCATTATATACACCATTGATTTCTCCCTAGCAACCAGATTGTTTACCTCAGCAACTGATTTAAAAGAAAGCTATAGCTTGGCTCAGGAAAGTTATTGGTTAAAGTTTATACTTTAACTTTAGCCGTCTACGGTTATGTTACTATTTCTTTTACTAAATTCCTTTAGACAATTATGAACAGGCTAAATAACCAGAATTTATCGTTATGTGATAAATATTACAAATGACCCGCTATCTTTGGCCATTAAGCGCATCCTCAAGTCTTCCTAAGCACAGTGTGATTGATCTGAAGAACATAAACTCTGGAGTTTGCAACTCTGACGACTTCATTTGGGGATACGTGAACAAAACGGGGGTGTTTTATGAGGATGATCCCACAGGATCTGTCTGCAGAAGTGTTATTGGGATGATCAGAAGAGATCAGAAGAACTCCTTCTGCATGGAGCTTATTGAAAGGCATTGGGGGGGTTTTCTGAGGATTTGTTTGGACTCTTTGTAGATTAGTCCACTTTTGGAGGCTGCTGTTAGCATCAGGCTAATCCTGTGGTCTTCAATTAAACCCTGATTCACAGATACTGCGAACATTAGAAGCTCCACTGATGTTCAAATAGAATCTTATTGTTTCATTTGTAACAAATATTTATTCATGAATATGGTGTTTGTTCTCTTTCCACAGAGAGCGTGTCCTGCACCGGTGTTTGCCATGGCTCTGGTTCAAGCTCTGCCAGTGGCTACTGATACCTCAAAGACTGGCGCTGCCCTCCAGCAGTGCACCTCGCTGTCTCCTCCTGCAACTATGGGTTCCGTTAGCAGCCTCATCTCTGGGCGCACCTACCAAGAGCATCACTGCCATGCTGCCAGTGATTATGGAGCGCGGTATCACAAGCCCACAGCAGCTACCAGCTGTTTCCAGCAGCAAGAATCCACGCTGCGTAGCTCCAGCTCACAGGAGCAGCTTTTGACCTACCCACCTCCTCTTCCTGTTAAGAACAAGTCCTCCATCCCTGTTGGAAACGGTAACTTTGGCTACGTCACTGATGAGCCAGTGGGCGACTGGAACGACAATCATGTGACCCTGTGCAGCCCATCCAGTGATCTAGAGGAGCCTGCCGAAAGCAGAGGCCTGAATGGCAGCTTAGGCGCCCCACCTCCCAAACTCATCCCAGTGTCTGGCAAACTGGAAAAGGTGAACGTTTGGGGGTTAGAAAATAAGGTTCAGTAAAGCAGATGTTTGAGCTCCAGGTGTTTAATAAAATGATCTTAATCCATCCAGAGGTTTTATTAATCATTCAAAACAAAGTTTTGTTAAGCCGAAAAATTCCAACCAAAACAACAAATAGATTTGTTTAGTTTTTTACAGGTGCACCTGGATAAACCGAAATATTTCGGTCCCTCATTTCAGATTATAATAATAATAATACAAATAATAATCAATAAATTGATGACATATGGAATATTTCAAGTTTGTAATTTTTTTTGTAGTTTTGAATGTTGCTTAGAGATGCTGGTGCTCCATAGCTAGTTGAGAAAAATGCTGATTTCACTGAAGTAAAAAACATAAAGCTTAAATATTTTACTCTGGGTGTAATGAATATATAATAGTTGTGGTCAAAAGTGGCAAATTTTCTGATTTCTTGACATTTTTTAGAAACTATGATCCATAAACTTTTTCCACTCACAATTTTTTGATGATGCCACCGTCAAACAGCTGTGTTTCATAATATCTTAATATTTCAAATTCCGCTGTTTAACACCATCGACAGTCTGACGTCTCTTGAGGTAGTTGAGGATGAGGTTCTTTATCTTCTCTGTTGGCAAACAGCAGAACATTGTTCTCGGTAAAAAGCCTCCAGCTCTTGTAAATTCTTGCAGGAACGACACGTTTGAGTTCTCCTCAGAGTGCTTCAGTGATATTGAGATCAGGAGACTGAGATCCGCTCCAGAACCTTCTCTTTGTTCTGGTGGAACTGATGACGAGTGGGCGTGGCCTTGTGTTTTGGATCGTTGTGGTGTTGGAATGTTCAGTAACATCTCGTGAGCAGCTTCCGGCTGATGAAGCACATTTTCCTCCAGGATTCTTTGAGAACATGCTGCTTCATCTTCCATTGATTCTCACCAAGTTTCCTTTGGAGCTCACGCATCCCCAGAACATCAGTGACCTGCCTCTGTGCTTCACAGTGGGGATGGGTTCCATTCATCAAGGGGCTTGGTGACTCCTCTCTAAATGTAGTTTATAGTTGGAGCCAAAATTTTTAGTTTTTATCTCATCGTCCAAATAACTTTGGAGTTTGTCTCTGAGATGTTTGACAGATAGTTGTGGTGCTTTGTGGCTTTCTTCTGGCAACGCGAACATTTTCGACTAGTGTCTCTTTATTGTTCTCCAGGAGAACAGCCTCAGTACATTTTTCCAGAGCCCTGAAAAATGTTTCTGGCAGTTGTAACAGAAATGTTTGCTGGTTTCATCAGAGCCCCTCACTCTCCACTTCATCAGAGTTTGAACACTACTGATTCCCAGATCCTTGGAGATCTTTTATATCCCTTTCCTGTTTTCTACAGTTTCACCACCGTAGATCCTTCAATGCTCTTTTGCTTTCCCCTTCGATTCAGAATTCAGAAATGCGGGCACCTCAACGGATGAAAGAGGCGAGGGTCAATCAGGACACAGAAACTCAGGAACCTTTTCTGCTCAAACATTGATTCCAAGCAAACAGGTCGAGGTGAAGATGGTTCCCTTCAGCAGCCGCTCGAACCCTTCTGTGTCGGTTTCTGTGCATCCATCGTGATTATGATTTAAAAAGAGTAACACAGCTGTTTGACGAGTGGAGAAACACTTATGTTATTCAGATTTCTGAAAAATGCCCAAGAAATCTGAAAATTTTGCCTGTGCATGTAAACACCTCTATATGGTTTCACTTTGTGTTCTTTAATGTTTGATTCTGATGGACTTTGAAAATATAGTTTGAAGGCTTAACCTCTTAAGCCCTGAGGCCTATTTTCCGAAAATCCTATACTTTTACTTTTTAAGGCATTTCTCAGCTTTTCCAAGGCCTAAACTGTAAATCTTGGTATCAAAATGAAGATAGGTTCTTGGGGAGTGGTGTGGATGAGTTAATTTGACAGTCAAGAACACAGGGTAAGAGTAATTGATGTTGGAATGGCCAAAAAATGAACTCCGCCTAAAAAAAAACCACATGTTTCCTCCAATATCTCCTTATTTTACTTATAACGAAGCAAATAAACACAATCAATTGTAACCACTACATGTGAAGGACATCTGTAGCAAGTTTGGTGTTCATACTACAAGAAACTAATATTCTGTACAGGTTTGATTGAACAAAGTTCAGGCGTAATCCATGTTGGCACAGTTTGGCACAATTTGGCACAATAATTGAAATATGGAAAAAATCTTGTCCAAAGCTTCAGCTACGTTCATAGTCTTCTTTTCTTGCTTATGGGACATGATTTCAGCAAAAAAAACTCCTAAAGAAACGCTGTAAAAGGGGGGTAGAAGCTCATTTACGCCATCTTGCTGCGCTTTTGGGAACCTTTCATTCACAAACGCTTTCGACGTCGAGCTTCTCCATGTCCCTACCCCCCGACCATCTGTCCAATCCGGGAGATCTATACATCGCTGGAAAGCTCTGATTCTATGGAAACCAATCAGCTCAACCATTTTGAGACTGACGGGATCGCCGACGAATCACACGACGCGCAGCGTGGAGAGACGTGCTCCTACGCACGGGGAGTCATTCCATATTTGGTGACGTAATGACGCCACAAAGCTACGGAAATAATCCAAAATGGCGTTTGCGCGAAGCTATCGACCGGACATAACAACAAACGGACTTTTATCGCTATGGAAATAACTTTTTGTTGAAATAACGGCAAAGGTAAGACAAGATTTACATGCTTGCTTGGTTTTTGCTGGCGTTTTTTCGTGGAACTTTCGCTCCCTGCTCTGAAATACTTCATTCAATGTTAATGAGTTGCATATCGCTGGATTCAGCTGGTTGTTAGCTTTCATTTTATGTAATGGTTTTGGTGTTTCCGTTTATATTGTGGATACATATCGCACATAAACAAAAACGTGGTCATGAATTATACTCCGGACATGTTGTTGTTTATTTGCATGGCGTTCGAGCTGTGGTTAACGGATATGAAATTGAATTAGATACGTTTTTAGAGGAGTTTCCGCTGAACACAACAGTATTTAATATGTGTGGGTTATTTTCAGGGTTCGTGAGCTATGAGTGAAAATGTAACGCACAAGGGGGCAAGTCCCCGGTACCGGGGACTCTCGGGCTTAAGAGGTTAAAAACTCCAGAGTGTTGGTTTAAATAAAACAACCAATGTCTTGGTAACATTTCAAACATACCAGAGTTATCAGCAGTGGACCGTACTGACAGAACCCTTTTGTTCTTGATAGAGTATGGAGAAAATCCTGATCCGTCCCACGGCTTTCAAGCCTGTTGTGCCGAAGAATCCGAACCCCGTGCAGTACCCATCTCCACGCTCCGGGGGCAGTCTCTCTGAAAGCCAGGGGAGTCTCAACCTCTTGCTTCCGGGCACCGGAGGGGGCGTGAGCTGTCAGGAAAAGCGCAACTCCTACAACGGAGGCCGTAATGCACGGAGTAGCCAGTCCTGCACCATGTCCGACTCCGGCCGAAACTCCCTCTCCAGCCTACCCACGTACAGCACGACCCAGAGCGAGGCGCACACTGGTCACATGGTGTCCACTCGCTCCGCCGGTGGCCACGGACACTCTAACTCAGACAGCGGGCGGTCATCATCTAGCAAAAGCACAGGTTCTTTAAGTGGGCGTGGCCAGCCCCTCTCAGACAGCGGTTCGTGTGGGCGCTCGCCAGCTCCGGTGGAAGGATATGAAGGTGTCATACGAGAGCTAGAAGAGAAGCTGCGAGAAAGAGACCTGGAGCTGCAGCAACTCAGGGAGAACCTGGATGAGAATGAGGCTGCCATCTGTCAGGTGAGAACCTCAAGCATCCGCTGCATTAACGAGTGTGTGGATATTCCAGAAAGAGCGTTTCTAAAGTCTTCTGCCTCATATTTAGCCTAGACTACAACCATGGTGTTATACTGATCTAGGATAAACTGGGAAGATATGTTTGCCTGTAGCACACTTCAAAATGAATTCAAACAAACACTAGATTCACCCAGTGATGAAAAGCAGGTGGGGGTTGAGACAGTAGGATTTTAACTGCTAAAGCAACACCACAGCGTCTCTATATGACAGGGGGGTATTCAACTAAAGCTGAAAGAGCTCCGGTTTCATAATTTTCCAGGTTCAGAAGATCATAACGGTCTTTTTACTGCAATACAGTGGTACCCCGAGATACGAAATTAATCCGTTCCAGGGTGACGTTCGTATCTCAAACATTTCATTTCTCGAAGCAAGTTTTTCATGTAAAACATCTAATCCGTACAACGGCTCCCAGAAACAACAGAATAAGTAGATAAAAAAAATGAAAACCAGAGAAAAATCAAGTAACGTTTCTTCAATCCTTAAATCTACACATTGTTAATGTAATAAATGATAATAAAAGAGAATAAAACACAAGCAAAATACGTATATGTTCACAAATGTGAAACCTTACCTTGAGTGAAGCGATGTGCCGGAGGAGGAGGAACGGATACAGAAAACATTACGGCACTACGTATGAAAGTTACCTTTCTCGAGATATTTCACGAATTACTGACACCAACACGGTTTCAATCACGAGCGCAGACAGATGAAGAGACGCTTCTGAGAACGCGTCACAGGGTTTCTCTGACAGAACAGCACTTTCCACGTTATAAACGTTATTTCTTTTACGACGCCTCGACTCTAACATTTGATATAGTACATTATTAGTAATATATACGTAATGTTTCTCTGTGTTGTTGAAGTGTTTTTGCGCTGGGAGACAGGAGCGCAAGAACCGGGAAGTGCTACGCAACGTCATACAAACAAGTGGAAAATAAAGCAGAACAGCTTGTTTTTGTTCATATCTCGAATTTTTTTTCGCATCTTCATTTTTAGTGCTCACAAGTACAGGGTTCTCAAGATCTCGAATAATTAATTCGTTAATGACAGAGGAAAGTGTTAGTTTAAGAGATAAATTGATTTGTATGAAGAAGCTTAACTGGGTTTCGTTTTAAACGATCGACTAATGTGTTGCGGTCAGTGCTTTTTATTTTCTTCTTGCCTTTTAATGACTAAAAATAAACTACAGAAAGTACAAAATGAAAATAAACAGTTGAAATCAAATAAAGAGCAGCTTTAACATTTCAGCCACATTTGAGTATAAAAAGAAAGCCAAGAAAAAATTAATTTTAGGTTGTGTTTAGCTTAAAGTTGAGAGGAGAGAAAGCCGCTGATTTTTGCTAGTCGTGATTGATGGTCTGGATCGACCCAGTGCTTCTAAATCTCACAGAATATCAGAAGTTCTGTGCGTGAGAAACTGAACGTGTGGGAAGAGTAAAATGCTTTGAGAACTCTGCATTTGTCATTTGTTTCTCTTTCTCGATCTCTCTTCCGTATCCGTGTTGTTATTCGCTAGCTACACGCAACAGCTATCGCCGTTTTTCTTTATTCATTCTTTGAATGTCTCATACTTTCACCCATCTTCCCATACTTCTAAGCTGCAAGATGTTACCAGAAACGTTGCTTAACTCGCATTTAGTTGGAAAATGCGTTCAAGGAAAAAAATACGGCGCTCCGCTAGATCTTGAATCAAAACGCTCAGTTTGGTCTGCAACTCCGGGTCCACGTGGGAAGGCTTCGGGGTCTGGATCCAGACCGTGGTCCACATGTTAGTGACACCTGCTTTACATAATTAAAATACAGGGATTAAAATATGACGTGTTGAGCCTTTTAGGGGCTTTTATAGTGATTTACAAATCAAAAATCCAAACGTGAATGTTTCAACAACAAAAAAAAAAAAGAATTTGTTTCTTTTAAAAGATGGTTTTACTGACTCCCTTGACGCCGTTACACGTGTCCGATTGTAATGTTACGGCTGGATGAAATCTCAGCCCGCCAAATCATGCAGCTCACCGTCTTCGTAGGAGCATTGCGTTGGCGGCTGTGTATCTATGTTTGATCCGTGCGTCTTGGGGTCACGCCCCTCTGTGACATCACATGATCAGGCCATCTTATCAATAACAACATTCGTTCACAGCGAATACCGTTATCAGTTTTATAACCTAAATTAAACCTTGTTGCAGCCTAAATGATGGTGTGTATTGTTTAAGAACAATAGTTTTGTTTTGATTTGCTAAGTTTAATGTGTTCTGCTAAAAGTGGAAACCTACTGTTTCCTCGGCGCAGGTGTACGAGGAGAAGCAGAAGCGCTGCGATCAAGAGCTGGAGGATCTTCGGCAGAGCTGCGCATCAAAGATGAAGCAGGTGCAGCTGAAAACACAACGGGCTCAGCAGGTTCTGCAGCTGCAGGTGTTTCAGCTGCAGCAGGAGAAAAAGAAACAGCAGGAGGACTTCTCCCAACTACGACTGGAGCGGGAGGCACTGGAGAAGAGGTGCGCCTCTATTGAGAAGGAGCAGACTCAACTGGGACCTCGTCTGGAGGAGACTAAATGGGAGGTGAGACGGTTTTTGAGCTTTTTGGTTTTGACTCTGCCGATAACAAGCCCTAACGTGAGCGTTTGTGGTGCAGGTGTGCCAGAAGTCAGGGGAGATCTCTCTGCTGAAGCAGCAGCTGAAGGACCTGCAGGGAGATCTTAATCAGAAGGCCAGTGACGTACTTACCTTGAAGTGCCAGCTACGAGAGGCCCGCGCTGAGCTTCAGGCCAGCCAGACTCGATCTCAGGAAGCTTACGCCACCGTTCGCACACGCACGCTTGAACTCGAGGTTTGCGAGAACGAGCTGCAGCGACGCAAGAGTGAAGCGGAGCTCCTGCGGGAGAAGGTTGGGTGTCTGGAGGAAGAGTCCCTCCTGCTTAAAGACGCAATGGTGGCGTCCGCATCCCAAGCTCTCCCTACTAAGGGACAATGCATGAGCTTGCCGCTACCGCAAAGCCGCGGGGTGGTTGCTCATGGTAACCATCCTGCTTTCAGGGACGCTAGCAGCGAAGAGGCGCGGTTAGCGTACGAGAGCGATGAAGCTAAGGCTCGCCGCCAGAGCTCGGACATGGTGCATGGCCTGCGTCAGCAGGTGGATCGTCTTCGGGCGGAGCTTATGTATGAGAGGAGGCGCGGCGAAGACCAGGTGGAGGCTTTTGAGGATGAACGCAGGGTGTGGCAGGAGGAGAAGGACAAAGTGATTCGCTATCAGAAGCAGCTGCAGCAGAACTATATCCAGATGTACCGCAGGAACCGGGAGCTGGAGCGCGTGATGAGGGAACTCAGTCTGGAGCTCGAAAGCAAGGGCATGGAGGATTTGGACGGCAACGAGATCCGTTTCGAAGAGATCACCGCTACGGAAATCTGAAATCGCCGTCTCACCAAAACGCATTTCCTTTATGGTTTGAGGAACACGGGTCTCGGCTGCAGGGTTCTCCGACCGCGGATAGAATTCATGCATCTTTCGTTTGTTTGGTTATACATTTCAAAACGTGTTTGTTTCTTAACATGCGCTTCACTGCTGAATATGAAATATACAAAAATGAACGTTTATTTCCATTTTGTTCTATTCTTTTCCAGTGCGGGAGCATTTTAGACGTCTGTGTTGAGAGTTGACAACTGTCCAATGTCTGCTTTTGAACAAAGCATGAGCTTAATGTAAGATTACTTCCACTCGAGCTGGGAGCAGATCCAGAGAAGCTCTGAATCGATCGAGACGATGCCTCCGAGGAGAACTGATCATTCACGAGAAACCAAAATCAAGCCACACACCACTGCTCACCTGCAGATTCTAATGCCAGACTCATTTTGAGAAATAATAATCATTTTTCATTATTGATTATTTTGATTAAGGCTCAATAACAATATGATTTGAAACACTTTATAAGTGTCACACATCACAGTCTCCCTCTACTTTTGGAGAAAAGCATTGCTGTCTATGCGCAGCCAAGACTTTAGGGACCATCTGCAAGGTGCCAAACTCAAAACACCTTTTTACCAGAAATTGGCTTAATAACTTCGCTCCAAAAATCAAGCCACACACACCACTGCTCGCGAGCAAAAAAACAGCAATTTCTATTTTTTTTTGTTGTTGTTGGGGTTGTTTGTTTTTTGATGCACCAATGAGAAATGACAAAATGTGTAATTACATTTTTAAATTCTAATATCAAAAATAACTCATTTTTAGTTTTGTTTGTTTCCAAATCCAAAATGTATCTTTTATGTTGAACACAGAATCGACCGTTGAAAATCCAACCATATTTTCCTGGGAAGGAACATAAAGAATGTGTTTTTGCTTTCGTGATTGGTGCCAATAGTGAACGAAGCAAACGATTTCAAACAAAGGCTGCAGTTTAACTCCATTTAGTCTTGATAAAGTCTTTTAAATCACCCAAAATAAACCGCAAAATGTCACTGAACAACCAAAGACATTTATAGAGGTGACATAAAAAATAATAAAAGTAAAAATAAGTGCATCAATAAAAGAATGAATAAATATATATATAAAATAATCAAAAGAATAAATAAATGCATGCTTAATCCATTACATTTTTGATGAATTGATTAATAATGTAATTCATGTATTTCTAAGTGTTTGCTTAAGACTTGCGCTAATCTCTGTGAAACAGCCTCAAAGATGAGTCTTTACTCAAATTCTAAAATGAATGAAATCTCTTTTCTAAATTGGTGGACGATTGAATCTAAATATTTAAAGTAGTGATTTCATCGATATGAAAACAAGTGGAAAACATCGATTTTCATCCAACCAATCCCGGCTTAGACTGAAGTTAAGACCACCCACAAAATTTGCATACGGACAGAGAAATACGTAAATATAAAAATGTTTTAATGAAGAAATACATGAGTTACATTTATTTATTCATACAGGTTTTGTTTTATTTTATTAGAATTTATTTGTTTATTAATATATATGTTTTTTATATTTAGTAAGTTAAGCATGTATCTGTTTATGATTTTTATTGTTGAACATACAATAATTTGTTATTTAATCATACATGCATTTATTTATACCTTTCATAGATATATAGAATTCTACTTGAGTAATTTAATAAAAATACTATTTTTATTGTGATTCATTTTATTATGATTTTTTTTTTGGTCAAAAAGTCTAAAAAAAGTAAACAGCAGCTTCATTTTTTTTAACCCCTACAATGAATTATACAAATGTTGTTTTCAATCTGATTTAATTTTTTTTTGTTAGAATCATTCAATTCCATTGAAGAGCTTAATGGACATCTTGTTGGATGTCCAACAAGAATTAACCGACTTGAAAAAGAACCTTTTGACATCACGTCTTAAAAGAACACGGCACCTTTTTTGGCACAGCTCCCCCCGAGGTAATAAATCCTGTTTCATCATTTTGGAATCCAGATATTCCCCAGATCTGGTCGATGGTATTGTTAGCATTAGCTTAGCATAAATCATTGAATTTGATCAGACCTTTCTTAATGTTTTAATTGTTTTACAGTTCTTTGAACATTATACGGTTGATGTATCGCAGAGTTTATGTTTTCATTCTAAAGCGTCTAAAAATCTGTTTTTCTGTGTAGTTTATGGGCTATATAAATACAGTTTGCTGGGCTATGATAATCAAAGACTATAAAAAATGTTTTCCGCTGGTTAGTAAAGCACAATTTAATTCTGGAAGAGGAAAGTTTTTAACAGGAAAACGATATTGAACTGAAATGCTACCGCTCTAGTTCATGCTTTAACATTTATGCATTTTTCAGACACTTTCATCCAAAGCAACTTATAATTGATTAGAAAAACAAACAAAATTAAAGCTGCAAGCAGCGATCAAAGGGCTGGAGCACCTCCGGTGCCATCACCTCTCTGTGGCCAGTTTGTTGCAATATGCACCACGCCCGATCCCTATTTAGGATATGTGTACAAAAGAGACTTGTCAAAATTATTGAACAATATATGCAAATAAAATAATAAAAAAAAACATAAAAGTGCCATGATCTCATGTCAAAATTGGAAACAAAAGCTCTTAATTAATGTTGGTTGTTGTTCCTCCTGTGGCCACCTGGTGGCAATATAACAGAGAGTGTACAATGTAGATGTGTTCAGATGCTGTTAACATTAAACGCACGGTGAGCGAGACCCATGGCTGTCAGAAAGTCACGTGTGCGCATGTGCACCCTCTCTCTGACTGTCATGGCGGTGTCCATGTCATGCTTATGGTTGCCTCATTTTAGCCCAATGGTTGTAGGTGGTGTTACGTCGTCTATATATTTTTTTGCTAAGCTAATGCAAAAACGTGCTAACACCCAATCTGGAGAACAGCTGAGCTGATTTGAAATGGTAAACACTATTTCCGTAATTATCTCAGGCTGGGCTCTAACAAAGTGGAGCGTTCCTCTGAATCGACAGCTTCTTGTTTTTATGTCTGTGTTTTGTGCTATTTTGTACCGGTCACTTACAGCACTATGCAGCAAGAACTGTCAGCCTGGAATTATTATGCTAATCACTGATGTAGAAGGATTATTTTTATGAGTATTAACAGATACAAGTTATATATATATTTTTGAGAGTATTGCCATGCACACTTTACAATGTAAATGGCATGATTGCATGCTAGCTTAGGATTACTGTGACCTCATGTTGCATCACATGAATCAACTGGTTGCTTTTCCAACCAATTATTATTTTTTATATATGATGTTATATGTTACATACACTAATAAAAACTACTACCAGAAGCATTCGCTCATCTGCCTGTAGACTGAAGTTAATTTCCTCCCGTAGGGTTTAATACAAAGTTCGTCCACGTTTTTACAGCTTCTATGGAGCTTTCTGTGAGGTTTAAGAGTTTTTTTTATGTTTATTTAGAAGCATACAGACCGATCGGCCACTTTAGTAGGTGCACATCTTTCTAGTCAGCCAATCAGATGGCAGCAACTCAAAGTTTGTAGCTCGTCACAATTTGAAATCACTAACATGGACCCATCCTGCGTTGTAACGGGCTCAGGCTGGTGGTGGTGTTGTAATGGTGTAGGGATGTTTTCTTGCCAATTTTGGGTCCATTAGTACCAAACCGTGCATGGTGTCAACACCACAGCCTCACAGTTTTACAAAAGCAGCTCAGTGACCCCTGAATACCCCTGATTTCCTTTGCTTAATTTCTCCGAAAGACAATCACTGCTGGTAAAATGTGTAAACATTCTCATACTGTACCATTAGTAACATTATATCTCAGATGCAGGTGACCTATTTTGAAAGTGTCGATAGACCAAAGCAAATCATCCTGTAACCTTTTCTTGTGCTTCCTTCATCAGTCTTAAATCTCTGTATTCTTGTATATTTTCCTGTTGAATATTTCAAGTTCAAATGTGCTTTTAATTAAAGTCACTTCATGGACCGCGATCGTGGTGTCTTTCAAAACCTTTCTAATATTATAACTTTTTAAATGGCGTGCATTTATAACCCATCAGAAATCTCCTGTTCTGAATAGGTTTATTGGTGTGTGAATGTTGAACATCATTTGGATTTTGGATATAGCTGCAATAGGTGTATCAGGGCTAGGCACATCACCAGATTATTTTTGCTGGGGCACGTGCCACTATAAACACCCGCTGTGCCCCTGTAAAAGTCTTCACACCGTTGCGAATGATGCTCCCAGGGAGAAACCACTTGCACAATTGTCCCTGCTTCAATCACATAACCGACTGAAGCTAGTGCTGCAAAGCCAAAAGAGCTTAGAGGTTGCATCACAGGTATTTTTTTGCATCTGCAAAGGTTCAGCCAATGAAATGCATGTGATGTGCAGCACAATCAGGATGGCAAATAACGTGGTAATGTTAGCTTTCATAGCAGCTGTAGCACTCTGCAGCTCATGGTAATGCTAGCTATCATAGCACCGTTAGCACTCTGCAGCTAATGCTAGCCTAACAGCTTTAGCACTCTGCAGCACATGCTAATGCTAGTTTCATAGCATCTTTTGGCACTGTGCAGCTCAAGCTAATGTTAGCTTTCATAGCAGCTTTAGCACTGTGCTGCTAATGCTAGTTTCATAGCAGCTTTAGCACTGTGCCTCTCATGCTAATGCTAGTTTCATAGCAGCTTTAGCACTGTGCTGCTCATGCTAATGCTAGTTTGATAGCAGCTTTAGCACTCTGCAGCACATGCTAATGCTAGTTTCATAGCATCTTTTGGCACTGTGTTGCTCAAGCTAATGTTAGCTTTCATAGCAGCTTTAGCACTGTGCTGCTCATGCTAATGCTAGTTTCATAGCAGCTTTAGCACTGTGCTGCTCATGCTAATGCTAGTTTCATAGCAGCTTTAGCACTGTAAAGCTCATGCTAATCCACACACGCATTCACTCATAAAGGGGAATTTTGATTATAAATTTAACCTGACCTTTATGTTTAGAATTTTGAGGGAAACCGGAGCACCTGCTGGAACTCCATGCAAGCACAGCAAGAACTTGCAAACTCCTCTCAGGAAGGTCCTTGGACTGGCGACCTTCTTATTTCTTAATCACTTCACCACTGGACCTGGACCCGTCATTGTTCATTGTACATATTTCAGCTTATTTTAATCACTCCTTTTTTTTAATATCCTGCAAAATGCTATGAATGCACTTAGGTCACTTTTCAAACTAAATAATTATGGCCGCACCAGTCAGTATGCACAGCTTTGATCTTTTAACATTTTTAAAATTCTTTTTGCCATTTTTAAAATGAGTGTTCAGCATTGAGGTATTGAGCAAATATACTGACGTCTGGTGATCAAACAGGAAACACCGGCATATAATACTGACTTCCGTGCAGTGAAATCATGGACCCGTAGACGGCAAACCTAAACCTAATTCGGCTGGACAGGGCATGAAATGAAATAAAAACAGTGTTTTGTTTACCTGTGGATTGACCGAATATCACAGTTTTCAAAATAACTGGGTACATGTGAACAGCCCATCAATCACAAAAATTTATAAAAAGTAAATATGTAGATTACATTTTGTTTTATATTAGAGACTCGATTATTTCAGTTTGAAAATGAAATAAATCCCAGTCCTTTCCAGGGGAACAAAACTGTTTTTTTTTCCTCAATTTGAACCAAACTCTTCACATGTCCCTCAGTTTCACTAAACCAATAAGGAATGAAAAATGAACATTCCATTGTTAACTGTAAGAGAAAGTGAACATCCTCATCAGCAACCAACTGGAAGAAAAGAAAAACACGGCCCACGGTTTTTGTGTGCATTACTGCAAATCTGCTTTCTTTAAATAAATCCTTTATATACAGAAACCTGTGGTGAGTTCAGGGAGGTTACAACTTTACTTTGCTGTGAGTTTGTTAATTCAAGGTATTTTTGATCAGTCCTTCAGGATTTTAGGAACTTTGACGATGAACTCCATGGGGTCTTTGGCCTTGTTGCTAAAAGCCCTCCGAATAGCATCCACGGCGTGCTGATGGGTGATGCCTTGAAGAGACTCTCCATCTACCGACACCAGTTCGAATCCAGCCTACAGACAAACAAAGAGAGGCCGGTTCAGCTGAAAGATTTGACCCCTCTCCCAGATGTTTTCCTGATGTCTTTCTGGTTGAGCGCACGGCTGTTTGCTCTCTGAATGGCAGGAAGAAGCAGATGCTGCAGGCACAGGATGCCACACGTTTCCTCTGTTCTCCTTCATGATCACCTGCGAATCTGCCTCAAAACAGAGTATTTTTCTCTGACTGTAAGCGCAGATGGTGTTGACCCGATCTCCGACTGACCGAATCAGTGGACACCGACTAGAAGTCAAAAGACTGGGAGAGATGCAGGGGAATTGTGTTTCCTGCAGCTGAGCTCACAAAAGTAGGCACATTTCCTCAGCCACAATCTCTTCCCAGGATGCACCTGCTCAAAGAACTTTCCACACTCGGTTTTGGCCAGTCGGGGTCTGTTTTCGAGCTGTACAGTTGCCAAAACAAACAGCTTCTCCAATCAACCAGACAGCACCTCTACTCCTGATGCAAAAGATAAATATCAGCGCTGGACAGCACACACTGTGTTTATTCTTGTATTTTCAACTCCTGTATGATGTGTTTGTACTGCACCTTGGCTGTTGGCTGCTTTAGAAATAAAGCTTGATTGATTGATTGATTGATTGATTCATTCATTGATGGATTGATTGATTGATTGATTGATAGATAAACCTTGCTTAAGCTGAAAACTCAGTAGTGCATGAGTCACCTTGAGAACTTCACAGCTGGATGCTGCTCCTCCCGGGAAGATCTTCTCTATCTTGACCTGCGGCTGCACCTTTGACTCAATCCCACCTGAGATGCTAATACCTGCTCAAAGAAAAGCAGGGGATCGCTCAGACATCTGAAAGTGAACCAGTGACAAGGCGTGGCCTGAATATTGGTACCTAGGTTTACTGCTCTGCAAGAAACCACTTAAACCACACTCTTTTTACAAAAACAACCTCAAGAGACAACAGAACCCTCTCAGTCTCGGTTACATGCAGACGGAAGACAACAAGAGGACTTTGTCTCTCTCTCTCTCTCTCTCTCTCTCTCTCTCTCTCTCTCTCTGTTGATGACTGCTCTAAAAGATGTTTATATAGAGTTAGTAACTCACCCAAGGACTGTTTTGTTTTTGAGATGGTCACCATGGTTAGTTCGAACTCCTGCTCCGATGCTCTTTCCTGGATTTCCATGTGTCCGTTTGTAGATTCTCTCGTTTGTTGGTCCCCGAACACGTGGGCGAGTGGTGTCCTGCTCCGCCGCTGTGCACTCCTTACTGTATACTTGACCTCTTTTCCGTTCATAGTTTTATCTGTTTTTATTCTGTGTCCGTTCCTGTAAGGAGATCTCCCGCGCTCTTGGACAGAATCTCCTCTGCTGGATAAAGAGTCATGGGGGAAACCGTTGTCTCGAGGAGAGTGACCAGTGCGTTCTGAAGTCTGAGGGTCCTCGGAGTGTGGCCAGGTGGGACTCAAGGAACGATGACGGACAGAGTCTGTGATGTAGGTGTCCACTGGAACATCCAATAGATGAGGGAAAGCTCGAGGAGGAGGAAGTCGTCCAGTCGGCAAACCCGCCAAACGCAGTCTTTCCAGATCTTCAACAAGCTGCCGGTCCCTCTCGAGATCCTGCACCGGCTGGAGCTGAAATCCTCCTCTGTAATCTGCAGGATCACAAACAGTAATCTCTGAATTCTCTTAAGATGATCGTTAGCTAGTCAATGATTTTAACATCGCTCTAGGGTTTTATGTATTATATATATGACTTGCTCCAGCTCACATAAGACCTCTTCTACAATCTCCCTTGGCTCTTCTTCCTATAGACCAGCAGATCTTCTGGCCATACTGTCCAATAGTTATGGAATTCAAAGTCATTTTCAAAAGATTCAAACAACACTTTAGTTAAAGGGTCATATGGCTTTAACTCATGTCTATTGACTCCAAACTTGGTATATATTGCAAAAACTATGATCTGAGGTTTCATGCCCTAGTGATGCAGAGATGGTAAAAGGACCGTATAGGGCTAGTTCTCCAAAGACGTTCATCCCAAAAATTATACGCTTGGCCGGTCAAAAATGCCATGCACTTGCTGAGTTTATCATTACACATCTTTCGAAATCTTACTCAATGTGCCTTTATCTACACAACCTGTGCTCAGAATTAGATCACATGTATGTTTTTGTGTAACATCTAATGTTTTCATACCTCGTCCAAGGTGTTGAACCATTTCACAGTTTTAAGCAGCAGGGAAACCATGTTTCTTTCTTGGATTGATTAAAAAACGATGCTCTACTTAATAATTTGGTACAAAAGTGTTTCAGCTAAAGTTTTCTTTTTGTTTATTAGTGGGTCCCAGAACCAAAATGTGTTCATTTACTCGGATGTAAGTCACTTCAGATAAAAGTGTTTGCCAAATGAATAAATGTAAATGTACCCACCGGACACCTCACACTGAAAACTCATGAACTATTGAAAATGTTTAAAGTCCTTTGCTTCATAACGCATGGGAACTGCACAAAGTTACAAAGGGCCCCTTTGAACCACCTGGTGGTGATTGTGCAATATTTAAAAAATTTGCCCATTTGAATTTGAGGGCTTTGTTTCTTTTCCGTGAGGTCGGAGGAATGATTGTAACCTTCTGTACGAGAACATCCTGCATCACGACGAGGATTCCATGTTTGGTGCTGATGCAAGTCTTTGGGTTTGAGGTGTTCCCTCTGGAATTCTTCAGCACATATGACCGTATCTTCAGGTCGGTGAGGCTAACAGAACCTCGTGCCAACATTACTCTCTCTGCACATGTTAAATTAATGAAGCTCCTCTCTCTCTAAAGCAGTGAAGATGTTCCGAAACATCATACACACTTTCCCTTTCATCCACAGCGAGTGCGAGCATCACACAATCATATCCCCTGAGTAATCAGCAGTGTGTGGTTGCACACATGCAGCTCTCGCTCAGATTTCAAGGGCCTCAAGCTCTAAGAGTTTTGAATTACTTCTCTGTGGACATTACAAAGGAGCTGCAATGAGCCTCAGACCTGCGTGGGTGGATGCTTGAAGGTTAAACAATGCAAGGCGCCTTTCTTGCATTTCAGAGACAACTTGCATTCAAAAATCAGAGGGAAATGGAGCCCAACACTGAGGACAATCACTGCGGACACTATTCTCTCGAGTTTAAAGGTCAGGAGGTCATGCAGCATCAGAATCAGAGAGAAACAGATGTTCTGTGGATCTTTTGCTTGTCTGGATGCAAATCAAACAACAATCATAAGGTGATGTGTGTGAGAGTGGGTTCGTATGTTCTTATTCAGAAGAATCCTGCAGAGGTCAGAGAGAGGATCAGAAGAAATCACAAGCATGAGACTCCTCGGTTCCCAGCGACAGGTTATTTACCTGGAATGGGTGTTATTAGGTGACGACGGGGGGTACCAGCAAGACGAGGAGAACGCAGAACCGGAGATCTCACTGAGGAACCAAAGGAAAAACTCTGTGAATGGTTCTCATTCGATTTGATTTATTTATTCTATTTACATCATGCCAAGTGTCAATGTATTGGTTTCTTTGCTAAGAAATTAATTTATCTTTCAGAAAGGTATTTAGTCTGAGATCCACAATCTGCTTAACAGTGCTGACAAGAAAAAATGTGAAAAGATGTGGCTCATTATTTGTAAATTGTTGTAAAATAAGTAGAAAAATAGAAGAATGTACACTAACTGCAAACACCGGCCAGACCCAAGCTGCAACGCAGACCTGTTCCGCCCACAACTGCAACGCACTGGTTGCATTAAAAAGCTCTAATTGATTTGCAATATTCTGCAACATAACAAGAACTTAAACACATGGAACGTTTTTTTTTTTTAATTAACATGGTTTCTGAAAATGACGAGGTTTGCACGTTTATGTTCTGATTGTGTGCGTGTCTTCATTTTATTTCTTAATTTCTACAGCGCTTCGTTTCTGGGCTTTGCGAGATGCAGGATTTGTCTTTGAACGAGGGCTATTTCTCCTAAAGGGCTCCATTTATTGCCCGGTGAATACACCATTTTTAACAACAGCATTTATTTATTTATTTTAGTTAAGTAGAGGAATTTGACAGGCAAAAGTGCTAGAGAAAATTTTCTGCCTTTTCTTTCTTGATAAAAAGAAAATAAAGCTTGATGTGAGAAAATGACTCCCGTAGCGGCTCCTTTAGATTTATTTTTCATTAAAATCTCAATAATAACCACGTACCTCAAAAGTAAACATGCACTTGAGAGTGGAGTATACGTCTGAGCAGACAGGTCTGCGAGTGCAGTGGGGTGCAGCTTCATATTATTGTCTTTTATACAGTGTATGGGGAGTACAGATCCCAGGTCAGTCGCTATGGTAACCGGTGGACAGTAGGGGCAGCAGAGGTTTTATATGACCACTTCCAAATTTTTGGGAATATTCTTGGAAATTTGATTTTGAAGAAGTTGTTTAGTTTGAAAAAAGATTTTAATAAAACAACGCAGCAACAGTCTGCCTCCTACATCCACAGCCCTCTGCAAAGGTTTTAGGCAGGTGTGGAAAAAATGCTGTAAACAAAGAGCCTCGAACCAGCAACCTTCTAACTGGAAGACCACAGTGCTACCCACTGCGCCACCGTACCGCCCCCAATGTAACTACATATAGATTTCTCTTTTCTTCAAACACCGAATTCTGTTCATTCATGAAATTAAATAAAAATTACATTTCTGAAAGCATTGTTTACAGACCTTTTTCCACTTCAAACGTTTGCGAGGCTTCTTTACACTACTACACATAACATTAAAATGAGATAAAATAATGTAAAGTTGAGGATTTAGTGCTGTTCTCAAAGCAGAATCAGTGCTGACTCCTGACAAAGAGGCAAATAAAATCCATAAATATACATCATTTAATTAGGATTCATGGCCACAGATTTATCCACGGATCCAGAGTTGTTCTAAATGATCAAACATCAGCAATCGTTTGTGGCTGAAGATTCAATGGTGACATTTCTCACCAGATCTGCTTTTCAGAATATCATAGGCTTCCAGCTCAAAGGGTAAAACCATACTGTCGAAGCGGCCCAGGTCAGTGGGAGGCATGATCGTTCTGTAAAACAAAACGTTTGACGTCAACAGAAAAGAGAAGAGCAAAGGCGTCTCCAGAGTTAGTTTTATAGAGTCGCGGCCCCAGTTCCCTCCTGGTTTAGCGATTGTATGTATTATACTCATTTCATTTATGATGACGAGTTTACCACAGCCCTGCGATGGAATGGCCACCTGTACAGGGTGTACCCCTGCCTCTCGCCCGATGTGTGCTGGAGATAGGCACCGGCAGACCCCCGTGACTCCAAAAAGAGAATAAGGGGGTTTGAAAATGAATGAATGAGTTTGCTACAAAGATAATGCCACACAATAAAATGGGTAAATAATTGACAACACATTAAACATATTTCTACATATTTTCTATTTCTTGTTCTAAAAAAGTACAATTGTAAAAATAAGTGAGAAAATGTTACATTTGACAGTCCTGGGCTGAATACAGTAATAAACTGTAATTAGACGGCTAACGTTTGTACACAAAGTTGGATGTTGGCTTGTAGAAATGCTATTTAAAACAATTTTAAAGGTGTGCCCTTGTGACTACAGGTGTTATAAACCAATTAATCAATGTTTTTTTAACAATGGATCTTTTAAATCAGTTGCTAGGTTAAACCTGGTTGCTATGGAAGAATCAATGATGTCATTAAAAGATTTACTTCTCACTGTGGGTAATATACTAAGTCCTGTGTAACTTCCTGGGAGATATAGATCTGCTGATGAGCTAAAAAGTTTTTATGGAGGGGTCTGTGACATAATGTTTCCTGTGTCAGTATAGGTCAAATAAACCAAACCCATGCTCCTATTCATTTCCAAAGCTGTGATGGTCTATACATATGGTTGTTTTGGTTGATATGGAAACAGCCTGGGTGCTATGGTGGAGTAAGAGGCAAAATGTAATGTTCCCCATGTCACTGTGAGGGAAATAAACCAACCCCTGTGTGTCTATAATTTATTAAGGCTGATATAGAGAAAATTTGGTTGCTAGGGTAAACAGTATGGTTGCTAGGGAGCTGTCGGTACATTTTAAGTTTCTTTTAAAACCATTTCTTTTTATGTATTTTCTTGAAGATATTTTCAGTTTTTTAATGGCCTGTATAAATCAATGTTAAATATTTAACCCTTTCTAGAGGGTTCAAATACTTTTGTACAGTGGTTGTTATGTTCTTATACAGACTGATAACATTCAGTGTGGTCAGTTTCATGTTTCCACGAGGTTCCCAGTTCGAGCCCAATGTTAAGTCAATGGAAGATTTCCCAGCATTTAAAACCCTAGAAGCTAACAGGAATAAACGGTTCCATCTCAAGATAAACCTGTTACCAAGTTCTGGTAACCACAGCTGTCGGTTTTTACGTGCGCAGTG
This sequence comes from Danionella cerebrum, assembly GCA_007224835.1. Taxonomy (NCBI): domain Eukaryota; kingdom Metazoa; phylum Chordata; class Actinopteri; order Cypriniformes; family Danionidae; genus Danionella; species Danionella cerebrum. The sequence continues at coordinate 288,129 of SRMA01026266.1, read as the reverse complement.
CAGTGCCAAGTATGCCATACTTATCAGAACAGATCGGATCTGAGCATTGGAGAGAAAGGTCCTCGATTTAAGCAAATGTCAATCTCAACTAAATTCAGAAGATTGAGGCAGTAAGAACTAAATGTTTGCTAAAAGTTAAACTTCCCCAGAAATGTGGTTTGTAATTCCTTGTAAATGACGTCTAACACCGTGAGGTCCCTCCCAGATCATTACCAGCAACCCCGCCCATCACTCTTTGGACCTTTTATACTGAAATGCTACTGGTCTGACTCTAATGGGATCCAGTGATGTTCTGTCTGCCGATCTGGAGAATAGATGAAAAGTGCAGCGAGGACTCCTCACCTGACCTCCCTCAGCAGAAGAAGCTTCTCAGGCTTGTCCAGGATTGCCAGCAGAGGGCGCACCAGATCCTCAACCACACGATCTGTGAGAAACTGAAGAAGCGGTGCAGGACATGCCCCAGTTACACTTCTAAAAGCAGCGATTCAGACCTGACAATGACAAGTACTGAAGAGTCTAGGACTGTTCCCAGACCAGCCGAGATGGGGCTTGTTACATGCCTTCATTTCCTAAAAGCAGTCTTTGTTCCATCACTGAACCAAGTCGTGTTCCTCTCCGTTTGCCCACAGACTAATAAAAGATCACTCTTTCAATTTGATGAGAGTTCTGCACCAGCAGGGCTCCCCGGACTAATCTTCAGTGGGGCAAAAAGTATTCAGTCAGTCCCCAATTGTGTAAGTGCTCCCACTTCAAAAGCCTTTTATTTTCATCATAGCCAGACCTCGACTAAGAGAAAACAGAATGAAAAAAAAAAATCCCAAATCACGTTGTAAGATTTCTATTGAATTTTGTGGTAAGTTCCTCAAGGCTCTCACAGAGCTGTGACTTCTTCTTTCAGAGGCTCCTCTGTCCTCCACTTGTTACCTGCATTGAGGAACCACACCTGTCCACAACCTCAAACATCACAGGACTCTGCAGCCCTGTACCTCCGGTGCATTACTAGACACTTCTTTCATCTAGTTGCCTACACAACGGTATACTGTTATCAATCAATCACATTCCGTACCAAAACTCCTCCATAGCCAAGACACCAGAGCTGTTTATCGATATACTCCACCTCATGGTGTCTAAAGGATCACGAGGACCATCTCCCACTGTTGAAATCTAGGGACCGATCACGTCTTTGTGGGCAAACCTTCACAATCAGAACATCTTACATTCCGCCAGAAATGCCCATTTTGCACTCACCCTTTTGCAGTGTCTCATGACCGCAGCCACTTCATCTTCATTAAGCAGCTTTCGTGCCACGTTCTCCAGCATGGCCATGCTCTCCGGGCTGGGCATGGGGCTCTGCTCCTTCACACCAGCCCGAGTCTCTCTGGGAGAGCTCAGCAGGTTAATTCTGGCTCGCCCTCTGTCTTTACCTGCGAGTACAAGTACCAGAGTCGTCAGATGATCGTTCAGAACCTCGTCCAGTAAACTGAGCATCGGTGGACTCACTCGGCTCATTATCTACATGTTTTGGGGATTTGGATCTGCCTCGGCGTCCATCCAGAGTCCCGGTGTCCTTCCGTTCTCTAGAGGTAGACCTTTCCCTCCGGCGTCCGCTTTTAAACAGCAAGCTGACAAAGGTTTTGGAGCGCTGCAGGGTGCTGCCTTCCAGCGCCACCTTCTCCTTCTGACCTTTCCTTTTCTTCAGCTTGTCCTCTGATCAACAACAGACAAATGTGTCTTTAATAGCTTGAAAAAATGCCTATAAACATCCAACAATGATGTCCTCAAGGAATTGTAGGTGTCCACAAAATGGATCGGTTCACTGTTTACTTTTACTCTCGTTTACTTTTTACTTTTGCTGTCAACTTTCACCGTTGTTTTCTTTCCTGTTTAATAATGGAAATATATGCACGAGCATTGCTCAGGGAGGGTAAGAGCTTTATCTGGAATAGAACCATAGCGTCTATCCAGTGGGTTCCCATGGCGATGCATCTCAAGCAACATATTGCTGGCCAATCTGAAGAGAAATGGGGTCATGAACTGGATTTTTTCTTTTTGTAGAGGTCACGGTTGTCCAATTACATAGATATTGTTATCTTTACAGAAACAGGTTGGTTCTGGCCGTTAAATCATTCATATGGGTTTCGAAAGTGGGCGGGGCTTCTCACTGAACTACTCTCAAACTGGACATCGGTTTGAACACGCATGACTGGTTTAAACAATGCTCTTAAATTAAGACAGCATCATGCGGGTCTAGGGATTTTCTGCATGTTTTAATCTCTATCATTAAAACAATAATTTAAAAAGACCCCGTGGCATTGAAATTTTTCACCTAATATTTATCAAAGCAAAGAAATTGTTTTATGGAAAAACATAAACAATTTGTCAAATAAATTGCACAAAAAGATCCCACACCTTTGGTCTGGAAACTCTGGACTAAGCGGGGTGAAGACACACCGGAGTACTCCCAGCACACTTCCCAAAGCCGCATTCGTCTATCCAGCTCACCATTATCGCCGACAAAGCGATGAGAATGACTCTTTTAATTGTTTATTGGTGCGCCATATTTTCAATATGGGCCTTGCTACAATAGTTAATGCTCAAAAGATGGAGAAGGATGCATGTGTTTATCAAAGTAGTTTCAAGTGGCAGAGACAGGAAGTGAAATATTTAAAAAAGAAAACAGTGAGAGAGGTTTCCAAAAACCACTTGTGAAGGACTTCATTTCATGTCTCAATAAAGAATACACTGCAAGATCCCAACCAAGATGGCCTCCCCTTCTGAGTGGAAGTTTACTGAGAGGAAAATAAGGAGAAAAAGATGTAGACCGTAGAGATGCTGCCTATGTTTGGAGAAAGAAGAGAGAGGCATTCAACCTCAAGAACATTGTTCCCACAGTGAAGCATGGTGGAGGGAGTTTAACGCTGGAAATCTCAACAGGGATCAAGGAAACATAAAAAAAGTCTACTTCAGAGAAAAAACTTCAAGGTTTTGTCTTTCAGCATGACAATGACCCAAAGCACACCTCACTTCCGAATGGACAAAGTGAGAGATCGGCTTCAGGAAGAATATGCTTTTGTTCCTCAGGAGACTAGTTGACAAATAAAAGTAAACGACTGAAGGCTTGATAGCACCACAAGAGTTTTAGTTATACGTTGAAATATTTTTATAAGAAATGTGCAGCGTGTAATATTTTTCATTAACATGGCAACAAATCTACACTGCGGATGAATATATTTTATTTCGTTTATTTTTTTGCATAACTGGTGAGGTCAGAGACTGGGACTGTTCTGGGGGCACCTTAGTGCCCTCTATTGGCTGACCGCCACTGGTATGGAGTGTGTATCGAATAACCCGAGATCTCATCACTGATCTGGCTGTGACCTGGCGCCCTGGCGCTATATCTGAAATATGAGTTACGTCCGCACCACAAACAGAGGACGGCCTTCAGCGGCTTAACACATTCCTCCATGAGGAACATTACCTTTTCATGAGGATACGCTCAGAGAAGAGAATCTGCTCACGTAATGAAACCGTAAACCCTAGAAAATCATAAGCTGCGAGACAGACGTACGTCTGGGAAAAAACGCTATAGAATTCATTCTGAGACCAATGAAACATTCCACAGACCACCTTCGGAATCCTTCCGGGACAGCTCCTGGGAACCATGCATTCACTCTTGCAAATATCGATGTCAATTGTGCACAAAGATGGATTGCAGAACGGAGAAGGGAGGCACAAGGTGAGAATAGAGCGAGGAGGAGGGTGAGTGTATGCGAGGTAGCTGGGAGTCAAGCAGCTTTTTCCTGGTCAAAGGCCTCTAAACACCGATCCGAATGTTTGACCCAAAGTTTCGTGCGAGAACGCGCCTCGATCGGAAACCATGGGCGCCAACGGGAGCGCACACATCTGACCAATCGAGTGGTGCCAATGAAAAAGAGTTTCACACTGCCTTTTTGAAATGAAAGCTGGCTCCTTTGATGACGTGAGAGAGTGGTGCTCCGCTCACATTTTCTTAGCGACTTCACACAGGAAACAGGAAAAAGAAGAAATCAAAGAACCTGGACGTTGAGCGGTTTATTCTGTTTGACTCTGGGAGCAGTTTATCACAGGGAGCAGTTTGACAAACTTCAAAAAAATGACAAAAATTTGTGGCACGCTATTGCCTTAGATTTGAGAGTCGATGGGAAACGCCATCTTCAGGCAGGAAGCATCATTGCATCAATACTTTCACGACCGAGACAAAAAGCACCCTGCTAAGAAGCATCAGAAGATTCGTGCGAATCTCGATGTGGATCGGTGTGGGAGTGGAAGTACAATTGCTCGAGATGTTGTGGTTCTGAAATATGGTTTAAAATGTTCATTTCATTTCAGTTTGTCTACCCCATTGATGCTTGTGCCTCAGTGAGAACGAGAGACAGGGAAAACCAAGCAAACTCAAGCTCTGTTGCAATAATTCTGTTGTCGTGACTGGTTTAACCTTTACAAACCAGTAAACCTCTGCTCACAGCTGCACGAGTGTTTCATTCTGAACATGGGAATGAAAACAACGCTTTCGTATTTCCACATATGCGAGTCCCAGAGCAGCGAGGTACCATGAGGAAAACCGCGAACGGAAGACTCCAATCTTGTGATTATTTTATCACATTCATGAAGCCAGATTTTCAGCAGTTTCTCCTGCAGATTATCTGAATGAGGCAACGGCAGATCTTTTCCTGACCTTTATGAAATAAATGAAGCGTATGCTCCAAGTCTTCTGTGCCACACTAACAATGGCACCACTTCTTCCAGACTTGAGCAGAGTTTGGCCCACAGTCCAAAGGCTAAATGGTTTGCTTACTGGGCAAAAAAAAGTGTTTTCTTTTTAATATCTAAAAAAGTGTTTTTCCATCCATCAGTCGTCACGTTGAAAAGCATTACCTGACACCGTGATGTGACTTTGGGAGCGGCGGATGGGTCTCCGAGGCCTGCTGAGGGCCATCAGGACCGCTGTTTTAGGAGAGTCCAGGGTCTCTTTGTTCCCAGCAGAGAAGGTCCTGGTCCGAGAGTGAGGGGTTCCACTTCGTATCACTGTGTCTTTCAACAGAACCGTCTCCCCCACCGTTCGACTGGTTTCCCTAGACATGGCCCTGCTCGCTTTGGATGTGGCATCAAGCTCCGGAGGGTCGGTCTGGATGGCCATCTCTATTCGGTCCGAGCTGGGTCGGCGGGAACGGTCCTCAGTGGAAATGCAGACGTCCACCATCTCAGACCCGAAAGCCGGAGGGAACATGACCTGCGAGAGGCCGCTGAGAGAGCTGACCGGTGTCCCGGACGAGAGAGAGGAAGCGGAGGAGTACGAGTCTGAGCCCTGAGAGGATGCTGCCTGACCGCCGTTGGCCACTGGTGAGAAAGAGACCATCAAACACTTTTAAATAACACACCGGAAGCACAACAGAGTGGAGTACAACCCCAAGTGTAAATATCGTAGAGTACCTCAAAAAAGTGTTTTTTTCTTAAATTAAATGAATTTCACTCTTTTCTGTTTGTTTGTTTTTAAAAAAATGTTAACAATATTAAAATAAATAGTTATAGTAAATATATAGATATTACAATTTTTATTATACAGCAGACGTTTTAAACTATGAAATAAGTGAAGTGAAATCAGTAATAAATTAAACAGAACTATTGCATTTATTGATAATAAAATAACGAAGGAACATAGTAAATGTAATGCTATTAAAGTTTGAAAGGTAAATATATTTTGTCCATAAATATTTATTTATTATGGACAAAATATATTTAACTTTTAACCTTTTAAAGCATTACATTTACTACGTTCCTTCGTAATTTAATTATATAAAATTTCATTCATAGCAAGCTGTATTGCAATTCTCAAACCCCATTCTTTATTTCTTTTTAAATTGCATTAATTCACCTATTTTGAAAACCAGAAAGTGTTGTAAAACAAAAGAAAACTGCTGAGCAAAAAAAGTAAATAGTGTTAAATGAATACATTTATTTTGTTTTTACAATTATTTAAAACATTTGAGCCTTTAGAAAAAAATATAAAAATAAATGTTGTATTTAAATATGCTTTAAATACAATGTATAAAAATGGAACACAAACAAAATGTAAATATATAATTCAATCAAAGATAGAAAAACAAAGAGAAAAACTCAGAAAATGAACTCAGAAAATGCAAATTCAAACAGCTACTCTGAAAGTGGACGTGATTTAATCCGTGGCTATTTTCAGACACTCTGTATTAAATGAAAACAGGGATTCAGAGAGAGAAATAAAATCTGGGGAAATCTGGCTGCTCGCTGTGATTTAAATGATGAAAGTGGAGCTCTCGGTGCACACAACCCTTTCTGTACTTTCTATCAAATCCAGTAATTAAAAGATCTAATATCAGCAGATGAGGAGGTTATTAGATGATTATTACTCACATTTATTGAGCCAGCTGTACTCCGCCACCATCTCCTTGTAAGCAGGGTATCGCCCCGCCTCCTGAAACGTAACCACAACAAGGTTTTGCTCAGTGATGCTCAGGCTGAAGATCTTCCTGCGCTCATAGTTTAGTGCCCTAGCAAAACTTGAGATTTCTTGGCCATTTTTCAGAAAATATTCATAAAAAAACAAAAGCATCTCTCCCAAACACAAAATGACAATGTAGTCATTATTCCAACTCTGAACACAGTGTTTCCAAACCTCTGAAAACATCTGTCCTCCATCTGCCTCCAGTGTGAATTAACACATTTCCATCAGGTTCTGGGTCAGATCACCTCCCTCAAAGTACTCGTGTAAATGCACCTCATGCTTTCCCGCAAGAGTGATGGAGATACGTGTCATGAAGACGTAAACCCAGTGAGAAGCCCCGCCCACTTCAAAAATATGTATTTATTCAAATCAATTAGCTAATGCAACATTCATGCACATTACAAAGGAAATCAAATGAAATCCAGTTATTAGTGCTTTTTATATTTGTTTGTGTGCAAAATATTAGTGAAAGAATTGCCCCACTCTTCTAGAAACATTGATGAAACACTCTAGTGCTTATTGATGACCAGTAAAAACCATTACGGCTGAGGGACTGTAGCTTTCAGTCGAACCCAGCGACCAAATAGACCTAGAACAATAACAATAAGAAGAATAAAACGCATTTATCCCTTTGGTTCGATCACTATCTGATCGCTCCTCTTATCCCTCCGCAGCAGAACTCGCTCTTATCTCCTCAAATCTGCATCTGAAGCTCAGAAAGTGGCAGCAGCGGGGCACTGAAGCAGGGCTGATGGAGGCTTTCCGTGGAGGCGATGGGAAAAGGCCATAAAACGAGGCTTTCTGCTGATTATAACTTGATCCTTGAGCCCTGGTGAATAATGCACGGCCACTGGCTGTTTTTCACAGGTGGAACCTGAGCTCTGCCGGAGTAAATGTGACCAGGAATGTGACTGCTAAATGCCAGCTGTCTGCTTCTCTCTGCGTTCGCGCTCCAGCCGCAATAAGAGGCTGCGCTGCTTAACATTCTGTGGTGGCAATTAATATGCCACAGCTCTCCGTATATCGTTTGTCTCGCTCAACTAAACCCGAGGGTGCTCTGGGTATTTTTACTAGTGAGACACACATAAAGATTAACCGCAAACTGATCAGGGATAGCGACGGTTCATTCACCAACAGTTTCTCCATTCTGGATTGTTTTAAACCATATTAAATTAACGGCCAATCAGTTCAAACTGAGCATCAGAACATGGTGCTATTGTTTATACCAGAGAGGCTGCTCTGAGTATTTCAGAAACTGCTGCTCTACTGAGATTTTTGAGCAAAACCATCCCTAGGGTTTACAGAGAATGGTCTGAAAAAAGAGAATCTCCAGTGATCGGCAGCTCTGTGGGAGCAAATGCCTTGTAGATGTCAAAGGTCAGGGGAGACAGGTTCGAGCTGAAGAGCATATCTGAAAGCTCAACACATGGAACTTTGAGGCGGATGAGCTCCAGCACCAGAAGACCACACCCGTGCGACTCCTGCAGCTAAGAACAGGAAACTGAAGCTCACCAAAATTGGACAATAGAAGATCGGAGAAATGCCTGGTCTGAAGAGTCTCGAGTTCTGCTGGACATTCAGATGCTAGGGTCAGAATTTGGCATCAACACCATGCTGCCTTGTATCAACGGTTCAGGCTGGTGGTGGTGGTGTAATGGTGCGGAGGATGTTTCTTGGCACACTCTGGATCCATTAGTACCAACTAAGCATCGTGTCAGCACCACAGTATTGTTCTGACCATCTCCATCCCTTTATGACCACAGGGTCCGGATCTTCTGATGCTGCTTCCAGAAGGCGAACACTCCATGCCATAAAGCTGGAATCATCTCAGACTGGTTTCTTGAACTCAAATGTTCTCCACAGTCACCAGATCTCAATCCAGTAGAGCACCTTTGGGATGTGGTGGAACGGGAGCTGAATCTCCATCTGTGATGCTCTCGTGTCGATACGGAGAAACTCTCTGAGGAACGTTTCCTGTTCCTTGTTGAATGAGTGCCATGAAGAATGAAGGCAGTTCTGAGGGTCCAACCCGGTACTAGGAAGGTGTACCTAATAAAGTGGCCGCTGAGTGTAGAACTGAGAAATTAAGATAAAAAGTCAAAAAAGCATAAAAAGGCTAAATGTATGTGTCCGGAATTGTATAAACATCATCAACAGCCCAACGCTGTGGATATTATCTTTCTTTTTGCCTTAACTTTTACACCCTTATCATTCCACTCTGTCAGCAGGAGGTTGTATAATATTAATAATTTCTCAATCTGTGTGTCATTCGTTCGTTTGATTTTATTATTTTGAAAGATTTTACTTTTAAAGAAAAAAACTGTGAAAACGAACTCATCGAATCGAACATCGAATCCTGGGTCTTCCTCTGGGCCTCCTCCCAACCGTACATGCCTGGAACACCTCCCTGGGGAAGCACCCGGAACATATGCCCAAGCCACCTCAACTGGAGGAGTAGCTACTCTACCCCAAGCTCCTCCCAAGGGATGGAGGTCCTCACCCTACCCCTAAGGGATCCTTTCGGTCGCTTGTACATTTACATTACATTTATATTTATGTATTTAGCAGACGCTTTTATCCAAAGCGACTTACATTGGGAGTAAACATCAAGCAGTTTGGTACAAAGTGGATTGATCAGAAAATATACACATAGAACACTTTCAAGCTATTACAGAAAATGAATTCAAATAAGTGCTTCTGAGGGTTTTGGGTTTTTTTTTTTTTTTAATTACCGTAAGTTAAATGATTAAGTGCTCTCTAAAGAGTAGAGTTTTTAGCTGCTTTTGGAAGGTGTAAAGAGCTTGTATCCAAGATCTTATTCTTTCAGTCATGACCCAGAGCTCATGGCCGTATCGTTTCCTTTGAGAGAGCTCTGGTGGTGTAGTGAGTGTGATGTGTACACAAGAGCTGTGCAGCTAGGAATCCTGAGCTCAAATGACGAGCTTGTGAATCATCTCCTGGTATCTTACTTCCTGTTGTCTCCACCGTCATATCTAATAGAGTCAAAATGGCCCAAAATCACAACCTCTCCATAGAATCATGTTTCCTAACAATTTCTACACAATGTTTTCACATTACTGTTTATTCCACTATTGTGGCTTACAGCATGTACATGCACATGTTTACTATTTGATCATCGGACAGAAGCGCGTGTGTTTGTGCACACGCAGTGCTAAATGACCATTTTAAAAACACCATGAACTTACTGCCACCTGTTGGCATTAGAGCATTTCAGAGGTGTTTGAGTGTCCATGAGGATGCTTTTAAAAAAAAAAAAAATGGAAATGTGCCTTAGACTTCAGTGTGTAATGACCTTAACCTTTACTTTTAATCATGCCTTTTATCATGAGCATGTATGGCACGGATGAGTCCATGTTAAACCCACCAAGTGAGGTCTTTGGGCTGGAAGGGGGAGAGAGCTAAGATGTAGTCAGTGAATGTAAGGTTGGTTTGTTTTTTTGTATGAGAGTTAATGAGATAATTGAAAACACGGATGTCACGTCCTAATAACTCCTCCCAATAATTTTTGATCAAATGTTATTTATGAAAGCTTACTGAAAGCCACTGGTATACAGTCCCTAACACATGTCTTGTCGCTTGTGTGCTGTTGAAATATATTACATTTATTACAAGCCCAGGTCAGATACATCTCACAAGACAACTGCTCAAGAAGAACATTTGTTGGTTCAAAATTCCAAGGTCAGCCAATTTTTCACTGCAGCAGTGCTCCAAGAGACCTGGGCACCTGAAGTAGAGTGGTGATTCATCGCATACTTCCATCTCCACATCAAAGTTCCTCAAAGTCACCAGACATGAACTTCACTGAGCATGTCTGGGGTAGGATGAAAGAGGAAGCATGGTACCAAAATAACCAAAGCATAGTGATGAACTTTGAGAGGCATTCAAGACTGCTTTCTTTGCTATTCCTCAATACTTCACCAATTTAACCACGTGAATGCAGTTCTTCAAGCTCACGGAGGTCATACAAGATATTACATTTGGATCTCACAGCAAAACTACTTCATTTGCCGACCTATTTATATAGGTATATATATTTTTCAATTCCAGTAAATTTGTTACATTTCTTTATAGCCGACAACACTTTTGTCCCATTGAAACTAATGCATTTCAGTGCGTTGAGCATCAATTGGGAGGGTTTTAGCTTTTCATACGAGCTATTGATTGATTAAAGGCAGGTGCTTCCACAAAATAAAAATGCGACTTTTGTCAGCGACTGTATGTGTGAACTCAACAGCTGTGCAGAACTCAAATCCCAAGCTTTTGGATCATCTCAAGCCCTCTTCATTCACTTCCTGTCTGTCTCCGCTCTCATAATGAAGGCAAAAAGTCCCAATATCTTGATCCCGTTGCCTGAAAATCTGGTACATTCCACTTTGGAGAAGCATACATTCCACTTTCATCCCTGAAGCATACATTTAATAGATTTTTGTTCCACTTCTCACCTTTATGGTCAGCATGACGTGCGTGTGGCTCTTTAGCACTTCCACTGCATTACTGTGTGTGATCTCCTCAAAACTCACTCCGTTGGCAGCTAGAATCTGATCGCCCATTTTAATTCCATGTAGCTCTGCTAGGCCGCCGGGGTCCAGCCTGATCACAACAAAATGTGAGAGCATTGATCATTCCTGTGGTGAAAAGAGGCTTTTGTGAGTCTTACTTAGAAACGTAGATGCCCAGGCCGAACTCTTTGCCTCCACGGATGTTGAACCCGAGGCAGTAATCGTCAGAGGTGGTGTAAAGGTGTACGATCCTGCGCAAGGCTCCATCAGAACTGGCCTCTGAAGGTGTGCGGCCGCTTTCCTCCACCACCATCCGTCTGTGGATGAGATCGACCCTGTACGCAGACAGTCATGTACACTCAAGTAAAGGATCATGCACATCTTGCTGAAGGGAGCTAGTTTTGCTCTGCAATAATGACAGTGAATATAACTACCAAGCAGTGACACAAGGCCAGGCTTTTAGAAGGAGAAACTAAATGGGGCAAATTAAGATATTATTGAAGGCAAATGAACTTAACCTGATTAAATTCAAATGCATGCAGCCAGATTTAAAGATGTGTACATTTTGACCTTTAGATGGCACTGTTGCCACATTTTTTGAGGGGTTAGCATTAGTAATGGACGGCTCCCATCAAGTTTGGTGTTGCTCTGATGCAACTTAAAAATCAACTTGGCTCAGCACCACCTAAATAAGTCATAAAACACTAGTTTAGAACTTGGATTGCCAATAACCGATGAGGATGTGTCTATTCACATTTGGTGAAAATTGGAAAATCTAGCAGGAGTTTCATGAAGTCATTTTCAAAATGTCCATCAGGAAGTTCAGTCGAATGAATATCAGATGCTTGGTTTGTTCTTCTGCCTGAGGCTGCATCAGTGTTGTGCGGAGCTCAAAGGATGGGCTTCTTTAAAGAGCCCATATCATCATCATTTTGAAAAGCAAATTATTATTTTTTTCTTCAACAACAGGTTGAAAAACATCCAAGATCAAAAAACACTTTAATTATCTACACGTTTATTTTGACCGTATTTTTAAATGAATCGGTCGTACGAAACTCCTCGTTATATGTGACACAACCTGCGATGATTGGTGGTTCGAACCGTCTGCTCTCATTGGATACTGCGTGTCACATGCATCTCCGAAACAGACGTCCAACAAAAAAACTCATATCTAATAAAGATTATAACTCGTATATTATGTAAAAACTGTTTTAAAAATCAACAATGCCATGCCGCTCCTTTATCAGTATGAACCCGTCACAATGCAGGACATTGAGAACTCATTTCTAATAAACACAGAACACAATTGCACGGAAATAAAGTTGTTTAATATTTTAAATTCAAGTAACACCCCGTTTCCTGTAGTAGAGATTTAAATTTAGGGCGACTCACTTCAACTCTTTCATGATCTTTGCCCTTCCCCTTGTCTCTTCATTTTTTATTCTTCACTCGTAAAAAAAGGTTCTTCACTGGTTCTTTGTGACTTTGAGGTTTTGTTATAGCACTTTGTTGGAGTAAAGACACTGTTATGGCCTCTTTGATAGCTGTGGTTCAAAAGTAGTTCTTTGTTGTTCGTAATGTGCTTTAAAATGTAAAATATGTTTTAAATGGCACTATAAGTGGTTCCCCTATGATTACGAGCCAAAGAACCAAATTTCAATATAGAACCTTTTTTAAAGAGTGTTTACATCTGTGGTTTCCCTCCTACTCTAACCCTTCCCATCCTCTTTCTCTCCTAGTTGCTTGCACACCTGTTTCTCCTCTTGGTTTGGTTGATTTCCTTCTCTTAATATTCCCTGTGGTTCTTCGTTTATTACGGGTTCATTGGTCTACCAACCTTTGAGTCAGTCTGTCTCATTTGGTCTGCCTTTTCCAGTCATGTACCAGCTCTCTCTCTCTCTCTCTCTCTCTCTCTCTCTCTCTCTCTCTCTCTGTCTCTGTCTGTCTCTCTCTCTCTCTCTGTCTGTCTCTCTTTCTCTCTCTCTGTCTCTCTCTCTCTCTCTCTCTCTCTGTCTGTCTGTCTCTTTGCTTTGAGTTATTTCGGTTTTCATTGGACTAATAAGCACTGACTCTCTTTTTCAGTTCTTAGTTTATGTTTATGTTTCAGCAATATAAAACCAGCTATTTATTAAATAATAAAACCATAAAACAAACACTGCCACATTTGGTTTATTCTGTAGAACTCTACAACAAACATTTCAACTTTTGACTCCAGTGAAACATAAACTCTGTAATTGTCGTTTTTTGTTTGGAACCATTTTTTGGCGTAATTGCGGAAATCAAGTTCATGGGAGTCTTGCAGGAAGCAGACCCACATTTCTCATCTTTTCAAGCAAACGTTTACTTGCATTTATTATCATTTAGTTTCATTGCAGTACCATCCCAAAGTGATTTCATTCACTGTGTTTGTGTATTTTTTATTCATTTTTAAGCACATTAGAGATGTACAGAATGAGTAACGATGCGTGCAGATCGTCATCTTCAATTAGCAGGTCGTCTTTTAAGTGAAAGTTTGCAGAAGCTAATCTCTTACAATAATAAACTTCTCAAGCTGCTGTCAGATAATGAAATGTTGAGAAGAGGTAACTCTACCAGTGGCGTAAGCTGAAACAGAAGCTGAAGGAAAAGATAACAAGGGAAGGGCAAGAGTCACAGGGGTTCCACGCCGCTAGTCAAGGGGGGGTTGCCAGAACTGAACTGGTGGAAGATCGAACACAAGAACACTGTTAAAGTGCCTCTGATGACTTTTAAAACTTTCATTAAAAGGCGTTTCATCTGATACTGGTGGAAAATCGATACCTTAAATACGGTACCATTCCCTAGATGGTACTTAAATTGGACATTTAAAAAAATGCAGACAGTCCTATGTTTATTTTATTAACACAAAAAGTACATGCAAAATGATCATTTATGCTCTTTATCACAAATATTTTACTATATACTTACAAAAAGTATATTTTGTATGACTTTTCACATGTAGGAAACAACACATGCACATACACATGTGCACAAAAGTAATATAAAGGTACTTAAATTATTAAAAGCTTAAAAATAAACAGCATTATTTATATAGTGAGAGAATCCCACACATCGACCTATTCTATCATCAGCAAATTAAATCTTTTTATATTTACTTTATTTTTAAAAGGTGACATATATTATAAAAATCAAAACACTGCAGCAAAAACTAAATCAATTAGTAGATTATTCTTAATATTTGGCAACCAGAGGCTTCCTCACACACTGAATCATAACAAAGTCAGTTCCTGAGCAACCAAATCTAACAGCAAGCAGCATTATGGGGCCAAACAGGTCACCTGTTCAGACAAACACATTCTGTTCGATTGTAGGCTAAATGAACAAAAACTAATAAATTGTTTAGCAGGTATAAAAACGGTGCATCTGTCTTTTCATTCTGGTGACTACGGTTACTCATAAGGACATCTCAACATGTCTGATCATCGAGACATTTTTTTAGTTCACAAAAAAGGAATATTGAATTACTAAAACATGCATGAAAGATTCCGAATACAACTTTAGACATGTTTTTGCAACACAAAGAGATGCCAGGGAAATCAGAGCAGCAGCTGAATAGCGTGGAGAGGGAGCTGCTAAGCAAGGTGGGTCCCTTGCTGGATAGAAGAGCCCATGAGTCTGTTATACGCTCACTCTCTCTTATCAGTCCCCCGCTAAATGCTAAAGTAGTTCCGGGGTATTTAGGATTAAAGATTGCCGAAAAGTAACCTTCAGGCAGTGTGTGACATCTTTAACCAAAACATAGTGTTTGTGTTTTAAAGTGAAAGTACTTCCATTGTCTGAAAAAAAGAGTCGACTTCAGAATTGCTGAAACAGGTAAAACTCTCTGTGATTATCATCAGCTTTATCTTAATGCTCAATCCTAGAGTTACACAACGGTAACCTAAAGGTGCCATGTTATGCCATTTTCAAAGCAGTTATAAAAACATATTCTACACTAGCACTGCACCGTCAGTAACTTTTAAATGCAATATTAATTGTAAAAAAATGTCTTTGAATCACCTCAGATTTTTGCCTCTGTAAACTCCACCCCATTTCTCCCACAGTCATACTTTCGCCCTGCCACTTTTGGAACTTGTAGCTCGGGAATCATGGGTAATGGAGTGTGTAATGGCCGCCAGTCGCAAGTCAAATAGAACGGCATGAAGTTGTTCAAATGAGAATTAAGAGTTTTCTGTGTCACACCGGCTGGAAAGGGAGATTAATAAAGTCCATCGAAGATTGCCATTATTAACAGATTCCGGGTACAGAGCTGGGTTGGTTAGCATAACCGCTAATATTGCTGCATCACCAATGCTACCCGTAACGTTGGGTCTGTTAACAAATCTAAGTTGGTGAGGTTGGCCAAGGTTTCTTTTGTTTGCTGTATTAAATCGGAAGTGAAAGGAAGTCATCTTTTCCATCTTACCAGGTTGTCTTCTCTTTTGAAAAGCGGATCCCAGGTACCTTCCCAACTCGTCTCACAACCATTCGCAGGCGGTTGTTTCCCGTCAGAACTTTGACAGCACTGCTCATGGTGATGCTCTCTAGACTGATGCCGTTCACCTCCACCAGCTTGTCCCCAACACACAAGCCTGCCATCTCTGTGAAGAGGAGCCCAGAAAGCACCATTCAGCTATTTTGCTCTAAACCTCTCATTCATTGTCTGCAGAGTCTGTACCTGCGGTGCTGTCATCTTCTACCTTGCTGACAAAGATTCCCAGGCCGTGTTCAGATCCTCCTCGCACACTGAAGCCCAGACGACCATCTTCACTCTTGTCCACAGTGATGGTGTGAATGTCTTCACTGTCATCTCCACCTACAATCACAGAACAGTCTATGATGTTCTTTAAATGTGGCTTGTGGAAAAAGGAATTGGATCAAATCTTTAGTTCTTTATCTCATCTGAATCAAGTAACATCGCTGAATTCTTCTGGGCGCGGTTTTTCAAAAGTAATCCACAAGGATTTTGGATTCTAAGCTGCGCATTAATGATGAGGACAGCGTTGTGTTTTGTTACAAACCCTTGTCAAAGTTTCTGACATTTACAATAAAAATGTTCTTTACCTGTTTTGTTGGCATCAACAAAATCCAACCATTTTTCTCTAATTATCCTTTCATGTGGTAAAGCAAATTTACTTCCCTTCTGGGTCTGTGTGTTAGCTCTGCATGGCGATGGAAGATCGCTTAGCCTGGTTGATTAATAAGTGTAGGAGGAGCTCTTAACCTGCTTGGTTAGTGGGCGGCAGAGTATTGCTGATTGTTAAGGAAAGCCAAGTTCAGACTGTACAATTTTCAGACATATGCAGACTGAACTTGGCTTAAGTGGGGAGGAGGTTTGCGATTTGGTTTGTGGTGGTGGGAGGAGCTCTTAACCTGATTTGTTAGTGGGTGGGGGAGGATCTGACTAGAGACTTAACCTGAGTCAGTAGGGGCTGGAGGTTTTGTCAGGGGCGAGGTTATGTTATGTTCAGAGAATTAAAGTGTTTTGAGACCCAACAGAGATCTAGCCCAGAGCCGGTGCCTTCACGAAGCTTCAATCCAGAGCCAGTTCTCCTCAGAGCTCCAGCTCTGAGCCGTTGTCCCAGCAGAGCACCAGCAAATAGCCAGTTCATCAGCAAAACTCCAGGTTAAAGGAGTTAGACTAAAAGTTTTGCCTTTGAAGAGCTCCTGCCCAAACCCAGTTCCATCTACAAGCATGTTGCATGTACACTTCCAGGGTTACAGCCTTTAACCAGTGCCTCTCCCAAACTTCAACCCTGACCTAGACCTGCTCAATAGCTTCTGCTCCTGAGCTCATGTTCTAAGGATGACCTCATTTAGCCTTAAGTGGGATGCTCTCCAGAAATTCGATTTCAATGCTATTCTGCTCCAGAATTTTAACCTCAACCCAGATCTGCCATAGAGCTCTAGTCCTTAGCCATTTCCAACCCAAAGCAGCATTCCTGAGCCAGAGCTGACCCAAAACAACAGTCTTGAGCCGGATCCAACTCAAAACTCAAGTCCCAAGCCATATCTACCTCAAAGCCCTAGCCCCAATCATGGGCAAGAACCAAACTCAAGCTCCAGGTTGACCCACAAACTCTTGTCCTGAATCAGATATGACTAAGAGTTCCAGTCCCAAGCAAAACCTCAAAGATTCAGTTTGGACCATATCCAACCCATAGATCCAGCTCACAGCCTGTTCAACTTCAGAACCTTAGTTTCAACCCATTTCTTCAATAAGTTCTGATCAAAAGGTTACAAGGAGCAGTGATTGAGCCAAAAAAAATGTAGGCCCATTGCATGAAGGAAACGAAGAGTCTCGTCGAGCAGAAGAAACAGACCAAATCCAATCTTGGATTTGGGATGGGATGAATATCATGTGTTGAGGGAGTTCAGTGAAGCCACTCTAACAGGTGACCAAAGTGAAGCTGAATTAACCAGGTGACCAACTGTAAAAACTCTGGGGGAAGGCCCCATGAAATCAGCAAGGGATCAAAGAAATATGTCCTTTATTGGAGCTTATGACTCAACATGAACAAACGTGGTGTGACGTTAAAACCTCGATTGTTTTTGTTGTTAGTGACAGAACTCTGATTCTAACCTATTAGGAGGATATACACATTGGGAAAACAGAATCAGAATCATGTTTATTGCCATGTTTATGCAGCAAGACGAGTTTTGGATAAGAATTAAAATAAACAGGTGGCTGTTCTCCGTACACAGGCAAGAGCAAACTCTTGAGACTCACCATCAACAGGTGCATTGATGAGGATGACTCTGCCCATAGGAGAGGCTGATCTGACTCCTCTGTGGCGCTGCTGCTTCTTGTGAAGGTAGCGTGGGAGGGTGGAAGTGCCTGAGGGACCTGGCTGGGCACTGGGATGAGCCCCATTCGTCATGTCTTTGCGTGCCATGTCAGACGAATGAGCCATGGCCGAGGGCCGACCTCCCTTCTGACCCTCATCCAGGGCTCGAGCTGCTAAAGGAAAGATGGTGGGGTGGAAAAACTAGAGGTCCCGTTGGTCAGAAGTGCAAAAGCACAAATCCACAAAAGTAAAAATGAGAATCCAACATTTTCTCCCTTTCAACGTCTGGTCATGTCGTTGTGTGTCTCCATTCATCCAAACACCTCATAGCTAGCAAACCAAGGTCTTAAAGTAATGGTAAAGTAAGATGTATCCTTTGGCGCATCGCTGTGAAGAGAAAGCTCCAGTGTTTTCCACAAGTCAGACTGACTCGTGGACTTCTGTTTGGCAGCAGTCAATCATCTGGTCTGCACAGGCCTCATGGTCTCACCTTTACCTGCCAGAGATCCAAGACAACAGAGAAAGACCTGTGAGAACCCTGCCACCAACTGACTAATTTCCCTTGGGAGGTAAAGTGATATCAGCAATTACTGCATCGTGGAAAGCTAAGGGTTGTTCTGTTTCAGACTCGGAGAAACACTAACAGGTGTACACTTGTTTGAATGCATGAAAGGGAATGACAGCAACATGCCAAGTAAAGTAGAAATCATACTTACTTGCCCCATTTTGTCCGACTTCAACACAATGGTAGAAAAGGCAGAAGAAGTTAGCCATCACAACCTGTTTCCATGTTGTGCCTCATGACTTCACCTGACTGAGACAGAGCCCGCATTAGCCTCTCTGTGTCCCGCCTCTCAGAGCAGCTGATTGGATTAGAAGGAGTAGCTCAGAAGGACACTTCATAAAACCCAGCTGAGCCGGCTGACAATTGTCTCTGAAAGCAGAAGATTATTGATTGTGTTTTGGAACAAGTACTGATCTGGTTGAGTCTTTCAATTCCACAGGATCCCAAACTCCTTCAGAATGTCGCCTACCTTCCTAATGTTAATACGGTTAAGCAGATACGTGTGCGTTTAGCCCAGATCTGTCACAGTGAACAGGGATGTGTCTTGAGGATAAGCTGTAATTGATCCTCTTCAATGAGAAAGGGAGTTCAGAGACTCTTTTGTGACACCACACTGTCGCTTAGTGGTAAGGGAACGATGGTGTTTTGGTATTGTATTAAAGTAAGGGAAATATCGTCAATTCCAGTTTATTTTTTTTCCATCTCTCACCAGATCCCTCAGCTCCCTCTATAGTTTTCCACCCTGCTTCATCACACACACTGGCAGCTTCAAATAAACCAAGTAGAGTTTAATTTGTGGAATCAGGTGTGTTTCATGAAGGTTAAATCTAAACTGCAGACCCTGGTATTGTTCATGGGCATCTCACGACCCCTACTGTTTGACACACAAGTGAACATCTGCCATGCAGAAAAATCTTGTGTGCAACTTGATTTCACCACATGATTGCAACAAAATGATGATCGGGTGTAAAGCTGCACTGCATGTGCACACTCGGCCGTTCCCTTTTGAGAGTGTGCACAACAAGTCTTAGGCCACAAACATCACTTGTACATTAGTAGGAAACATGAAAAAAAATCAGTTTGCAGTAGGTTGCCTTTAAATGTTTTTCTTGTATCTGAAGTAATGTAAAAGAAAAAATCGGAAAAAAAATGTTCTTCTGCATTTTATAATAAGGAAAAGCAAGGAAAATCTGACTGTTTTAAATAACATTTTCTGTCCTACACCCCTTTCTAACCTAAGTGGTTTTGTGAATGATGTACCCTGCAAATTACCTACAAAATATAGAACGAACTCTCAATCATTGGTCCTTCGAGCCGGATAATTTCACCATTATAAACAATATGGAAACAATAACTACATTAAAGTAGGGAATGGACAAGCATGGCAGCTCCCAGCGTGTCCTCAGGGCTAAGAAGTCATCTCGCTACCTGCAGGATGGCAGTTTTTGAGTCAGCATACATACCGGTAAGTCACAGTCGTTCAGGGTGCAAATGACAAGCTACTCTAAGCACTCATGAATCTAGCCTGTCACTCCTCACCTGAGGTTTGTAATTATAATCAGCAGATTATTGAGATTTATTAACCAAGCCTCCAACAATGGAACTTATTGAATAGAGTATCTAATAGAGTTCCAGTCTATAGATAGACCATACACCAGCAGCATTCCCACAGCCAAAGGCATCAATGTTATGCAATCCTGCTTATCGGATAAGGCCTCTCTCCGTCCTTTTGTAAATATTCCATTCTGATATGTGCAGCCATGGTTTATCTGCACAGTTCCCTGTTTTCCAGCTTATATTGACAGACAAATTGCTAAAGTAAATAAGAGACCGTTTCATAGAATACCTGCACACTCAAGGCCATCTCAGCATCAACTCCTTCAATCCACGGTTTATCATGGCTCCTAAAAACCAGTCTGAGCCTCTGTACTCATTCAGTCTAAATGCTAAACAGAAAAAAAATTCTGAAATTTGCAAAAAGGGGGATCCAACGTTAAAAATAATTTTGTGACTTTTAAAAAATATTTCCATTGAAAAAACTGATTATCGCCCCACATTAGCTTTAAGAATAAAAAAGTTAAACACAATATATTTTTCCAACTACAAAAACAGTCATTTTGGCTCCATACTTTCAAATTCCTCAACTGAAACACCATCATCAAAACAAGCCCAAAGTTAGTCCAACAATCTTTCATTTCTTCAGATGATTTGAAGCATCCTAACTGAGCTGAAGAAAGATAGTGAACATAGCTATTGGCCCTTTTTCCAAAACATGAAAATGTGAGTTGGCTCTCAAAAATCATTTTGCAGAAGGTTGCCTTTAAACGTTTGTCTTGGATGTTCATCTGAAGTAATGTTAAAGAAAAAATGTTTTAAATAAAATTTTTTTATTGTTTACAAACACACACCGTAAATGCAGCTTCTCCTTTTTCTCTTGTGAGGTCATCTGACCAATGAGAATTTAACTCGACTCATTCAATTTGACTCTCGAATGATAATCTCACATATTCGTCTTTTATTGTTTGAATATCATCGGGTTTATCTTGAACCCCCCCTCCCCCACTGTATCTGGAGGTATCTCTCTTTAGTCTGGTACAGCGGTGTATTGTTACATTATAAACTGTATATAATCCGGAACCAATTCTGATGTTTGCTTTATTGACGCTTTGGTTTGCATACTACCACCAAAGCACCTTGGACTCCTGTTATAGTTCTATTAGTTTATATTTTTACTACCTCCACTATCACACACCTTATTTCTATTTATTTTAACTTTAGCAGTTTACTTATTGTGTACTTGTATAACCTGTGTTTATCGTTCAATGTTATTCATTTCGTGTAGAATATCATTCAACGTACCAACTGGAGAGTACCCCCACTACCATAACAAATTCCTTGTGTGCGTGCGTGCGTGTGCGTGTGCGTGTGTGTGTGCGTGCGTGTGCGTGTGTGTGTGCGTGTGCGTGCGTGTGTGTGTGTGCGTGCGTGTGCGTGTGTGTGCGTGCGTGTGCGTGTGTGTGTACACATGCAAACTTGCCAATAAACGTCCTTCTGATTCTGAAATGGGATTATTTTCATTTTAAACCAACCAAGGGTTTTGATGGCAACACTAGGGCCCTGGTACCCCCTAGTGGTGTGCACTGTGTAGTGTTTCATTAGTTCAAAGTTAAACGTTGAGTAAAAGTAAAGAGGTCTGCAGTGCAGTTGACCTGATTTTGCAGGAGGTGGGCGGATGGAGAGAGGTGGTGGTGGTGGTGGTGTCAAAGTTGAGGAAAATGGATCCTAAGGAAGATATACATATTTGTGCAGATTTAATGTAGCTCAGGCTCTGTGTTGCTATATTTCATTACAGGAAACTGTAAAGTTACTGTTACTGATTTCTAGTTCCAAAGTGTAAAATGTGGTTAAATGGATGTTACACTGTTCCCTATTTTTCTTGTACAAGACTCTCAGATTCTTTAAAGTTTGCACATCCAAAGATGGTGCAGCATGGAAATGCTGAATTAGAGTAAAATAAGTTATTTGTTCTAAATATAATTACAATATTCAGAAAGCAGAGAGGTTTACATTACACACTGGCTCAAAGGAGATTTTGATGAAGTGTAAACTCACTGAATGGTTACCACATGATTTCTGTGAATAAACCTGACCACCATCCACACCTGGGTCTCCCTGTAGCCTGACGACGGGTACTTTATAATGTGCAAAAAAAAAGTTACTAAAAGAACAGATTTTATTTATCGTACAGAGTCTGCGCTGTGATGACATTCTGCTTGCGACACTCGATCTCACTGCAGCTTTTGACACAGTTGATCACTCCGTTCCGATCCACCGCTTGACTACAAGGATTGGGAGAGGTGGGAACTGACAGGACTTTCTCTGTTGTGATGAACGGTTTCTCCTCCAGCCCCGCTCCCTTATCTTCTGGGGTCCCACAGGGCTCCATTCTGGGTCCTGTTTTGTTTTCTTTATATATGCTACCACTAGGTTTAATTACTGAGAAGCACAAGTCTTACTCTTTGCTTGATGGAGCATGAAGCAATGGTTATCTGATAACTTTCTCTACTTAAATGAGAGAAAAGACTGAGCGTATCGTCTTTGGCTCCTCTTTTCACTCAGAACTGACCCCTGGTTGGATGCTTTGTCATTACAGTCCAAACCGGTTACTAATCTGGGAGATAAACTAGAGTCGAGCTTAAAGGTGGAGCAATTCCTTTTTTTTTCCAACTACTTTTGCGGCGAAACGTAATTTTAACTCGTATTGATTTGGAAAAAGCAATACATGCTTTTGTTTTAGTGCCAAGTCCTGCTGGAATATGAAAAATGCATCTCCATACATCTGATCAGCTGAAGCATGAAGTGCACTAAAACTTCCTGATAGACAGCTACACGTTGACTTTGAATTTAAGAAAATTCAATGGACCAACACCAGCAGATGACTCTAACCACCAGTGTCTGTGGAATCTTTATGCTGAACCTCAAGCCGTGTGGATACTGAGCCTCTCCTCTTCCTCCACACTCTTGATCTCCAAAGATAATGCACAACATACTTTCAGCAGAGAACATTACTTTAGAGGCTTCTGTAGGAGTCCAGTACTGTTTCAGCAGCTTCACTGGTTTCGTAGAAACTCCTCCCTGTATCTTCACTGAAGGATTGAGGCCCATGTTGTTTAAAAGACAGATCGATGTACGGAGTACTACGTGCCCTGCAGATGTCCGCGTTCAAAATGAACAGAGTCTAAGGGTTCCATCTCAGAGCGGCTGGAAAGTAGAACTTAAAACAAAAAACAACAAACATTCTTCTTTTTCAAGAGCAGAAAAGAAAACTTCTGCTCCAAAACATTTGAATAATTCTGCCGTTAGCTCGGACCTCTTCTCTGAGCCCTGGATAAAAGCAACTGCTAAATGCATGAATAGAAATATTCCTAGGAGCTGGAAAAACCGCTGGTTTGCACACAGACCTTTATCAGTAGAGATGCACCCAGAGATGGTAATCAGAGAGACTCAGCCCTTGTGCTATAGACACATGCACCGGTATCTCTGTGACCTCTAGTTACACATTAAATGATAATTGAGATTAATTACAGCAAGGGAGGAGCTCACACGTGCTTTGGCTTTATGACTCCTGTTCCAGCTGACTGAGAATCAGATCATCTGAAAACAAACAGCCTGCTTTCACAGACGAGCTCTTGGGTGTGAAGCTGTTGAACTCCGCAGAAGAATGAAGAGGTCTGGGAAAAAGAGGCCTGAAAGCCACGAGCTTGAACTCACCGATGGAGTCTCTGCTCAGGTGAGGAAACCACAGGTATTTTGCCAAATATTGAATCACTGTCACGATTCTGTGCTTCCAAGCTCTTTGCTCCTGAACTCGTGTGATGTTGAGATGTTTTTCTGTGTGTTGATGCAGACACCGGTTGTTTCTCGCATATCTGTAGCTTCAGTCAAAGACGTGGGCCGCTCGGTGGCATTATACGCTCGCGGACGCTGGAAACGTGCTGCCCGCAAGACAGTGAGGAAGAAACCCACAGGTAATACAAGCATGGGACAGGGGGTATGCTCTGAACTCGAATAATGTACAGCTCAAGACAGCGAAAATTATCACAGACTAATCCCTAGCAACCAAATTCTTAGAAGAGACATGGGAGTTGGTTTCTATAACCCCTCCATAGCAACCGGACTGTTTACCATAGCAACCAATTTGGCATATAACTATCTAAGCTTAGGAAAATTATAGAGACGTGGGGGTGGTTTATTTTACTTAAATTTACACAGGAAACGTTAGATTATGTTACTTTTTACGAAATCTGTCGATCCATATCTCAGCAGCAGAAAATGCTAAAGACATGAGACTTGGTATACATCACTTGTAGTGAGTAGGGTCACTTTAAATAACAAGTGATTCTGACCTAGCAACCAGCTTGTTTACCCTAGCAACTGATTTTAAAGGTCAGCACAGAAAAATTATTGTGGTAAACTTTACATCACTCGTGTTCACTTTTTTACTAATAGTTCTGAAACTTTAGCCACCAGCTCCTTTAGTTACGTAATATTGTTTATTTCAATGTGTGGCTTGATACGACTCCCCGTCTGATCCCACATCATCTTGTCTGACTCCTCCAGTAGCTTCAGACTGCTCGTGTACCGTGTTGTTTTTGTCATTACTATGTTTTAAAAGTGAACTTACATCCCTGCTGCCGGTCATGTGATCGGTCACGCTTCAATGTGGACTTGAAACGGTTCAGTGAGGTGAAAGTTGATGGAAGTAGTGCGGGAGCGCACTCAAACTATGAAAGCGTGTGTATTAAAACACCAACACCTCACACAATAATGACGCGCTGAGAGTGAGACCGCAGGGCAGTTCCTGTCCAGAGAGTTGGAAATACAATTTGTAGGTCAACACAAACTTCTTTTCAAGGTTTATTCCCAATGTCGCTGCAGGATGCTTTCATCTGTCACAGGGGGAATATCTTTGCAATTGTACGTCATAATGGTTGGCATAAATTACTAATACTAAATATTAAATAAATATAGCTTTAAATAATGGTAAATTTTCAATTAAATGTGTTCTTTATGATATCACGGAGTGTAATGTAATGATATTACCCATCAAGTCAAGGAGAATCAGTTCCATACAAACCCCAGGACAAAGAGTTTCGGTTTGAAGATCTGTGTGTTTGTAGATGAAACCGTTGGCAAGAAGTACAAGGGTCTGGCAACCGACGAAGATGCTGTAGATGGACAGAAGAACTTGAAGATTCAACTAAACCGAAAGCTTCTGGATCACTTTCGGCTCCTTGCAGCCAGTAATAAAGAAACAGATGAGGTAATTCTGTAAAATACACTTGTTGTTCTACTCACTTTGATCCAGTAAAAGGAATCTCAGGATTTTTCATCATCCTTTGAAAGAAAATTACACTGTTCGGTTATTTCATGAACTCTAAATCATTTATTTTCTCTTTGATGCTACAGTCATTCTTCAACCCTTTCACAAGATAAAAAAACATGTCTCAGCAGGTCTCAAAATTCCAGCAATACAATGGTGTGCAAAAGTTTGTGCACCCCTGTAAATGTTCATGATTTATAAATCATTGTCTGGATAAGAATATGGATGTCATATAGGAGACAAACACTGGGATATCTGTGAAGTGAAATAAAGTGATTTATGCAAAGTGTTCAAGAATTTTATTGGTTTCAAAACCTTTATCACTAACGATTAGAAGTCAGAATTGGTTTTGTAACCTCCGCACACAGTGGAATTCTGTTGTTGGAAAGTATTTAAAGGAGGCAGATTGTTCTCCTCTATGATCTTCTCTAAAGAGTGGGAACCTCAAAACAACTCTTGAGATGAGCTGAAAACAGTGATTGATGAGGATCGTGGTTTAGGGGAAGGATACAGGAAGTTCTCAGAGATTTAAGCTCTCGGTTTCAACTGTGAGGAACATTGTGAGGAATTGGAAGACCACAAGCACCGTTAATCTCAGATCAGCAGAGGCGCAGGATGGTGAGAACAGTCACGGACAACCCACAGACCAGCTCCAAACACCTACAGCATCATCTTGCTGCAGAGGGGGCCATTGTGCATCGTTTAACTATTCTGAGTTCTTAACACAAGGAGATGCTGCAGGAACGAGTCGAAAAGCCGTTTCTCTGCACACGTCACAAATGCTGTCGCTTGAGGTCTGCCGAAGCACATCTGGACAAGCTTCATTCTGGAATAAGGAGAGGTGGACTGATGAAACTAAAATAGAGTTATTTTGAGAAAAACAAGGGTGTTCTGCACGGTGGAACAACAGCAGCATTCCAAGAAAAACACCTGCTTCCTGGAGTAACATCTGGTGGTGGTTCCATCATGCTGTGGCAAGTGCAGGGACAGGGAATGAATTCACTCAATATCAGAAGATTCTGGAGAACGATGTCCAGTAATCAGTTGATCTTTCAGCAGAACAACGACCCTAAACACGGCTCCGAATCTACTGCAGCGTTCATCCAGAGGAACCAGGAGAACGTTCTGGAATGATCATCTCCGTCCCCAGACCTGAATATTACTGAACATCTGTGGTGTGACTGAAAGCGGGCTGGTCATGTTGAGGAAACCCTCAAACCGGACTGAACTGGAGATGTTTGTAAAGAAGAACGATCCAAAACACCTTCTGCCAGAATCCAGACTCTAACTGTTATTTCACTAAATATTGAGTTAATTTTGTTTAAATTTATGCACAAGCCTCATTTTGTTTAAATAACTATTGGATATTTTCCATAAATCACTTTGTGTTTGTTCCTCTCTGATATCTTTAACTGAGGTTTCTTATCCATTTCTTCTAGCTGAGGTCAATAACTTTAAACTTGTCTCTCAGGTGGACCTCCAGTTTCTGAACGACGTTCTCACACAAGGAGCCGACCCGAACTCAGCAGATAAATTTGGACAAACAGCGCTGCACGAGGTTAATCTTTGAGTCATTGTGGGAGGTGCCCCTGCAGCTGATGCTGAGACTCCAGGGGTGAACTGGTGCCTGTAAATCACTGGTTGATGTCTGGGTTGCCAGATCTCTCGAGCGTGGAACGTGGATGTGATGCGCTTCTTCCTGGAGCGTGGGGCAGATTTCCAGAGGGCAGATTCGTTCGGAGTCACCCCTCTACATGTGGCTGCGGCGCTGGACTATGAAGAGATGCTCGAGTTCCTCCTCGAGAGAGGAGGTGTGTTTGTTTGCTTTTTTCATTTAGAAAACGGTCATCGGTTAACGGTTCTCTTGTTCTCTTACCACCACTTTTTACTTCATTACCTCCTTTCGAAACTCATGGCAGATTCTTAAAATAAAGACACTTAAAATAAATAAATAAATAAATAAATAAATGAATAGCCATAAATGGGGTTAACATAGGTCACAAAAGGGGTTTCTTTTTACATAAACCAAAGAACCGTTATATGAAAAGTTATACACATACAAAAATAGACACTCACTCATGATAATATTATATGATTGCAGGTACATTTTAGACGGCTTTAAAAACAATTTCTGGAAGGTTTACTTTTCTCCACATCCAAAGTTTAATATACAGACTAAGCTCATAAAACAAAACCCTAACTGTGACGGAACAATTGACTTTTCTCCCTTACCCCAATTTATAATAAATTGATCTCTATTTCACTGTCGTTTTTAGTCAGATTGAGTTTCACAGCAATACAAACGTACCACCAACAGCGAGACGATAATTTTTTTAAATGAATAAATACGTCCTGTCCATTTCAGAAGCTCTACAACACAATTAGCACAAATGAACTAAGGAATTTTAAAAAGTGCCTTAGGAAAAAACGTCAACAATCATAGGCCAGTGACGGCGCATAGACAGAAAAAACCCTGTTTCCCATAGTTTTAGTGCGAGTACGTGGTATAGACAGAAGCTCAGACTGTGAGGAGATGAGCGTGCGACTCGGGGTGTAAGTGCTTAAAAGAGAAGACAAGTTGTCAGGGGCCAGACCACGGAATGCTTTATAAGTGAGGGTTAAAAAAAATGTATCTGCATGGAAGCGGACCAGGAGCCAGCGATGTAAGAATAGGTGTGATGTGTTCACATACACTGGTCCCAGTTGAGACACAAGCAGCCAAATTCTGAACATACGGCTCAAAGTAGATCTTGAAACCATTACTGTAATTGAGCATTACATTAATCTAGACGGGATGCGACAAATGAATTATTAGTCTTTCAGCAGCAGAGAATTGCAGAATAGGACGCAATGATTTTACAGGAACTCTCCTACAATCAGAACCAGCAGTGGTGCCCGTATTTACTACAATACGAAGTTTATTCTGGATTAACATTCAAATAAAAGTGACGATCACTGTGTGTCCTGCAGCTGACATCGAAGCCTGTACATTTAAAGACAAGCAGACGCCGCTTCACTTTGCAGCTAAGAATGATGCGGTGGGTTCTTTGAGGACGTTACTCTTGAACGGAGCTGATATCACGGTTCGAGATCACAAAGGTCGCACGCCGCTCCAGCTCGCAGCTAACTTTGGTGAGTCTTTATCAATACGCCTGGAAAGAATCAGTTTAAGACCAGGTGAATCAGAGATTGAATTTGAGAGCTTTTTTCTAGAGTTTTAGGTGGCTAGGATGAACATTTTGGTTGCTATTGAGTGGTTTGTGATGTCATAGAAAAAGTTACTATGCAACCTAGTTACTAGTTTAAGTAGTTAAATACTTTTCCCCAGTCGTTGGCATGTTCTTGGACAGACTGAGAAGTGTGGTGAGTTTGAACTTTCTACGAGGTTCTCAGGATTTCCTTTAGTGGTACCGTAATACTAAATAAAAACCATTCTAATGCCAATGTTTTTTTTCTAAACCAATTTTTTCAATGGCAAATATGAGGTTGATGTTTTGCACCAAGCTATACAGCAATTGTGATGTCATAGGGGTGGGTGAGGAGTCCATTAAAGAATGAAACCTGCAGAGAACTGTGTTTGCGCCCTGCACAGATCGCAGCGAGACGGCTCGACTACTGCTAGAGTTTGGGGCTGATGCTGGGGTCCAGGACTCAGACGGGCAGCTCTGCATCACGGCCATGATTGCCAAAATGACTCCTGTGGTGAGGCCTCTGCCTCTTGATAAAGTTTACATTAAAAAGCAATGTTCATAATAAAGTTGTTCTTATGAAAGGCAATAATCAATGCATGCAGTGGAATGAAAAAGTTTGTGTGGCCTTGTAAATGATTTTCCTTCATAAATCACTAGGATTTTCACTTGAATATATCATGCAGGAGATGAACACGGTGATATTTGAGGAGTGAGAACAGTTTTTGAGACAATGTCTGTTGTTTTTGATTTATGGAGAGTGCGAGAATTATCTAAACCATATTAGGCTTGTGCATGACTCTAGGAAACACAAAAAGATGTTGTTTCAAACCATGCTTGCTAAAATATTACCCGTGAAAGTTAAGGTTGGGTATTGAGAGGGTTAAATTTGATACCGGTGCCAAATCAAACTTCACTTAAAATGGTATTTAAAAAACCAAAAACACCACACACATGAGTATCATCTAAATGAAATAATAAATAAACTGAAATAATGCTATGCTTAAAAGTAATTTAAAAAAAATTATAACTTTCCTTCAGCCTTCGTTTTATTAGTCTGTGACCATCATACTTTCAAAGCAATTATTTTGAATATTTATTTATATATTTATATTTACTTATATATTTATTTTGAATTTTTTTTGTATTTTGTATTTTAAACAAACATTACAATAGTTATGACATACTTTGTATAGTAACTTGTGAGAAATATGTGAGAAAATACACATTCGTCTTTCAGTTTCATTTTACGCACCATAAATGACTGCCATCAGTGAAATCTCGTGGTGAAAAGAAGGGATATCCCTTGGAAGTGCAAGACCTGTGATAGTGTTTTTCAAAATTCTGGGACAAAACAAAACACAACGGAACATAAAATGCTTGGAACAGTGTTTTTTATACAGTTTTCACAATGTTAAGACCTTGTCTTTATCTTGTCGCAACACTTTAGATTGTTGATCTAAAAAAAAAATGTTTATTTGTGCGGTGAAAAAAAATTCAAAATGCACTACTCTGAATTCGATTTTTTGTCGTTTGTTTTCAGGATTGTTGTGGAATTATTGTGTAATATAATGACAAAAAAGATTTAATTCTAAATGATTCCCAAATATATACAGAGATCTAGAGATTTTGTGTGTTTATCCATGTTTCGCCTCAAAACAACGTTTTTCTATTTAGATCTATCATAGAACCTATTTATTTAGATTTCAAGCCAAGTATTTATCAAGATCTCTGGGTTGCTGTGTTGTAGCAGATGCAAATGTAGTCATTCAGAATGAAACAACGTTTTCCCAGATCAGGAGACACTGGTTCTCGTCGTCCTCTTTTCTTCCTGTCAGCAGTATATTAAGATGTATTTCAGATGTCAATAGACTTGAGGTTCTTTGCATGAAACCAATTTACATTTCGTCGACAGTGTGCAGGTAAACTCGAGTCTCTGTTCTCAGGCTGACCTGGCGATGAATCAGTTTCTTGTGAAAGATCGAATGGCTCGACAGCAGTTCTACTATCTCCATCTCATGGAGCCTAAACCTGCCGAGAAGAGCAACCCAAAAGCTTCTGACCCCTCGTCGCCGGTACAGGAGGCATCTTTCCTCCACAATAATGCTGTTCTGTACGTGCTGCTGCTGATACTTTGAGTGAAAGCGAGAGCTGTCTGTGTTTCCAGCTGGAGTTCATCGTTAATCAAGGTAAACTGGATCTGATCATGCACCCGGTCGTTCTCAAACTCATCACCATCAAGTGGAACTTATACGGGAGGTAATCCTGGTGTGATGCTCTTCTTTCCAATTTAACTCTGGGCTGCCATTTTTCCTCATTTCCTCATAATTATGATAATTACATAATTAAAATTTTGAATTTATCTGATCAATTCAATATGTCTTATGCACAGTGACGCCTTCTACAGGAAGATGATTCTGTGGGTCTTTGGAGCTGGTCTGTGGGTTGTCCGTGACGTTTCTCACCATCCTGCTCCGCTGCTTATCTGATATTTCTCTTGCTCTGCCTTTTTGGGTCAGAACATTCATTTCTCATCTCTCTGCCCTAAACTCTCACAGCTCTCAATCCCGTGCAATAATGCATGAGCTTTTCTCATCTTTTACACATTATTGTGCCAGTAAGGGTTTGTCAGTCCCTTAAACAGTCGGTTAGATGTGTAAAACTAAATAATTAGAATGAGATTATTCCCAGGGTTCTCAATTTTTCACTGCACATAGGCGCATGAAACTCCAAAAGGAATTAGTAGACCTTTTATAAGAATAAATAAACATTTTTTTTTTTTTTACAAAAAGCTTACAGTGACATTAATAGCTGGGTTACATTTAGTCTGCGTTGCGTTAAAATGACTTCCTCTGCTTCTGATTGGCTGGATTGCGAGTGTCCTCCAATGAGACGAGAATGCTTTCAATCAAAGGTGGATTTGTTAGGGGTCTTACATGATCGTGATTAGCTGATGGTCCGGATCGAACCAGTGTTTCCTAAACTACCTCAGCATGTTCAGTCTGCTCTTAATAGATAGCATTATCATTTGGTAAGCGTTATCGAACTTTTTTGTGCTTGAGAAATGTGTGAGTGAATCGCGTCCTTCACGCTGGGGAACCCTGTTTATTCCCTGATTTACACTCACTCAACGCATGATCACAAATCTCTGCCCTTTTCTGCTTTCTATGAATGTCATATATTTCAAATAGCGCATAATTCATTTTAGATTTGATGTGCTTCTATAGAACGGGTGCATGGATTCTTTTGCTTCTCAACTTCCTGTTTATCGTCTCATGGACGACGGTGGCCATTTCTGTGTCTGTGCGTCCAGATGGAGACCGCTACGATCTTCCAAAGGTGACAATCTTGAACCCTGTAGATTTTCATGTAGGGTTGCTTTCGCGTGAAATTATCAAAAACCTTCTTGCAGCTACTAAAAACTACTATAAAGATCACAATACCCATGCAGAATAAAAATATGGTGCTCTGCAAAATCTTGAATAAAAATATTTGGTTTGGTTTGCAACTCCAGGTCTTTTTAGGACAGACTCTGCAGTCCACATGCTAGTGATTCTAGGTATAAAAATATGTTTATTTATGGGTCTTTTTGTATTTGTGTTTCGACATAATTTGTTATAGATGACACAATTAGAATTATGCAGGGAGTTGCATTGCAATAACACATACACTGTTAGAATAGCAAAGCTATTTCTTAAACTAGATTTAGCATTTCCCCCCGAAACACCTGAATGGACAACTCCCTTCTTAAGTTTGCATCAGACAGAGATGACGTGGTACACTAAAGCCCTTTCCTGATTGGATGAGCTCTGGAAGATTAGCCACATGCCTGATAATAAAACCCACATGTGTGACCTACAGAACAACAGAGTGAGAGAGATAGAAAGGATGGCCTGAGAACAAAACACAGAAGAACTTTCATTTACTGTTAAAATTAGGGATGCACCGAAATTTTGGCTGACGAAATTTCAGAAATTTTTTGGGCCGAAATACCATTATCAGTTTCGGCCAAAACGTAAGAAAGTGCCGAAAATAAAAGCCAAAAGTGTCGCCACGCCTCTCCCATCCTCCTGTCACGTTCGCGCTGACGTTACACATCAAACACGGAGTATGTCTGCGGTTTGGAAGCACTTCAAAGTTTCAGATGAGGACAGCAAAGTTGCAATTATTTTTCTTCTGTTTGTGCTCTTTTGTTTGGTACAGTAATTTAAAATTAAAGTAAAAAAGCAGCTAGAATTTTTTTGCACAATTTTACATTTACATTTACATTTATGCATTTGGCAGACGCTTTTATCCAAAGCGACTTACATTTGAATGAACATATTTTTTCTGTCAGTTCTTGCTTTCCCTGGGATTTTGTTACAGAAAGAAATTTTATTTAGTTTTGTTTTTGTTAAACAGCCTTATTACTGATTTTAATCAATAAAAGTTTGATCGCTTGTTTTTTAATGAAGCCGGTTTCGGTATCGGTTTTCGGCTAAGTGCATCCAAAGTTTTCAGTTTCATTTTCGGCCCAGAATTAAAATTTCAGTGCATCCCTAGTTATAATTATTAGTGCCTCAGCGATATGAAGCACTGATAACACACACACTACAGATAGTGCAGTGCATCAGCAAGGAAACGGAAGGCACAGAAGTGCTTTATGAACAAACGTACACCACTAACATGAAACGCCAAGTCAACAAATCATTTAATGCACAAAATAGTTTTGCTATGAAATGTGTTGCTTTGACTTCAGGCATCTCTGGTTCTGCTTTTACCTGGTTTTCCTCCTACCTCTCTGTATTTCTACATCTCTAGTTTTTAAACCCCCTCAAGCAAGGGATGCCCCAGGGATCTGTTCTTGGCCCTTTATTCTTTCTTATATACATCCCTCTGCTTGGCCTCAATGATCACTTTTATGCTGAAGGCATTCTACTCTGCAGAGTCAGCTCTTCCTGCTTAAATCGATAAAATCTCTGCCAGTGTAAAGTACATTAAAGGCGTGGTTACTTCTATTTTCCATTGTAAATTACTCATGTTTTTGATAATGTTTGTCTCTTTGCAGGACTGGTGGCGTGTGCTGCTTGTGGTGCTAGCTCTGGTGCTCACTGTGGCTGACATGTACAGGGAAGTGATGGAGATTGTGAGGTCCCGGAGGAAACTGAAGCTCTGGCAGCGATGGACAGTTCAGAAAATTAATGAAGATCTGACTTATTCTCACCCTATGTGGCCCGAGGTAACATGCCCACAGGCGTACAGACTTTTGTGCATTTTGGAGGCTTGTATGTGACCGACCGTATACTAGCGAAATAGCCCCTTTAATGATGATTTCAATCATTTCAGAGTGTTTTGAGACAAAACTCAATTTACAAAGCACTTCTTCAAACTTACTGATGTGCTGCACGCCGCATGAAAGGAACTTTCAAAATACATAACGGACTCTTTAAATACGGCATGATACTTATTCAAATGATTCAATGCATCTGATTGAAATCATAATCAGATTCAGTTTGTTTTGGTTCATTTGAAGATGATTCTTTCTACTTCATTTGAGCAAATCATTTCATTATTCGTTTGTAGAAGTCATAAGATTAGGTTTGGTTCACTTGAACAGATCATAGAACATCTTTAAAGATTCAAGACATTTGAACAAATCATAATGACAAATCTAAAAAATGTAAATCTAATGATTCGTTCAAATGATATGGTTCATTTGAGCAAATCATATCATTCTTTCATCGGATTTTGTCAATTTGAACAAACCAAAGCAATTCTTTAAATGATTCAAAACGTGAACAAATCAGATGATTAATTGTAACGATTTGGTTCACTTTACCAGATCTTATCATACTTTTACATTTTGTTATGTTCATTTGAACAACTAAATTAATTCTTTCAAACTTTTCTTTGAAATTATTTGGTTCATGTGAACAAATCTTATGATTCGGTTCATATTAGGAGATTTTGTCATTCTTTTACATTTTCTTGGTTTATTTGAACAAATCGTTTAATTAATATTATTTCAAACTATTTGGTTCATTTGTACAAATAATAATAATTTCTTTAATTTGAATAAACTTTAAAACTCAAACAGTTTAATACATTTGAACAAATATGGTTCTCCCAAAATGGTGCTGTTTATCTTATCGTGTCATTAGAACGACTTTAGAACCTTTTCTTTTAGATTATTATTTATTTTTTAAAAGAAATATCCCTTGTAGCCGCTGTAAATGACTCAAGTCCTTACTGTAATAAAATCTTCTAGAATTATGTTTCTGAAAACACCATCATTAGTTGCCCTCTGGAAGAGGAAAATATCTCAATTCTGGTGTTTTGAAGGCAGAAGGACAATGCAGAATTAATTCTTTTAAGTTTTATTGAAGACATGGAATGAAGCAGAAGTTGCTACTGATCCTTTTGGCCTCCAGATGCCACTGCTGCTCCAGAACAAAGGCTTGAGAGGCTTTTGCTCCCCTTTAGATGAAGCCTGGATGAGAAACCTCAAAACATATATCTAAAGTTTAGTCTGCGTTGCGTTAAAATGACTTCCTCTGCTTCTGATTGGCTGGATTGCGAGTGTCCTCCAATGAGACGAGAATGCTTTCAATCAAAGGTGGATTTGTTAGGGGTCTTACATGATCGTGATTAGCTGATGGTCCGGATCGAACCAGTGTTTCCTAAACTACCTCAGCATGTTCAGTCTGCTCTTAATAGATAGCATTATCATTTGGTAAGCGTTATCGAACTTTTTTGTGCTTGAGAAATGTGTGAGTGAATCGCGTCCTTCACGCTGGGGAACCCTGTTTATTCCCTGATTTACACTCACTTCTGAACGCATGATCACAAATCTCTGCCCTTTTCTGCTTTCTATGAATGTCATATATTTCAAATAGCGCATAATTCATTTTAGATTTGATGTGCTTCTATAGAACGGGTGCATGGATTCTTTTGCTTCTCAACTTCCTGTTTATCGTCTCATGGACGACGGTGGCCATTTCTGTGTCTGTGCGTCCAGATGGAGACCGCTACGATCTTCCAAAGGTGACAATCTTGAACCCTGTAGATTTTCATGTAGGGTTGCTTTCGCGTGAAATTATCAAAAACCTTCTTGCAGCTACTAAAAACTACTATAAAGATCACAATACCCATGCAGAATAAAAATACGGTGCTCTGCAAAATCTTGAATAAAAATATTTGGTTTGGTTTGCAACTCCAGGTCTTTTAAGGATAGACTCTGCAGTCCACATGCTAGTGATTCTAGGTATAAAAATATGTTTATTTATGGGTCTTTTTGTATTTGTGTTTCGACATAATTTGTTATAGATGACACAATTAGAATTATGCAGGGAGTTGCATTGCAATAACACATACACTGTTAGAATAGCAAAGCTATTTCTTAAACTAGATTTAGCATTTCCCCCCGAAACACCTGAATGGACAACTCCCTTCTTAAGTTTGCATCAGACAGAGATGACGTGGTACACTAAAGCCCTTTCCTGATTGGATGAGCTCTGGAAGATTAGCCACATGCCTGATAATAAAACCCACATGTGTGACCTACAGAACAACAGAGTGAGAGAGATAGAAAGGATGGCCTGAGAACAAAACACAGAAGAACTTTCATTTACTGTTAAAATTAGGGATGCACCGAAATTTTGGCTGACGAAATTTCAGAAATTTTTTGGGCCGAAATACCATTATCAGTTTCGGCCAAAACGTAAGAAAGTGCCGAAAATAAAAGCCAAAAGTGTCGCCACGCCTCTCCCATCCTCCTGTCACGTTCGCGCTGACGTTACACATCAAACACGGAGTATGTCTGCGGTTTGGAAGCACTTCAAAGTTTCAGATGAGGACAGCAAAGTTGCAATTATTTTTCTTCTGTTTGTGCTCTTTTGTTTGGTACAGTAATTTAAAATTAAAGTAAAAAAGCAGCTAGAATTTTTTTGCACAATTTTACATTTACATTTACATTTATGCATTTGGCAGACGCTTTTATCCAAAGCGACTTACATTTGAATGAACATATTTTTTCTGTCAGTTCTTGCTTTCCCTGGGATTTTGTTACAGAAAGAAATTTTATTTAGTTTTGTTTTTGTTAAACAGCCTTATTACTGATTTTAATCAATAAAAGTTTGATCGCTTGTTTTTTAATGAAGCCGGTTTCGGTATCGGTTTTCGGCTAAGTGCATCCAAAGTTTTCAGTTTCATTTTCGGCCCAGAATTAAAATTTCAGTGCATCCCTAGTTATAATTATTAGTGCCTCAGCGATATGAAGCACTGATAACACACACACTACAGATAGTGCAGTGCATCAGCAAGGAAACGGAAGGCACAGAAGTGCTTTATGAACAAACGTACACCACTAACATGAAACGCCAAGTCAACAAATCATTTAATGCACAAAATAGTTTTGCTATGAAATGTGTTGCTTTGACTTCAGGCATCTCTGGTTCTGCTTTTACCTGGTTTTCCTCCTACCTCTCTGTATTTCTACATCTCTAGTTTTTAAACCCCCTCAAGCAAGGGATGCCCCAGGGATCTGTTCTTGGCCCTTTATTCTTTCTTATATACATCCCTCTGCTTGGCCTCAATGATCACTTTTATGCTGAAGGCATTCTACTCTGCAGAGTCAGCTCTTCCTGCTTAAATCGATAAAATCTCTGCCAGTGTAAAGTACATTAAAGGCGTGGTTACTTCTATTTTCCATTGTAAATTACTCATGTTTTTGATAATGTTTGTCTCTTTGCAGGACTGGTGGCGTGTGCTGCTTGTGGTGCTAGCTCTGGTGCTCACTGTGGCTGACATGTACAGGGAAGTGATGGAGATTGTGAGGTCCCGGAGGAAACTGAAGCTCTGGCAGCGATGGACAGTTCAGAAAATTAATGAAGATCTGACTTATTCTCACCCTATGTGGCCCGAGGTAACATGCCCACAGGCGTACAGACTTTTGTGCATTTTGGAGGCTTGTATGTGACCGACCGTATACTAGCGAAATAGCCCCTTTAATGATGATTTCAATCATTTCAGAGTGTTTTGAGACAAAACTCAATTTACAAAGCACTTCTTCAAACTTACTGATGTGCTGCACGCCGCATGAAAGGAACTTTCAAAATACATAACGGACTCTTTAAATACGGCATGATACTTATTCAAATGATTCAATGCATCTGATTGAAATCATAATCAGATTCAGTTTGTTTTGGTTCATTTGAAGATGATTCTTTCTACTTCATTTGAGCAAATCATTTCATTATTCGTTTGTAGAAGTCATAAGATTAGGTTTGGTTCACTTGAACAGATCATAGAACATCTTTAAAGATTCAAGACATTTGAACAAATCATAATGACAAATCTAAAAAATGTAAATCTAATGATTCGTTCAAATGATATGGTTCATTTGAGCAAATCATATCATTCTTCATAGGATTTTGTCAATTTGAACAAACCAAAGCAATTCTTTAAATGATTCAAAACGTGAACAAATCAGATGATTAATTGTAACGATTTGGTTCACTTTACCAGATCTTATCATACTTTACATTTTGTTATGTTCATTTGAACAACTAAATTAATTCTTTCAAACTTTTCTTTGAAATTATTTGGTTCATGTGAACAAATCTTATGATTCGGTTCATATTAGGAGATTTTGTCATTCTTTTACATTTTCTTGGTTTATTTGAACAAATCGTTTAATTAATATTATTTCAAACTATTTGGTTCATTTGTACAAATAATAATAATTTCTTTAATTTGAATAAACTTTAAAACTCAAACAGTTTAATACATTTGAACAAATATGGTTCTCCCAAAATGGTGCTGTTTATCTTATCGTGTCATTAGAACGACTTTAGAACCTTTTCTTTTAGATTATTATTTATTTTTTAAAAGAAATATCCCTTGTAGCCGCTGTAAATGACTCAAGTCCTTACTGTAATAAAATCTTCTAGAATTATGTTTCTGAAAACACCATCATTAGTTGCCCTCTGGAAGAGGAAAATATCTCAATTCTGGTGTTTTGAAGGCAGAAGGACAATGCAGAATTAATTCTTTTAAGTTTTATTGAAGACATGGAATGAAGCAGAAGTTGCTACTGATCCTTTTGGCCTCCAGATGCCACTGCTGCTCCAGAACAAAGGCTTGAGAGGCTTTTGCTCCCCTTTAGATGAAGCCTGGATGAGAAACCTCAAAACATATATCTAAAGTACACCATAAATAATAATGTGGTTTTCATTTTAAATTGCACAAAAATCAAGCAAATTATGTAAAATAGAAACTAAGCCAAAGGAGAAACAAGAATGTCTTTACATCACCACTGGTCATATTTTTATGCATAATTCTCTAAATACGAGTTTCTGCTTAATAAACAGGAACGCACCTACTTAGAGGGACAAATAAAGTATATACGAGACCTGAAAGGAAAATACGCTCAAGACCCCTGGTAATGACACAAACTCAGAATTAAACACAACATAAAACGAGATTAATCCTCGAGAAACCTCTCGCACAGGAATATCTTCGACTGGCTTGTGCATCTGCTGCTGCTGGCCGTTCTGGGTCTCCATGTGGCTGATATTTTCCTCATGTCCGACACACTTCGAATTAACAGTCTTCGTCTCTTCGCCGTATCCATCATCTTCCTGTGGTTGAGGCTGATGAAGCACGTCAGAGCTTTCAGGTGAAGTATTATCCACTAATCGTTCTTTTATTACCAAAGTTTATTAACTTTCTTTATTTGAAAATAAGGTCCATTGTTTTTTTGTTTTTTTTACATCTGAACAAATCATTTGATTCATATAAAAGATTTGATTTGTTTGTGGCGGCATGGTGGCGCAGTGGGCAGCACTGTGACATTCCAGGTGTTCATGGTGTACCCCTGCCTCTTGCCCAATATGAGCTAGAGCTGCAGAACTGTGACAAGCGGGAAAGATGACGAATGAATGATGTCATTGTAGTTTAAATGATTCAAACAAACTAACAAATCATGTGATTCATTGAAATGAACCTGATTCCCATCATGGGAGCTAGTTTGCATAGAATTTGAGATTTAAATCTAGTGCGTGTGATTCATTGAAATTGGGCTGAACGAAAGATTAAGAGGAAACCAATTTTGTTTCTTGGCCTTACAGTTCATAAGTTATTAGCATAACAGCAACTATGGACTCATGGCGGCGCTATAGAGTTTAACTTATAGGGTCCAGATTGGGTCTGATTGCTCAAAAGAGTGTGCCAATTTTCATGACTTTCCTGCAGGCGGTTCATAGGGCTGCCAATGACTTCAGTGATGGAAGGAACAAAAACAATTACTGGAAGAATTAAAGATAGCAAAAGGAGCATTTTCACTTTTCATTTTATTCTCCTTTTTCTCCTGTGACAGTTTTACAAGTTTATCCATCAGAAATTGATCATTTCAGTAGGATATTGCGGATGTGTGTGTTTAACGATTCCAAACCAGAGAAAAGTCGCCGTTCTAAAGTTTCAGTTCACACTGAACAACTCAAGTGTTTTACCAAATTAGTTCCATTTTTCTTGGGTTACTGAAGATCCCGATGTGATGTGAAACTATTGTTGTTCTGTTGACCATTTTTTGTTGTGGTTCTAACCCTAAATGCACTTTAGTTAGTAAAGCACTGCACGATTGTTTCTGGTCCACAATGAGCTTCGTCTGGTTGAAAGTCCAGAATCCTCCACTGAACTAGAGCAAGTGCTGGGGAAAAAGGAAGTGGGGTCGAATTTGCTTTGTGTGAACACCTGGTGAGTGGCTGTTGCTATAGATACCAGTGATGCTAAGGAGACAGAGGCAGAGACCTCAGGTCAAACCCAGCACCTGCTGAGACGCTGGGGAAACAAAGGTGTTTCATCTCAGATTTCACTGATCCGCCGCAGGTGGCTTCTGCTAGGTGTATCGTAACCATTGGCCCATATGGTCAGTGTTGTGGGGTTTGCACACCACATGCTCCATCATCTGAGAAGTACGCTTACACTTCTGAGCAGAAAACACAGACAGTAAAGGCCTTTACACACCTGCATTTGCTGCAACTGCAATTTTGCGGCTGCGTCATCAGTTCCCTGAATTTTGCTCTTGCATTTAAAAATGATTGCACAGACCCTCTTCTGAACACTGGATGGTACTTCACTCCATGCCACACGTTGGCGCAGAAGTTCACATTGTGTGAGACACGTTTATGGAGAAAGAGAAGAGGATGAGAGCAATCTCAAGCCAAAACTGTTCTTTGTCTGGAACACAAACCACTCACGATTTTGAATTTATCCCAAGAGACACTTACAGATCGGAGCTCGTGCATGCGTGTGACAATCGCACAGAATGTAGTGCCAATGACCTGCTCTGTGAGAGTCACATTTTAGAGCGACGCTTCTCAAATATCTGTGTGTCAGCGAGTCACAATCGTGCAGTGTGTTCTGACTAAAATAATGTCTGTGATTATCTGCAGGCAATGAGAGAGCCATATGAAGCTCAAGAGATACAAAAGCATAGACGGCAATATAAACAGTGGCTTCGATTCAAAAGGGGGTTTCTTTTCTGTTTTTTTGGACACAATATATGAAGTAAAAACTCCCATTTTGATAATAATCCCATTCTTGTTCTTCAGTCTGGCACACTCGCGCAGCCGCAGTTTTCAAATCTTTCAAAGGTCTTGGTTGCGAGACACAGTCTCGGATGTTGCTCCAGACCGTCTCAGTAGTCTCTTCATCTGCCCCTCTGGGAGAACAGCTCCTCCTTTTGTTCTCTAGCGCGGCCTAATACTGCCTTTCCCAGCTGAAGACATGTGACCAAACGAGCCAATCAAAGCGTTTGACACAATGCTTGAAAAAATGAAAAATGGCTCGGTGCGTTTCTTGAAAAATGTTGCAGTGTTCTTTCCCGCTGGTGTGTATAGTTACATTAGCGCCGTGTAATCAAGGCTAAAGATTGACTCCATGCATTAAAAAAACGCACAGGTGTGTAAAGGGCTTAATGTAGCACAGAGAGATCGAGGAGCAGAACGCCGATCTGTGTTTTAATGTCAGGGCACTGGACCTCTGCAGATTTGTTACAGATGAGGCATATATTCCGCACCAAAAAAACCCCACGACCATGCAGTGCTTTTAATAAAATGCAGATTTTTCCATAACGTGTCCGTCTCCCGAATCCTGTGGTGTTTTATTCTCCTTCAGGCCGATGGGGCCCTTCATTGTGATGCTGGGGAAGATCGCGGGGGATGTGCTGCGTTTCCTCTTTCTTTACATAGAGATCTACATCCCGTACGCCTGTGCTTTCTGGATCATCTTTGGAGGTACATTTTCAAACAGCCCTTTTCCTGGAACCTTGAGTGACTGATTGACCGAGCCCCAAACCCGCAGAGCTGCACTGCTTGACCCTCTCACAAATGTTTAATCATCATCAGTCATCGGGGTCACACCCAAACGCCTCAAGCTCTGAACACTGATAGTTTGGAGCATTTTGATTTTAAAATCTGTGAATGAATACTGTTTCCTGTGGCACTGTCAGGTTTGGCAGAGGTGCCGAGCATGCAGACGGTCCCGGAGCTGCTCTACAGCCTGTACCGCATCACGCTGGTGGACGACTACGAGTTTGATGCCATGCTGGATGTGGATGCGGTGATGGCGTACCTGCT
This sequence comes from Danionella cerebrum, assembly GCA_007224835.1. NCBI lineage: Eukaryota > Metazoa > Chordata > Actinopteri > Cypriniformes > Danionidae > Danionella > Danionella cerebrum. The sequence continues at coordinate 246,034 of SRMA01026266.1, read as the reverse complement.
GTGTGGCACGTTTCTGGCCCTGTCCGCTATTCTCTGTGTGAATCTGCTGATCGCTCTACTCTCTGACACCTTCCAGAGGTAACGGGGAGTCTCGTGATCTGCAGTTGATGCTTTAGAAGCTCATGATGTAAACTAAAGAATTATTTAAATACATTTTAGAATGCTTAAATCTGTGCAAATCAAAGCATGTGGAAACAGATGAACTTTTTATGAACTAAATATAAAAAGGCACAGGAATCAGCATAAACAGCCGCATAAATATTGCATCTGTTATTTAAAGCTGGATGAGTTTAGAGCCCGTCCAGAGCAGCTGCAGAGCTGTGAATAATTCAGCCTCAGCCTCCTTTCACATCTCCTCTTCATCACATACTTTTCTCACTGTGACACCTTTTATTTAGAATAGTTTTTTTAAAAGAACGAGAGATATTATTTAGCTTTTTTAAACTGAGCAATGTTAAGCAACATAAACACATTTTGCTAATTTAATATTGTTTATATTTTATATTAATTTGTGTTGTAAATGTTTTTTTATATATTTAAAATATCAAATCCATTTTAGTTTGGAATAAATTCAGAAAGAAAAGAGATTTAATTTGTTTCATTGTTCGTTTTGTGCTTATTTTGATTTCTGTAATATACATATATATATATATTTATATATATATATATATATATATATATTTATATATATATATATATATTTCTGAAACATAAAAGAAAGTTTACTATAGTTTTGTTGCATTATACATATTTAGTTTTACAGGAAAGCCTCTTATTTTTCTTATTCGGTTTATTTTACTGGCTGAATAAAGAAAAAATAAATATATATGTGTTTGTGTTGGCCAATATATATATTGTTTGGTTCAATTTCTTGTTTTTTCTCTACATCCTTAAATATAGCTTATATATATATATATTTTAACTTATATTTATTTTATAATGATCCAAGGCTTGAATGATCCATATCGTTGAATTTTATTTTATTTAAACAAAGATCACATGTTTGGTCATTTCATACAACACAAACATTTTTTTTCTTGTTTCTCTTTGTTTTATTTTTGGTGCATTGTTTATTTTATTTCATTTCTTTTATTGTATAGAATTCAAATTAAATTCACTTATATTCATTAATATAGATTTATTACTCAACCAGTCAAATAAACTGAAATTTTTAAACTGGATCGTCAGTACATATTTATATATTTGCCAAAAGCATAAATATAAATGTAAGAAAGATAAAGTTGAGAAGAAATAAATGTGCTATGTGAAGTAATTGTAAACCATGTGAAATCCTCTGCAGGGTCTACGACAACGCTCTAGCCAATGCAGTGATGCAGCAGGCAGCCACCATCCTGCAGATCGAGGAGTCCATGCCCTGCCTGCGGCACTGCTACGACAAAGGACACATCCACCATCACTGCGCCCCTCTGGGAGAATACTACGATGATGATGTCACCATTAACCCTGAGCATCATGCCGAGATGAAGAAGCTCACTGAGCAGATCAAGGTTTCAGCACTTCTCATGAACTCTGTTCTTCAGATATATTTCATCTTCAATCATTGACTACGCATCAAACTCAAATTCCCCGTTTTTTTGAGTAATCAAAATGTTTTCCAACGTCTTTATAAGATGATTCTTCCCTATCAGGTTTCTCCTCTTTATTTCAACCATTCCAACTCTCACGAATGATGTGAAGGCTTTGTTTAAAAAAAAACACCAGTTCACATTAGTTTACATTTGTTCATTAAATCTCATAGTTTGCATGTTCTATAGGAAACTTTAGATAAACATCTGGACATCCAGAGAGAGAGCCTCTTGCCTCAGTTTGCATACGCTGATGCCAGAGGTGTCACAAGGTTGGTAGAACATCTTGAAGCTAGACCTACAACATACATTTTGAGGTTTTAAAGCTTTTTTTTGTAAATCTCGCAGTAAGACTCCAGAGAAAGGAGAGCACCTGAAGACCCTGAGCAGACTGGAGAAAGACCAGCAGAAGCAGGACCTGACAGAGCTGAAGGCAGAAGTGAAGGAGCTCCATGGATTGCTTCGCAAGCTCATTGAGTCTCAGGAGACGTCAGGTCAGAGATAAATACATTACTTTTATAACTATTTCCACCAATTACTTTGACCATTATATTCAATAACATATAAAGTGAACAAGTTCCAAACTGAAAACCAATATCTGCTTGTGTGTCTGCAGCTTTTGAGGATGATAGGAAAACGTGAGATGGAATAGAGAGAAGAATGGAATACGGAAGAAAACCCTGGAAATGACATGCTGCAAAGAAAAACGAATATGATTGAGCGACACGGTTGTTTCGTTGTTCTTTAAATGAGTCACTATTTCAAGCTGCTGTAAATCTGTTCAGAACTTTTCTCAAATGCCTTTTTCAGAATTTTATATAATATATTTCTATATATATTGTTGCCAAACTCAAGCGAACATTATCTTGTGCTGACATGGAAACAACCACACATACTTTTATTTCACGCTGACTGGAGTACCGTAAAGCTATCTATTGTGGTCTTCCAAAACCAGCTGTCTCGAGGCTTCAGCTGGTCCAGAATGCAGCTGCAAGATTGCTGACTGGCACCAAAAAGATTGAGCATATCACCCCAGTCCTAAGCAAATTACACGGGCTCCCTGTCAGCTACAGGATTCAGTTTATGATTCTTTTATTCGTTTTTAAAGCATAGAGCAACTGGTCTAGCTCCTCAATACTTGAACCAGCTCCTAATTTCTCAAAAACACACCAGGGCCCAGAGCTAGTTTCGAGAGCGCAATTAAAAACTATAGGCGACAGAGCATTTCAATGGAGATCCACCTCGCCTCGTCTGTTGATAGTTTTAAGAATAGGTTGGACATATGTCTATGTGCAGTTGTTACAAACAGTGATATACAAATAAAATTTCCTTACTTCTAGTGGACTAGAAGAAGTGGCGGTGTTCTCTTTCATGGAGATCGGAACATAAATGAAAAACATTCCAGAATGTAAGCATGGCAAATAAACATTTAGTTTATTTGCAACTGATTCTTGTGGCACTCCATATTTCACTGCTGCTGAATCCAATGATTTCACATTTATATTAGCAAACAAATAGCTTCAGAGCTGAACCCCAATGTACCGTAAGCTTTCTGAGAACTGACCTGGTAGTTTATTAACATTTGAAAATTAGTGGAAAGTGGCATTATGATCAGGTATGGAGTGATCCATATTAGGGATTTAACCTATCCAAATGCTCACACACATCCAGAGTAGGAGCCTGGTCCAAGGGGCAGTCTGAGAAATTGTTGCCTTACTCAACTGGTGGTGGTGGTGTGCGTGAGAATTGATCAACTCCCAATGAAGCTGGGATCGAACCAGAATCTTTCTGATCACCAGTCAATCTCTTTACATTTGTAACTCATGCTTAAGGACACTGTATTTCTGCTAATTGAGGAAACGAGCGTGACAGCTAGCTCTTCGCCGGAAGTGCGCGTAGCGGCTGATTTCCGCTTCCCTTGCTGCTGTTACTTTGCTGTTTGCGTCTGGCCACTGAAGCAAAGATGGCGGCGGCCGAGACTGATCGCGATGCACCGTCCGCTCTCTGCAGCGAATTTCTCAATTTCTCCTCTAAAGATACCGCTGCGGTAAGGGATAGCTTTCTACAAATAAAGCAGAGAGTCTCTTCTTGTTATCCGTCCGTGTTTAGTGGAGTAGTTCGTTATTTCGGTGACGAATTGTCAGTTTTTCTCCGCTCCCTGTGTCGGGTTGTTTTGACCACTGTTGCTCTGCTAACCCGCTAATTGCTAGCCTCCAAGATGTTCCCAGGTTGGGTTTAAAACACGCGTTTAACACCCATTTTCCGCATTTTTCTGTGTAATGTATCTGTAAATATTATTTTTGTCAGTTTCGTGACTTGTCGTTAATTGTATGCCTTTTAAGTGGAATTATTTTGTAATGGATCCACTAAGACTTGGATGAAAACAACCCTGAATGCTTTGTTCACCATCGTTACGTTATGTTTTTGTTAAATGTATAACGTCAACACGCGCTGTTTGCTTTTCTTCGTTCCTGTGATTAATAAAATACAAGAGTTGTTCTCTTTCTTTCAGCAGGTGTTAAAGAAAGGTTCTACCTTTTAGTTTGATGTTTGTTGTTTGTTTTTTTAGAGGGGTTCTAAACTACAATTCCACAACAAAATCAGTCGTTATAAACGAGCTTTGTTTTAACAGAATAGTTAAAGCTGTGGTTATCAAAACCTCACCAAGACCTCGATTCTGTGATGTTTATTTTGTGTGGTGAACTGAAAACTGGTTTCCACTTGGTTCTGCTGAAATCGAACTACAACTAATAATTATATATTTTAAAAACAGAGACACAAGGAAACAAATGTCTGCTTAGCTTGGTTTGGTAACAGATTTCAATTTGCTCAGAATGGTTCGTTTATTGGGATGCGATGAATAGTGTTTCTGTAATTCAGTTTAAACCTTTTATATTTATAAAAGGAATGTGCACATTTAGTCACCTCTGTGGAAACAATCAGAATCTTGCACAGTCCAATACAGTTTATACAGGTTTATAGAAATGGTGAAAAAGCTACATACAACTGTAATTTCAGATAAAGTGCTCAGCATAAATAACTACACCTATAAATAACTACTAAGATGGTTTCCCTTCTATCTTTCTTTCAATTTTGCTACAATACTTTGATATCTAAAGCTTTGATGATCTTGTAGCACTCACCTTTTTGTGTAAAGAACCGCTTTTGTGGGGGGAAAAACCATTTTTCCATGAGGAGCCATTGCTGACATGAAATGGGAGGGGCTTTTCTTTGCCAACTAATGCTCTTTTATAGTCACATTTAAAGGTTGCGTGCACTCAGAAATGTTGCTGTTTACTGTTTTTATACTGCTTTATTAGTCCACATCAAAGCACAGATTTAAAAGTTTCAGGCAGTGCACTTTTTCACATTTCGATATTCGTTGTTGGCTTCTACAATCACGATCACTATGTTATTGAGCAGCACATGTGCACTCTCGTCTCTTACATTTCATACAGAGAGAATCCGATAAACCAGTGATTCAGATTTAAGCACTCGTAAAGACGGTCACATGGATAACGTAGCTGAAGAGGCGATAAACAAACGGTGATTTGTCCTGCGCTGTGGTGTAGTGGATGGCCTGCAGGATCTATAGACTGGGTTACGCAGGGCAACATGGGTTCGAGCCCCAAGCCGTTGTGTTTCCCATCAGTCCCTGTTCTCTCTCCACTGTCCTGTCTAATAAAGGTGCCCTGTTATGTCATTTCTAAAGTGTTTAGAATATTTTAAAAGATTTAGATAGGGAATGCTTCTATTGAAACTATTCCAATAGAATTCATAGCTGTGAAAAAACAAATGATGATGTCCTGGCTATAAATAAATAACACTGATATACTTTAACATTTTAAGTAGTGTTACCAAGAAAGAAAAATCCATAATGCTACAGTCCAAAGTGATAATTACGAAAGGGCATTTCTGCTGATTCAGAAGAACCCGTGTGGGGTGAACTCTGGAAATCAGACCTTGGTTTGTTTGGCTTTACGCTGGAGCACTAAATCCAGGTTAGTAGGTCGTCGTAGACGGTCACTGAGAGTACCAGGCTCTGCGTAATCCGCTCTTTCCCTTCTGCCTCATTTACGTCCTGCTGGACATCAGCTGCACAATGCAAACAGGGCTGCAGCTATTGATATTATCACTGTAATCAATCAATTAATCAGAAATGCTTTTTCCATTTTCGAGGTCGAAAGTTTTTGAGGTTTTCCAGATCCCGAGAGCCAATTTGCTCTCCGCCAGATTCTAGATGGAAATAAGAGCTCAGAGACCCCTCTACCATTCAACACAATAAATTTGGCGAAAATTATTGCTTAGTCATCATGTGACGTTGCAGTGTTTCAGTTATTGTGGCCGTTTTGCCACTGAAAACAGCCAGGTTGTGTGTAAGGGCACCCCCACAATAGACTATATTGATCAAATATGTGTGATTTATAATTATATTTCCTCAAGGGTCGAGTGCTTTATACTCTGCAGGGTTCAGACAGCACTACTTCAGTTTTGCAGAAGAAAAAAAAATATTGTTTCAAGAAAATGACAAAAAATGTTAATATCTTAAGTGAATTTACTTTGCATAAAATAGTGCAAAATATATAAGATTGCCTTGTTCTTTTTTGGCCGACATTTTCATTTTTTTAGACAGTGAGAAAGGAAGTGAGGCAGCAGAGAGAGGGAGAGGGATGGTCAGGGGCAGGAATCGAACCTGTGATTTCGTACTTGTCCAGCTCACCGCCCCCTTCACCATCGTAGCCCGACAATGAAGCATATATTTTATAAACCGAGAGCTTAATCATTAAAACGACACCAAATATTACTTCATGCATCTCTTAGGACCTTCAAACACGGTTGATTATGTGATGACGCCACATTTTTTAACATTTTCATACTCACCCCAGGACAAATATTCTATTTAAATAGTTCTATTCTTCTGTAGAAATGGCTGCAAGGAAGCAACCTGGCCTTAGAGGTGTACCAGCACTTGGCTTGCTACGTGCCCAAGATCTACTGCCTGGGTCCAAACCTGAACCCTCAGAATGAAGACCTTCTCTCCCAGCTGCTCCTGCAGGGCCCGCTGGAGTGGTACCTGTGTGGGGAGGAGCCGTCCGTGGGCCTGGCCAAGCTGGAGCAAAACAACCAGCCGTCTCAGCTCTGCGGTTATGTCTTTAAAGTCGGGGAGCCAGCGTACATCTGCAGGTACTGCATGGAGGTGATCTCTGGTGGAGCACCATGAAGTTTATGTGAAGAGTTTAATAGCAGTGAAAAGTCACGAAACCAACTGTACGATACAAAACAATGCGACTTTTCTCATACAAACCGTATCTCATACATGTCATTTCGTTCAAGTTCTTATTGCTTGTGCAATGTTGGAAAACACAGTGTACCAGTTTAAAAACCAGTTACAAAATAATCTGACTGGTATAGACAGAATATAGTAAAAATGTAATAAATAAATGAATTGACTAAATATAAATATTTGAATAAATAATTGCAAGTAATGCTTTGTTGCAGTTCAGTTAGAGCTGATTTGTATTGTCTGATCAGAATTAAACATGTTCCAAATTATAAAAACAAAACGTTTCTTTAAAAGAACTGAATCAGCTGGAAATTCTCCACGGTTTACTTTTGTGATCAGACAAAAACTTAAATTCTTTATTAATATCAAAGATAAAACAAAATAAATCGATTATGAAGCTCATTGAATTCAATATAACATATATGATGTATTTTGAATTATACGTAATTGAAAAATGACGTGTATTTTATTGTTCAATATTTATTTATTTTTTTTGAAGCACAACAAATAAGTTAATTAACGGGTGTGCTACAAAGGGACAAGCAGAGAGATATTAAGAATTAATATTTATTTCTAATTCTGCTACTGTTTAATCTGGACTTCCAGAGTAGACCATGCACTGGCTGCAGCTGGTTCAGAATGCAACTACCGGGTCTTTGCCAGATCTAATCATATCATATTAATTTTCACTTTCAAATCACTCACTTTAGCCCAATTTATACTTTTCTCTCAAGTCTGTGTGTGTAGTCTGCTTGCAACATCACTTCATGAACACTAGAGGGGGGCGTTTAAGGTTTCAGACTTCTTCTGCTCTGTGACTTCATAGATCTTCTAAACCATATCCATCTGACGATCCTTGTGCTCCACTGAAAGAACGGTCCTACAGATGGTCATCCCCCCCCCCCCCACACACACACACACATAAATTATTGGTTATTGTAATGATCGCGACACAAGCTCAGGAAATCTGGCTAAAACCATCCAGGTTTTCATCTTCTATGAAGATCCAGACGTTCTCCGTAGATGTTTAGAGAGGCACTCTTTTTCACACCTCAGGAAAAGGGAGCGGAGTCATCTCATTAATTTTCGTCTTCTTGTTGAAGGGGGATTGAGGGTGCTTGGAGAGCAGTGTAGAAGTGGAGGATTGCTCAAATGCTTTATCGGCAATGATCTGGTGATCACAGCTTTTTGTCATGAATATTAACAGAAGCTGGTGATGTCGGATGGTTTCACGATTGATTAGAAATTTGGTCTGAGCTTCCTTTTAAAACAGGAAGTGACACTGACGTTTGTAAGTCTTGGTAAGTGGTTCAGGTTACACCAATGTTTACACGTTAATATCTCCAAGAAGTGTTCTGGGGTGACGCTTTAGCCTGTGATGGTGTCACTGCATTCTCTGAGACCTGGAAGTTTCAGCTGAACTGGGTCAGGAAGCAGTTTAGTCTTTAGGAGAGATTATGGTAAGCCACTGAAAGGCCGGAGGTGACTGAGTGTGAGTTACACTACTCTCTCTCTCTCTCTCTCTCACGCTCCTGGTTTGAGTCTGGAATGCTGAGAATAACTCCTGCTCTCTGAGATTGAGTGTAATGTGTCCTTGGGTCCAATCCAAACTCTAGTCATCTACTTTGCTGACTTCGTAGGGTACTTCCTGTGCTACCGGTAGAGCTGGATAAAACGAGGGATCTGAAAAAAGTTACCCAAGAACCTAAGATTATAAAATAGAAACTAAATAACACACAGTAGATTGTTTTAAACTTAAAGGATTTAATGAGAAGTGTTACATTTCTGAACTCGTAAGCATGTGTACATCACATCCACATCGTTTGGAAACCAACTTTTCAATTCTTTCTAGTTGTGTCGAGTAATTCGCCAAATAAGTTGCTAATCTGTGAGACTCATTTTGTGCTAATAACAGGATAATTTGTGTCCAGGGAGTGTGCAGCAGATCACACGTGTGTGCTGTGTATGCAGTGCTTCCTCGGCAGCGTTCACAAAGAGCATCGCTACAGGGTAAGAGGAAGCAGACACACGCTGCTGTCTCCGTTGTGTTTGTGAGTTCTCCGGAGAAAGCGTTGAATACAAAACGCAACGAGCATTTGATGCGGGATCAGCGCACCACCGCATCGTTCTCCGTAAAGTTCCATTTCCTGTCCCATCTGTGTGAGAGACGGTGCGGGCTGTGGTTGTGCTGTTGATGGTTTTCCACTGATTAAGATTGGTCGTTATGAACCCACAATATCTTTATTTTATCGTACGAATGATTTCTTTGAACCAACTGTGCTTTATTTTCACGGTTTGTATTTTTGTCTTAAAAATGTGTCTGTGTTTTTCTACATTTATATGCTTTGATTTTTATAGATTGCTTTTTTATCTCGTTTTTTCTTTTATTTATGTGTGTTTTTTTTTACTTTAAGTCACTTTAAACTTTATTTAACATGACTTTTGTTCAGTGAAATTATCCTTTTCAATATTCATTTAATTTGGTTAGACATGGACTTTATGAAATTAACCGCTCATAAAATTTCCAAAAGTGATTTAAAATGTTTAAACTGAGCTGTTGTTGAAATTGATTTTATTTATTTATCCGTGCATATGTTGATCACACCATATTGTTTTTATTTAATTTCTTTTAATCTTATTACATTCTCTATATTTTGACTCAAAAAGTTAAAATCTTATTGTAGTTTGCATGGAATTTATTGATTTATTTATGTATTTATTTTGTTTGCCTAATGTTGGGGCGTCTATTTTCACATGGGTAGTCTAGAACCTCTCAGAGCCTCTGTCATGAGCTGCTGCTGTTTCTGTGTTTATGAGTTAGTCTCTCTCTCTCTCTCTCTCTCTCTCTCTCTCTCTCTCTCTCTCTCTCTCTCTCTCTCTCTGTGTCTGTCTGTCTGTAGATGACTGCCTCCGTTGGAGCAGGCGTCTGTGACTGCGGAGACACGGAGGCCTGGAAGAAGGGCCCCTACTGTCAGAAACACGAGCCCAGTAGCTGCGACTCCTCCCAGAAGGTCAGCCCTTCGTTCTTTATTATAATACCTGAAGATATCTGTCAAGTAAAGAGGAAAGTGACACATACAACTGTTTGTACTTTACTTTTTGTTGTTTCACTTCTATTTATTGCTTTGTAAGAATTGAAAGTTTTAATAATAAAGGAAAAGCTTTGAGTAACAGGAAATCTCATCAAACTCTTGATTAAATTCAAATATCAGTTTCGTTTGTTTTCCAGGATCCTCTTGCGAACATGTCTGCCGAGATGATCGCTCGCACATACAATATTTTCTCCATCATTCTCAAGTACGCTGTGGACATGCTCACCTGGGACAAGGAGGATGAGCTTCCTGAAGGCCTCGAGCCGCTGTAAGCCATTGGTGATGCTAAATTAGGGCCGAAAGTGTGTAATGTTCTCACGTGTAGTTAGTAATTAAAATGTAACATTAATAATATTAAATAGAGTCGTTAACATTAATAATCGCTAACCAGACAATTAAGATGCTGCATTAAAGGTTAACGGAAACATCTATGGCAAGAGACGGTTTAATATCACATCAACACGTCACAAACGCTGTCCGCTGAAGCACATCTGGACAAGCTTCATTCTGGAATAAGGAGATGTGGACTGATGAAACTAAAATCGAGTTTTTGGGTAAAACAAGGGTGTTATTCACGGTGGAACAACAGTATTCCAAGAAAAGCACCGGCTCCCTGGAGTAACATCTGGTGGTGGTTCCATTATGCCGTGGGGCTGTGGCAAGTGCAGGGACAGGGAAGGAATTCACTCAATATCAGAAGATTCTGGAGAACGATGTCCAGGAATCAGTTGATCTTTCAGCAGAACGACGACCCTAAACACGGCTCCGAATCTGCTGCAGAATCCATCCAGAGGAACCAGGAGAACGTTCTGGAATGAACATGGTGTGACTGAAAGTGGGCTACAGATAGAAACAGTTTTACAGTGTCTCTTTTATTACTCTAACACACTATTATTTATTATTAATATTTATTATTCTCAGGTTGTGATAAAAAAGTCAAATCTTCCCTAAGTTTTAAATATCATAGTTTTATCATTAAATTTCTTTTAGTTGGTTATATTTTAATAAAATTACATTTAAAAAATACTCAACCAATGAAGAGTTCTCTAGGTTGCGTCCAAAGTTCAAGTCCTTTTCCATGTTCCTTCAAGTGGCCCTCAGCTCTGGATTCCCAAGTGTCTGCGACTTCTTGATCCGAGAGTCTGCAGAGGAGTGTTGTGTGATGGCTTGTGTCGGACGATTTACGGCATGTGTTCGAAATCCACTGAAAAAATCCCTATTGAAATCCTGAAGTTTTTTTGTACTTTTGTAAAATTTATGGTCAGCCGGCAGCAGCTCGAGTCATGGCTGGTAGTTACCTTTCTGTAAGCTCTTGATTTTTAATTTTTTTTAAAAAATATGTTTTATTGTTTTTTTCATTTTTTCTGAACAGATAGGACAGTAGAGGGAGACAGGAAGCGAGGGGGAGACAGAATGGGGTGGGATGGGAAAGACGACAGGCTCGGGACTCGAACCTGTGTCGCCCTGCGCAACCACGCTTATGTGTCCTGCGCACCGTCCAATATACCACGGGCCAGGACTAAGCTCTTGATTGAAAGCTGTGCTCGATCTCCACCGTCCTGCACTCTCCACACACACACACACGCACACACACACAGATCTCTTGTGTGTTAGTCTAGCCATTGCTTTGAAGCTGAAATCAGTTATATTTTTGGGATTAATGCATTAATAATGTCCAGGTACTTTGAGTTATAAAATATAAAAGGATTGCAAAGGTTATAGAACCAAACACAGCTGAGAATTCCCAATAAAACCTGAATGAAGTGAATGAGTAGTTTGCAGGTGTGTGCAGGTTTAAATTTGGTTTTAATTCAAGAGCCATTCAGTGCAAAACTGTGTTAAAGCGCGGGTTGTACTTTGTTGCTGATGTTCATCGTGAGCTTTGAACTTCGGTATATGAAGAAGTTTTCCGGTTTCTCTTGAAGGGTTCGTGGAGACATGTACTACTGCATGCTGTTCAATGATGAGGTCCACACATACGAGCAGGTCATCTACACGCTGCAGAAAGCCGTCAACTGCACCCAGAAGGAGGCCGTCAGCTTCGCCACCACCGTGGACCGAGACGTTAGTACCATGAGTTATGCTCAACCTTTCTTCTTGCTTTTGCGTCTTGTGCATAGACGTCTTCTGTTTGCCATTTTCAGGGCAGGAAATCTGTTCGATTCGGAGACTTCCAGTTTTGTGAGCAGGCCAAATCTGTTATTGTGGTAAGTTCCTTTGATGTGCAAGAGGACTGTGGTCTGTTGGGAAAGGACTAGAGGTTCTGGAGAGTTCCTTGTTCAGAATTCGTGGCTCACAGGAAGCTCTTCTAGCCATGTTTCAGAGGAAGTTATACAGGCCAACGTCTGATTTCCAGGGATTCTTCTGGGCAAGATGTAAATCTCTCATTCTCAACCACAATGGATTGCGTAACTTAAAGGAGTGCGTTCCCTAGATATTTTATCTGTTGATCCCCATCAGTCTTATTTTAAGGCCTATGGGATGTTCAATCGTGAAGCATTTTTTACTGTGTTACACTGTGTGCACAGCGACTGTTGAAAATCGAAATTTTGTCATAAAGAGGAAGTTGATAAGTTTAATGTCTGATCGGTCCAAATCTGAATCAATCTATAACTCCACCTAGTGGCAACTCCGGTTCTATTTTCTGCTGTTTTAGACCGTGTTTGAAGAACATGTTTGAAATAATTCTGTAAGAGACATAGACCGACAAAAAAAGTCAATTGGAGCAAGTTTCCAAAATCGGCAGGAAGTCAGTTGCTCTTCCTTTTATGTGATGAACTCTGGCAGTCTCATCTAGTCCTCATTGATGCTTAATTGCGAAGCTTTTATGACTTAAACAAAACTTGCCAACACAGTTCTATAGAAACCTACATTAATGGTTATAGCACCGCATAGTGGCCATAATAAATATACCCTTTTCTGCTTTTTTGTACCGTTTTAGACTGTGTTTGAACTACGTGTTTGGAATTTAAAACAGTTACTAAAGAGATCAAGACCTTTATTGACTTCGATAAACTACGTGAGCACAAAGCCGTCGAAAGTAAACATTGAGCCATAAAGCGGAAGATGTTAGAACTCAGCCATACAATGTCTGATCGTTGCAAAATGTACATTTTTGGTTTGCCAAATCGGACCACATCAACAATGTACTCTCTCGGTTGTTGCACCACCTAGTGGCCATACGAAATACAACATTTAACATTGATGAGATCCTTCTTTTGACTAAATTTGTAATATGTGACTACTATTCGCCAAAACAATAACAGTATGATTTTCTGACTCATTCGCAGCGTCATCTGGGGGTCATGACAGTATATGATGCTATTTTTATAATTTAAATCTCTGCAATGAATTTCCTAAATAGGGATTGGTTGCAGTGAAATTTGCGGCAATCTGGCGACCGGGACAGGATGGGACAGAGGTGTAATGAATATTTTTACCTTAGTAAAGTGTAATGCGTATATTGTTATCTGGCGTTAACTACAACGCTTTCAGTTCATGTAGCATTATTAACTGTGTCATTTATACCTCTTCTTATACATCGCTAGAATAAACGTCTAGACAAGCTCTGTGTAATTTAGAGCGAGTACTATTGATACTATAAGACTCTTATTTTTGTTCTCCTTAAAACTCATATTTTGCCATGATCTTTAAATCCTTGGACACTCTATTAAGAAACGAAAATCCATTCATTGTCGTGAGTCAGATTTATGGATTAGTAATACCGTATTTTTCGCCGTACGGCGAATGCAGAGTGCCGTGTAGCAGAGGGCGGTCATGGCCGCGGCTTCGACGTAGCTCCTGTTATGGTAAAAATATACCTTCTCAATTGATAATAAACACTGGAGACTGTTTGAGAGAGAACACAGCAAATGCGGCTATTTATTATAAAGATTTAGCAGTCTCAACGCATTTCCTACACACGTGTTATCCGCGTTGGAAGAAGAACCTTGAGCCTCAAGGGGCGGGACTGAAGTATGACGTGTGCTCTTAAATGTTTCTCAGATTACATTTCTCTAAATGACCACTAGATGGTAGTATTATATAGGAAAATTCGCATCACACTCCAGAGCTGCGGCCACATTTGTTTACCCGGCGGTGCGCGCCGACCCGCATCTCTGCTCGTCGATCCTACCATAGCGCGTTGGACTCCGTGAAGGAGGACATTGTTATAAAATCATTTAAGAAGTGTGGTATTAGTAATGCCTTGGATGGAACAGAAGACAACATCTTATTTGACACCAGTGAGGAAGAAAGTGATGACAATGACTGCGTGGATCTGTCCTTCCTCATTTCTGATAGCAGTGACGAAGAGGAATTATTGGGGTTCGAATAAAAACATTACAGCCTTTTTTGTTACTTTTACTGTTTACTGACTTTACTGTTCATGTTTGGCAAATAATTGTTCTTAAACTGCTGGTAACTTTTACACAGTTGATATAAAATATTTTACTACAGTATTTGGTTCAGAATCTTTTTTTCTAGATCTTCCTTATTTAAAATTGGGTGCGTCTTATACGGCAAAAAATACGGTAATTCAAGTTGAATGCTTCTTCTCTGAATGTTTTGCAGAGGAACACGAGTCGGCAGACGAAGCCTCTGCGGGTTCAGGTCATGCACTCCTCTGTAGTGGCTCATCAGTGCTTCTCTCTCAGAGCGCTCAACTGGCTCTGTCAGATCATCAGATACTCAGGTCTGGCGCTCTCTGCTGCTTTGTTCGTCTTCTCTTTTGGAATTTATTAATGTTTGTCCTAAAATAAGTCTGGCTTGGGATCTGTTGATGAGAGTGTGAGTGTCTCCCTGCAGATGCTCTGAGGAGGATCCTGTGTCAGGTGGGTCTGCAGAGAGGAGCAGAAGGTGAGAACTCTTCTCTGGTGGACAGACTCATGCTCTGCGACTCTAAGATGTGGAAAGGTGAGCGCAAAGACCACAGTTCTGGGAAATCACAGAGAATGCTGTGAAATGTTCCACTGACTTAAGATGCTTTGTAAAACTGTAACTCAAACTGAGAAACTATCAGTCTGTGCAAAAATATTTGAACCCCAGGGTTTAGAAAGGGTTAAATATTTCTTTTCACTTATAATGGCCATTGAAAATAAACGGGAATAGACAACGAAGAGAAACATTAGAGAAATGGAGATTTTATTATGCTAATCACAGACAGCTCCCTAGCAACCAAACTTTTTACTCTAGCAACGACATTTTTCTGATCTTAGAGTAATTAATAGAGACATGGAGCTTGTTTTAAATATGACAAAGGCAACATTATATAATGTTACTGACCCCTCCATAGCCACCAGACTGTTTAGCATTTTCCTAATCTGAGATAAAGATTTGCCAAATTGGTTGCTATGGTATAAATGTGGGAGGGGAGGTTGTTTATGGCACTCATAGGGACATGAGAACATTGCTTGATGTCACTGGTCGTCGTAGATGTTCTCTAAACTCGTATTTGGATTTCCTGCAGGTGCTCGCAATGTTTACCACCAGCTCTTTATGAGCAGCCTTCTCATGGATCCAAAGTACAAGAAGCTCTTTGCCATCCAGTTTGCAAAGGTAAGTGTTCTGATCACTAGCAGGGGTTCATTCCTCTAATAAGAAACTGTTCTGTGTTAGTAAAAGCATACACTCACGCGATCTTGAGCTCTAAAAGGAGACTCATTGCAATGGAAAAGCTGAACTTTAAAAATAGTTTAACCTCTTAAGCCCAAGAGTCCCCGGTACCGGGGACTTGCCCCCTTGTGCATTACATTTTTGCTCATAGCTCACTAACCCTGAGAATAACCCACACATATTAAATACTGTTGTGTTCAGCGGAAACTCCTCTAAAAACAAATCTAATTCAATTTCATATTCGTGAACCACAGCTCTAACGCCATGCAAATAAACAACAACATATCCGGAGTATAACTCATGACCAAGTTTTTGTTTATGTGCGATATGTATCCACAATATAAACGCAAACACCAAAACCATGGCATCAAATGAAAGCTAACAACCAGCAGAATCCAGCAATATGCAACTCATTTTCATGGCGCAAAGTATTTCAGAACAGGGAGCGAAAGTTCACCGAAAAAACGTCAGCAAGCATGTAAATCTTGTCTTACCTTTACCGTTTTTTCAACAAAAGTTATTTCCATAGCGATAAAAGTCAGTTTGTTGTTATATCCGGTCGATAGTTTCGCGGAAACTCCATTTTGGCTCTTTTCTGTAGGTCTGTGCACGCATAACATGACCAAATATGGAAACACTCGGCGTGCGTAAGAGCACGTCTCTCCACGCAGCGCGTCGTGTGATTCGTCGCGGATCCCGTTAGTCTCAAAATGATTGTCATCATTGGCATCTTCAGATTCAGAGCTTTTCAGCGATATATAGAGCTCCCGGATTGGACAGATGGTCGGGGGGTTGGGACACGCAGAATCTCGAACGTAGGGAGTACTGTGAATGAAACGTTCCCAAAAGCGCAGGAAGACAGAGTAAATGGGCTTCCACCCCCCTTTTACTCCGTTTCTTTAGGATTTTTTTTTGCTGAAATCATGTCCCGTAAGCAAGAAAAGAAGACCATGAACGTAGCGGAAGCTTTGGACAAGATTTTTTCCATATTTCAATAATTGTGCCAAACTATGCCAACATGGATTACGCCTGAACTTTGTTCAATCAAAACCTGTACAGAATATTAGTTTCTTGTAGTATGGACACCAAACTTGCTACAGATGTCCTTCACATGTAGTGGTTACAATTTATTGTGTTTATTTGCTTCGTTACAAGTAAAATAAGGAGATATTAGAGGAAACATGTAGGTTTTTTTTAGGCGGAGTTCATTTTTTGGCCATTCAAATTAACTCATCCACACCACTCCCCAAGAACCTATCTTCATTTTGATACCAAGATTTGCAGTTTACACCTTGTAAAAGCTGCGAAATGCCTTAAAAAGTAAAAGTATAGGATTTTTGGAAAATAGGCCTCACGGCTTAAGAGGTTAAATGATTTAAAAAATCTATAAAGTGAACAAAGTTCAATAGTGTTTTTTTTTTTTTTAATTTAAGATTTATTTTTGGCCTTATAGCCTTTATTTTGAACAGTTATGACAGTAGATAGACAGGAAGAATGTTGGATGCAGATAGGGGGAAGGATGGGAAATGATGACTGGTTCCGGATCGGCCTGCACTAAAGCACGGGGCCAGACCAATAGTTTTTTTAAATGTTGTTTTCGAGTGGCTCACGATGGCTGAAGGTGGTGCCATGTGATTGACCGCTACACTCAAATCACGTCGTGAGAAATATCATTTACCCCACCATTCCTCAAATTCAGAGAAATCTCAAATCCTTGTTTATAATTACAAAATAAATTTTACAAAACAGCCCCAGCGTTCAGTGAGCTCGACGGTTTTATGGAGGACGATCATGAGTTAGTGACCTTTCTGTCAGGGCAGCTCTTCACCGCACCCACTGTGGTGAGTACCATCAGTCCCACAGACCTCTCCCTTTCTCTTGCCTGCAGAACTACGAGCGCCTGCAGAGTGACTACGTGAAGGATGACCACGACCGGGAGTTCTCCATCACTGAAATTTCGCTGCAGATATTCACCGTGCCTTCTCTGGTAAGCACAGGAGCGAGAGGCGTCCTGTTGTATAGGAGCAGAGTGATGGCCCTGAGGTTTCCTCTTTCCTTTCTTCAATTTAGTCACCCGTTATCATTAACAATCTTACCAACATCAACATGCACGGTAATTACAGTTCATTCTCATCAGTTTACTTGTGATTTCTTGGCCATTTCTTCAGAAAACATGAATGATGACGCCGCACTCATCAAACATTGTGTTTACTTTTTATAAATCATAATCACAACAGAAACTTTCCAAACGGACCCTGAACAGCTCTTAATATTTCATATTCCCCTTTTTAACACCATCGACAGGCTGACGTCTCTTGAGGTAGTTGAGGATGAGGTTCTTTATCTTCTCTGTTGGTAAAGCAGAACATTGTTCTCGGTAAAAAAGCCTCCAGCTCTTGTAAATTCTTGCAGGAACGACACGTTTGAGTTCTCCTCAGAGTGCTTCAGTGATATTGAGATCAGGAGACTGAGATCCGCTCCAGAACCTTCTCTTTGTTCTGGTGGAACCGATGACGAGTGGGCGTGGCCTTGTGTTTTGGATCGTTGTGGTGTGGGAATGTTCAGTAACGTCCCATGAGCAGCTTCCGGCTGATGAAGCACATTTTCCTCCAGGATCCTTTGAGAACATGCTGCTTCATCTTCCATCGATTCTCACCAAGTTTCCTGTGCCTTTGGAGCTCACATATCCCAAGAACATCAGTGACCCGCCTCCATGCATCACAGTGGGGATGGTGCTTCATCATCGGCCTTGTCCACTCCTCTCCAAATGTAGAGTTTATGGATTTGGACGTCCAAATAACTTTGTTCCAGGAGTTTGGAGCTTGTTTCTGAGATGTTTTGCGGATTATAAGCGGCTGCTTTGTGGCATTCGTTTAGTAACAGCTTTCTTCTAGCAAATCGACCATTTTCTTCAAGTGTCTCTTTATAGTTCTCCTGGAAATAGCCGCGTCACATTTTTTCAGAGCCCTGAAAAATGTTTCTGGCAGTTGTAGCAGAAATGTTTGCTGGTTTAACCAGAATCCCTCACTCTCCACTTCTTCATCAGAGTTTGAACACTGCTGATTGGCTGATTCCCAGTTCCTTGGAGATCTTTTTATATCCCTTTCCCGTTTTGTACAGTTCCACCACCTTTTCCCTTAGATCCTTCAATGCTCTTTTGTTTTCCCCATCACTCAGAATTCAGAAATGTTTTTATCTGGTAGTTGAGTTTTACGTACATATTGCTAAATGTTGGCTTTCCTCAACATTTTCCACAGTTTTTTTGCCCTTGTTGTCATTTTCTTGCTTTTATTAACAAAGCAAATTAGCATCTTTCAGCCCAGACCTTGGTTCTTGTGATATTTTTCAGGCGCGGATGCTCATTACAGAAGAGAACCTGATGACCACCATCATCCGCACGTTCGTGGACCACCTCAGACACAGAGACCTGCAGGGCCGCTTCCAGTTTGAAAGCTACACCTCACAGCAAGCCTTCAAGTTCCGCAGAGTTCAAAACCTTATAGGAGACCTCAAGTAAGAACCTGAATTACCCGGATTATCTTCTGCCTTTGTTCCTAGAGAGACACTCATGAAGGAGCTCAGGAGCTTTCCACCATTGTCTTGCTGAAGAGTGTCAATGTTTTTTGGCCTTTTATGCCTTTGAGAATGTGATAATAAAAATAATGCCTTCAATTTAAATAGTGCTTTGTTCTTGGACGGCCAACACTACCAGTACGCCACTTGCTGCTCATGATAAAAGTGAAGAGTTTCTATTTGTTTTTACTTTGTCAGCCAAGTGTGATGCTTGCAACACCAGAGGTGATGGGTTTAGCATGATCCAACTAAAATCTGTTACTTCCGTTCAATGCAAGTCGCTTGGATTAAAGCATCTGCTAAACACCTTCATTTATGTCTCCCTCACTGTGAATAATCTTTGAATTAACATGTTGTTATGCCTCGGTGGCTTTACAAAAGTAATATTTTACATATAACAGCTTTTATTGCACTTTTCACTACGCTAATATTTTTAGCACAAGTCTATGGGGTTTTTCATGGAAAATTTTGCTTCACAGCTAGCTGTCTTTTTTTAATTAATTTTATTTTTTTTCAGCAAAAAAGTCCCAATACATCAACAAAAGGCAATACTTTTAATCACATTCAAAGAACATTTTTTTTTTTATTTTAAAGAAATAAGAATTACATGCGAGAAATGATTGGCTCCTGAGAAGGAACAGATGGAATTCATGTGAATTATTCTCACATTCAATCAGTAAACTAAGGTTTCAATACACGTATGTTCTGCTAGTTGTATAGCATTAGTAACATGTTTCTTGAAGGCTGTGACTGGTGCAGAGTAGTGGCAGGCGATCACTGATTTGATGAATGCATGCAGAAAAACTGCTCTGTTGTGTTATTAGGAACTCAATGGTTTTAGATGAATGAATAATATAATTATTAAATATCCAGCTGTGGCTGGTTGTTTTCTTTCATGCTAGCTGAAGCATACACAAACTGTAAGCAGTGATGAATCAGGGCTAGCGTCGTCGACATTTAAAGTCATAACATATGAAAAAAAACTAATAATTAAAAAAAAAAAATAAAGTCAACATATTTTTAATTTAAAATTGACCCTTTTCTTGTGCTGATGCTTTTCTGTTTGAACTCAGGTACGTCCTGATGAGCCGTCCAACAGAGTGGACCGATCAACTCAGGGAGAAGTATCTGGAAGGCTTTGAGACGTTCTTGGAGTTGCTGAAATGCATACAGGTGATGGCATCTGATGTATTCTGTGTGCAGGAGTGAATGAGATCATCGTTCTGTATTTTATTTGTTTAGGAACTCCGTTAGCTTCCACAACACAACGGTGGTCACTAAGGACTTCCTAGAGTCCTTTCAGTTCTTATCTTCGTAACATTTCAACTTCGTAACATTTCAATTATTTATTTACCTGTGTCTGCCGGCGGCTCCCTGGAAACGTGAGTCAGTGTCGAGGCTCTGTTTAGCTGAAAAACAGTCAAAAATCCACCGTTTCTGCCTCTCATTTGTGTCAATCTGAACGACAGTCTCAGCCCATTTCCAGAAGAAGCCTGGGCTAGAAAATAAAGATTGAGTGTGATTTTTAACTAAAAACAGAGACTTTTTGAGTGAAAGAATCAATTAGACCAACGTGAAAAACTTATTATTACATTGTCATGACCCCCTTAAAACTGATTTGGATTGAGTGAGCTGTGATTGCGGTAGTTCCGTTCCAGCTTTGATTAATTCCATTTTAAAGATTTAAAAAAAGGAAATTTGCCAGTGAGCGTGTGCAGCACTCAGTACTTGGCTGCAGCCCCTGCCTGCATTCCTACAGCTATGAGGTGTGGCACTGCTAATGTGCTATGAAGGTGGCCTTCAGCTCCTCTGCTTTATTGGTCTGGAGTATTGCATCTTCCAGAGATTTTTCTGGTTCAGATGAGTTTGCTGCCTGTTAGGAATACTTTGAGAACCTCGAGATTCTGGGTTTTCGTGATCTTTTCAGAATGCAGAGTGAACGAGTGCCTGTGCTCTTCGCAGGGAATGGAGCCGGTGGTGCGTCAGGTGGGGCAGCACATCGAGATGGAGCAGGAGTGGGAGGCAGCGTTCGCTTTGCAGATAAAGCTCACTCATATCATCTCCATGATGCAGGAGTGGTGCGCCAGTGATGTGAGTGAACGAAGCTTGCGCTCGGCGTCGAAGCTAAAGGTAGCGTCTGAACACGTGTTTGTGTGCAGGAGCACGTGCTGATCGAAGCCTATAGGAAGTGCCTGAATGCGCTGACTCACTGCCACAGCGGTTACACCGACGGGGAGCAGCCCATCACCCTCAGCATGAGCGGGCACTCCGTCGACACCATCCGCTACTGCGTCTCTCAGGAGAAAGTCAGCATCCACCTGCCCGTGTCCCGCCTTCTAGCAGGTCGGTTCAGAAGAGGAATAATTACACATGAAATATCAGTTCTTACAGAAACCAATTTTACCCACAATCCACTGGACTTCCTGTGCACCTTTTTTAAACAATTTTCCCAAATTTGATTCATAATATGTTTGAGGATTTTTCACCTTCTCTCTTTTTCGCAACCCCCTCTTTCCTACGCTTTCTTTGTGCCCTTCTTATGTCTCTTCTGCTCATCCCTCTCTCGCTTTTCTTCACCTTCCTCTTTATTTGCCCCCCCTCTCTTCCACTATGTCATCCCTCTATCTCTTACTCCATTCCCTCTTTTTCTCTCTCTCTCGCTTCATCTCTTCCCCCCCTTCTCTTTTTCACTTCCTCCTTCTCATTTTCTCTCTCTCTCTCCCTCTCCAAGGTTTACATGCTCTTCTGAGCAAAACGGAGGTAGCCTATCGATTCCCGGAGCTGCTTCCTCTGGTCGGTTCTCAATCTTTTGACATCATTAAAACTTGGTAAATGGCGTTTTCTGACTTTCCCTCTTTCTTTTGTAGAGCGAGCTGAGTCCGCCCATGCTGATTGAACACCCCCTCCGCTGCCTTATACTCTGCGCCCAGGTGCATGCTGGGATGTGGAGAAGAAATGGCTTTTCATTGGTCAACCAGGCAAGAAACTCATGCAGTGAATTCTCATGTGAAGGGTGTCCATCAGCGTTCCAGAAATCTCATAAACAATATGTGATTTCTTCCCTGTCTGCAGATTTATTACTATCACGATGTGAAGTGTAGAGTGGAGATGTTTGATAAAGACCTCATCATGCTTCAGGTCAGCTGTATATTCTGTGTTTTATTTGATGCCATATCAATCATTTTAATATTGTATTGCTGCCAAATGTGTGCTTGAACAGAATGCTTGTAGTCTGGCTTCTGTAACTTTCCCAGTTGTGTTGTTCTTGGCATCTCCAGAATCTAGGGATGGTCTGGTACTGTTTTAATAAAGAAGTGTGACGCATCCACCCAGACTCGATCCCAGACCTTAGTTCACATCGACCCGAATTTCTGTCGCAAAGTTTCATGCTCCGACCCACATTGATATTAAACCATGAGCGCCAACGGGACATCACACTTTGGCCCAGAACGAACGGTTCCAACAAAAAAGGGTTTTGGGGTGCCATGTCAGATTTGGTTTTCACAGGACAGCAACCAATGAACGCTGGCTTTTTTTATGGGCAAAGAGGGTGTAAAAGAGCCGCTGGGTAGCGCTCATCTCACTTTTTCATAGCAACTTTGAACAGGAAACAGCAAAGAAATCGCTTGACACAAATCCCATCCACATTTTTTGACAAAAAGCTCCTTATGATCAGTCACCAACAGAATAAAGCAGATGGCATCATTGCATCAATATTTCCTTTACGCAGACGTAAAGCCCCCTTCTGAGAATCAGGAGAACAGTCATCACGCGAATCTCAATTCAGGTCGGTGTGAACAGGAATAAAAGTACTTATGGAAATATTTAGTTAGAAATTCCTGCCATCATCAGCCTTACTTTCAAGGGATACTTGAAACAGTCACGTTCCTTTTCTTTTTCATATTTCCTTCCCTCCAGAATCTAAGTTCTTCAATCACATTTACACGAGGTTTAATTATTAGCATTATTTTGACTCACAAGATCATCAAAACAGAAAACTCGACATGAGTTGTCGGAGGGACAGTAAAAGAGGCGGGAGAGGTTTACTAGACACAATCGACATCATAAAGAACAGACAACACAAAACTTCAAACAGCTTTGAGCGAAAAGTTAAAGAAATCATCGTGTGAGCCATAAAAGAACAGATTTGACCTGTTCCATTACCGTCGGGTGCTCCAGCACAGCAGAGCTTTAGTTTTCCTGTTTCTGGATCTAGGCTGGAGCTTCCATGATGGATCCAAACCACTTCCTGATGATCATGTTGAGTCGCTTTGAGCTCTTCCATATCTTCAGCTCAGCGGATCTCAGGAAGAGATACGGAAGAGAGAGCGCTAACAAGGTCTGCTCTCTTTCAATCCTCGCTTGTATCCCTTCCTCTCAATCTTCCTGCTGACTGTGACGTGTGTTTCTCAGGATGTGGTTCAGCAGAACAACACGCTCATCGAGGAGATGCTGCACCTCATCATTATGATCGTGGGTGAGTGGGTTTAACCACAAAACTTACTTTTTGTTTTATTTATTTATAATGACGGGGGTGACCTCTTGAAAACATGAATTTCCATTACTCAATGCTCGGAGGCAAGCCCATAAACCCACAAACCTAGTAGAAACAGTGACCTATATCATTAAGCTGCTGGTAAACCTTCCATGTTTTTCATATATACCTCCATTACATCCAGAATTTTACGCAGTCTGTGGATTTCAAACACTGATGATTCTAAGAATGGATCTGTTGTTTTTGTTTCTCCTCCAGGTGAGCGCTTCACGGCAGGCGTCGGTCAGGTCGAGGACTCGGATGAAATCCAGCGAGAGATCGTTCACCAGCTCTGCATTCGACCCATGGCCCACAGCGAGCTGGTCAAAGCACTGCCTGAGAACGTACGCTCGCTCTCTGTGTCTGTTTAACATGAAATCACTGAACACAAAAAGGTTAAAAGCAAGTACATTTTATGTTGCTTTGCAAAAGCAACAAATTGTTTTGTCTTTTGCTTTTGATAAAAAAAATTCTAAACGCCTTTGAACTACAGCTACCAGAGATGAAAAAGAGTAACCTTATCCCATAAAAATTACGTTTTCATCCTGTAAAAACAAAATAATGATGAAGTAGAAACGTTATCTCGTAAAAATTACGTTTTCATCCTGTAAAAACAAAATAATGATGAAGTAAAAACGTTATCTCGTAAAAATTACGTTCTCATCTTGTTAAAACAACATAATGATGAAGTAAAAACGTTATCTCGTAAAAATTACGTTCTCATCTTGTAAAAACAACATAATGCTGAAGTAAAAACGTTATCTTGTAAAAATTACGTTCTCATCTTGTTAAAACAAAATAATGATGAAGTAAAAACGTTATCTCGTAAAAATTACGTTCTCATCTTGTAAAAACAACATAATGCTGAAGTAAAAACGTTATCTCGTAAAAATTACGTTACCATCTTGTTAAAACAAAATAATGATGAAGTAAAAACGTTATCTCGTAAAAATTACGTTCTCATCTTGTTAAAACAAAATAATGATGAAGTAAAAACGTTATCTCGTAAAAATTACGTTACCATCTTGTTAAAACAAAATAATGCTGAAGTAAAAACGTTATCTCGTAAAAATTACGTTCTCATCTTGTAAAAACAACATAATGATGAAGTAAAAACGTTATCTCGTAAAAATTACGTTCTCATCTTGTAAAAACAAAATAATGATGAAGTAAAAACGTTATCTCGTAAAAATTACGTTCTCATCTTGTTAAAACAAAATAATGATGAAGTAAAAACGTTATCTCGTAAAAATTACGTTACCATCTTGTAAAAACAAAATAATGCTGAAGTAAAAACGTTATCTCGTAAAAATTACGTTCTCATCTTGTAAAAACATAATTATCAAGTAAAAACTATGTTATTATTTTGTAAAAATTGTTTTATCATCTGGAATAAAAGAAATGTACTAGAGTATATAAAGGTACAATAATATCTAGTAAAAATGTAATTTTCAAGTAAAACCAACATAATTATCTCGTACAACGTTATCATCTAGTATAACAGCGTTATTATCTTGTCAAAACTATGTAATTATCTTGCTATGCTCCTTATATTGGGTGCTTCCAGTGCATCCAATGAAAGCTTTTCTCTTAAACCGGTTTTCTTTAAACGTGACCAGTTCTGTTTGTCTGGGCTGATCTGTGGCCAGAGGAAGCTGTCAGAATTTAATAACAAACTCAAATAACTGCAAAGACGTTAATTTCTAAATGCTCAAACCCTTTCAAAAGATACGCAAAAATGAAGTTTGATATGCTGATGGCTTGGCACAAAGTAACGGGGGACAGAAACGCTGAAAACTAAAATGTTTTTGTCTACTATTGTTTTATTCAATATAACCGTATCCACTTGATTTCTGGCCGCAGGTGAACAAGGAGACTGGCATGGAGAGGGTCATTGATGCTGTGGCTTTGTTTAAGTGAGCATCCAGGAGAAAGCATCCCATTGTATCCGCTGTGTGATTGGTCAGAGTCTAATCATCTGTTTGTACAGGAAGCCGGGCGTGACGGGCCGCGGGCTCTACAAACTCAGACCGGAGTGCGCCAAGATGTTCAGTCTCTACTTCCGCCATTACACTAGAGCGGACCAGTCCAAGGTACAGCAGCCCCATCTTCAGACTCTGGTTATAACAAACCTCTGGTGAAAACCTGCCAACCGTTCTGTTGTTTTCAATGTTGCTCAGGCAGAAGAGGCACAGAGGAAGATAAAGAGGCAGAACGGACAAGATTCAGGTAAAATTCATTTTAGGATTTGCTCTTTGCATTTTGCTCACCTTTTTGTGCAAAGAAAGTATTTTTTGGACATTTTTCCTCCATGGGGAGCATGAAATTGGAAGGGCTTTTCTTTAAATAATGCCTTTTTAAAGTGCGCTGTATCTGCTGGACTCCTCTTGCATGAATGGGCTTGAATGAATTTGGTAGGAAAAATCAAAGGTTGTTTTTTTAACCCTAAAAAAGAAATTAAATTCTGCTCTGATCTCGGTTTCTCTGTTATGGCGTAGTTCTGCCTCCTCCCGTGCTGCCGCGCTTCTGCCCTCTGCTGGGCAGCCTGGTGAACATCCTGCAGTGTGACGTGCTGCTAGGAATCCTGGGAACCGTGCTGCAGTGGGCCATGGAGTCCAGCGGGGGTCACTGGTCTGAGTCCATGCTGCAGAGGGTGAGTTCCTGTCTCCGCTTAATGAACTGCCAGAGTCTTTTAAAGTTTGGTGTCCACACTGTTCTTGAGGAACGGATGAAGTCACGTGTCGTGTGCCATCCAATAGAGAGCCAGTCGGAGTGTGCCGGTGAACGTCTGAAGCCAGACACCCACAGTGCTGCAGCATGCCTGCAGTAGCACTTCATGAACACTAGGTGGCAGTGTCTGCTTCTGTGGAAATTGCTTTATACCTGTTTATTCCTGTACTTATGTTCACAGGTGTAATATGATTAAATGCGTGTCAATCACATTATGGGATGCATTTCTGGAAAAACAAGATGTGCAGCTTTGACGACCGATCTTTGAAAAACATACTAATTTAATTCAGTCCAGATTGAACAAAAAGTAGGTTAAGGCTCATAAAAGGTTGAAAACTGCTGCTGACGGTGCTCCGGATGGTGTTAGAATCAGAACAGAACTAAAAGCATGTTCTCGCAGGTGCTGCATCTGGTTGGCATGGGTCTGGTGGAAGAACAGCAGCATCTCCTCAGCAGCTCAGAAGAGAACAGCTTCAACTTCACCTTGAAGATCTCCAGTAAGAGTCTCTCTCCCTCTCTCTCTCTCTCTCTCTCTCTCTCTCTCTCTCTCTCCTTCTCTCTCCCTCTCTCTCTCTCCCTCTCTCTCTCTCTCTCTCTCCCTCCCTCCCTCCCCGCTCAGGCCTGACAAGAATCTTCTATCAGAATTCTCGGCCGAGCCCGATATTTATTTATTTTTAATCCTGCTACACATCTTATAGCGATAAAAATCGTTCAGCAGGGTTTTATTGGCTACGTTATATTCTGTTTTTCTTTCTTTATTAATTCTCAGTAATGTTGGGGGGGGGGGGGGGTTGGAGTTTGTCGTTGTCGGAGTAATATGGGACGAAGCAAGGACTACTCTGCTCTTTATTCCGCTATTAGATTAACGGCAAACAGATGCACTGGTGTTTTTCCTCACTTAGTGCCACCTGTTGGTTTGATGGAGTCCTTGCAGCGTCTGTAGACGTGTTGTTTTTTTGTACATGGTGTGAGAGAAAACCCCCGGGTACGAGTGGACATGGCCTAAAATAACGTCAAACAAGTGAATTGTTCATGTTTCTGTGAGTAATGAAGGCTCCCTCGAGTGTTTTTGAGTTTACTGAGCTGATGGTTGCAGGACCCAGCGAGGCTCCGGCGAACAGCCCCAGTATCCTGGCTCTGTTAGAAACCTTGCAGAAGGCTCCTCATCTGGAGGTTCACAAGGACATGATCCGCTGGATCCTCAAGGTACGGCTCACTTTACAAACCACTGATGAGGGTGAGCTTCAGGAGATTCTTTGTTGCATGAATGATATTGTGAGCTCAGCGCTTTTGAACCCTGCTCTCCTTCGAAAACATAGACGTAAATAAATTTTAGATGTTTTAAAAATTCACAAATCAACTTCTGCAGTGTAAATAATAATAATAATAATAGAAATAATAATAATGCACTTTATTTGGAGGCTTCCAAACATTGCTCCTGCGATCACGAATTTTGCTCTTGTACAGACTGTGGCTAGCATCAAGACCACGAGAGAGTGCTCTGCGAGTGCGCCCCCTAGCGACAGCTCCGGACACACTCAAGAGGAGGTGAGTGAAACGGCAGGTGCATCATGAGGAGAAGATGCTGGAGCTCCGTGGAGCATTAGTCTGAACTCTTTGTATTCTGCAGGTGGTGCGGGATAAAGAGAAGGCGGAGAGAAAGAGGAAAGCGGAGATGGCGCGGCTCCGGAGAGAGAAGATCATGGCTCAGATGTCAGAGATGCAGAAACACTTCATCAACAAGAACAAGGAGCTGTTCCAGCAGAACCTGGAGGATCTGGAGCCCTCCACCTCCTCCACTCTGGAGCACAGGTGCAGATTAGATCCGATTAGAGCTTACAGGGGTTCCTCCAGGGCCGTGCCAATGTCCAGTCTGTAGCCGTCCTTATAGAGGCACATTTTCATACATAAAAGAAGTCCCTGGCAAATATGTTAAAGACTTTTATTTTGGTGACAGAAATTCAGAATACAACAAATTAACAATGCAGAAAAACTTTTATTTCTTTAATAAAAGAATGTCCCAGAATAAAAGAATTGCACGTCTATGTTTCAATTAACATCTTTAAAAAAACAACAAGTAAACGGTTTTTAATCCATTTACCAATATGCAAAGTGCTGTAAAAACAAAAGCACAGTTTACAAAACTATGGATCCGCAGGATCTACAAAGAGCAACGGTATCACTTTCACTACCTTTATTCTGTCATAAAAACAATGCACTTATACAGAAGACGATCACTAAATATAATTTATTTAATACCTAAAAAGCACAATTTATAATTCCATGAGGAGAAGGACGGTATCAGTGCTAACCCCATAAGGCTAATAACATTTTTACTAATGGCAGACTTAATTTTACAACACGTTCTAATGATGGTACGATGAGTTTTGATATTTGTGATATTAACAACATTTTAGGAGGAGGGTTGCGCTCGGTAGGGGAAGTGACGTTCCAGGAAGTGGCACCTGGCAACATTGTTTACACCCTGCACCCATTGCTATTTAGTCATTTTATTTCTTTATTCATTCTTTTAATTGTTCAATTTATTGAAAAAAAAAAAAAAAAAAGAATCCATCCATTCGTTGGCAGGACTGCGCAAACTGGCAATTTTTTTTATTATTCACGGTCATACTGTGTACCGAGGTTTGATATCCAGTTGTTGATGCCTCCCAAGCCTTGCGCACAGTAGCCTTGAAAGCTGGGTTTCATTTGAAACTGTAACAAATAAATAAATATAACTAAAGAAAGTTTAATAATTATAAATAAACTTTGATTTGATTACATAAATTATACTTGAAATCAAACCCAATGTAATCCTGAACTCAAAAGAAGTGCAACGGTTACATTTCACCCGCGTTCAGTGCAAAACCAACTAAAGTTGCGTTGAGATTCAATGGGAGCTTTAAGAGAAGAGCTAGCCTTTGTTTTGCAGACGGTGGCGCGTTGGTGCTAAAAGTCCCGCCCTTCTCTGTTTCTGTGAGATTGATGATTGCGAGGAGAAAGCTTTGCATCGAGGGTTACATTACACTTCTAAAGCTTTGTGCTTCTGTCAGTAGATGGCGATGTCGTTTGCTGGGTGTTCTTATAATTTCAAAGCGTGAGAACCCTGTTTAATTAATGGCATGTTTTCCAGCTTATGAGACATGAAAGCACTTTCCGGAACAAATGAACATGTCTTTCTCCGTCCATTGTTTCCTAAATCTACGGGTTATTCCCATCAAACGTTCTACTTTGGGAACAACCCGTCTCTTTCTCAGCTGGATAAACACATGATCTGATTGGCTCTGAGTGAGACAGAAGGAAATGTTTCAGATTAAATAAACTATTCTCGTCATTTAATAAGAAACTGTTACAGTTCAGAGCCAAGGAGAGATATATAGAGCCTATAAGACGTAATATTTAGTGAATCTCTTCCTCTGTGCAGCCCTAGCTGGAGTGAGAGCGCGCTGGTGTGCGTGGGGCCTCGGCGCTGGCGAGCCGGAGCCAGTGAGAGGAGGCAGGTGGTGACCTGCATCCTGTGTCAGGAAGAACAAGAAATTAAAGCTGACGCCAAAGCCATGGTGCTCGCCGCCTTCATTCAGCGCTCCACAGTTATGTCCAAGAACCGCCGGAGACCTCTGCACGACCCAGGTACTTAGAAACTTTCCCAATCAGCCGCGTTCCTGTCCTGGTCACAAGCGATGCTGGTGGTGCATGATGGTAGATTTTCCTGAGCATTTGAGCTTCGGTTAATTCGCGGCCTGGCCAAATAAAGTCAGCAAATGAAATCGGTGCGAGCCTGGCACTGGTGTTGCAACACACATGTGGGTTTCACCGGCCCGTTGGATTAACCAGCCCTCACAAACATTAAACGTATGTTTACCACAAAATCGCAAAATAAAGTTTAGTAATAGAGCTCCAAATAAAACATAGACGTTCCATAGATGTTAATCTATGTTAAAAGAGCGTTAATGAAAGATATTTGTGCTCCTGCGCACAACCAGTATCAGCTGTGCATTGTGTGCTGGTTACCATCTTCTTAGAGGCGGTTAATGTAAAATGCTTCCACGCTGTGGAAGAATTGGGGCGCTCACTTTCTCCTGCAGATGTTCTGCAATCTGTGTGTATTTGTGCACATCAGTGACGCGAGCAGCAAAAGTAATCGCTAAAGAATTTCTTTATCGATAATTCTGGATTTGATCGATTAGATGTTGCAGTCCATACTGAATAGAGGATGACATTTGTCGAGATTTCCCGCGGGTCTCGTGATTCTCATGGGACAAACTTTTGTTATTAATCTCGCGATCAGGATGGGATGGGAATAAAAGTTTTAAAAAAAAGTTAAAAAGATGTTTCATCGAGAGCCCCTGTGAGTTTTGTGGAACAGAAACAGCAACAGCAGGGGGCGTGTCACCGTCTCAATCCCAGTCATATGTAATACAAGTTTTTATACACGGGGTTTATTCCCAGCAATGTTTTCAATATATATAGTCATTTTTGACTTTATATAATATTGCTTTAAAACTGCTCATGCTCTTGATTCCAACAACATATTGCTGCATTAATTTATTTTTATCTTTTGCTCATTTTTGTAAAGAAACACAAGGGTTTCTTTTGGACAAATCTAATCTGATATAATATATTTATAGAGATTTTTTTTTTGATGAAGGGGAAACCTCCTGTGGAAGGGTTTGTTCTGTCTTCAGCTGAACAGGAACTACTCTACTATATTCCACAGCTGAAAAAACAAACCCGGACCTTTTTAAATGAAATAATCTGTAAAATTGACACTGAAAGCCGTATTCAAACAAAAAGTTATGAGTTGATGCTCAATAGGTTGAGGTTAATTTGTTGTTGAGGTTAACACTGCTTTGAGCATTTATAACAGAAAATAACAAATATTTGCCAGATTTTGAAAATTTATTTCATCTGAAAAGTAAAATGGTTTAAAAAATGATACAAACACAATTTTCTTGGCGTTGGGTTAACTAAAATGGTTCATGTGACCAATGTCACTGTGTGACCTTTTTCACTAAACTGGAATCCATTTCAAAAGACTACAGATATTTGTAAGCTGGCAGGAGTTGGATGGGAGTGGGAGTGAGATGGGACCAGGAGTGGGACAGGACAGGATTTCATTTATTTTCACTGGGAGTGGGATGGGACAGGAGTGAAAATCATGTTGTAATACTGAATGTGCTGGAGTTCATGATGTAAACAGAAGCAGGGTGTTTGGTGTCGCCTCCTGTGGAAGCTCCATCTTCAGCTGTGATTGGCCGATGTCTCAAGCTGATGGGTTTTTCTTGCAGATAAATATGACCCTCTCTTCATGCACCCCGACCTGTCGTTCGGCACACACACGGGCAGCTGTGGGCACATCATGCACTCTCACTGCTGGCAGAGGTGAGCTCCTCAGAGGAAAATGAAGTGTAACGTTTCCCTCTTTAAGATGAATAATCCTTACAGATTATGTTTGGAGAACCACTCGCGAAACCACCGACTGCTTATTCATTCATTAACAACCTCTACAACAGTATCTAATGGCTCCCCCTGCAGGTATTTCGAGGCGGTGCAGGCGAAAGAGCAGCGGCGGCAGCAGAGGCTTCGGGTTCACACCAGCTATGACGTGGAGAATGGAGAGTTTCTGTGTCCGCTCTGCGAGTGTCTGAGCAACACGGTCATCCCCCTGCTGCCCCTCCCAACGAGCGGCTCCAGGTACAGCTTCCACTACACTGATGCTGCTATAAAATACACGAATATTGTACGATTACAAATTTAACATCCGTTGTAAGCTATGCTTTTCCTGCATAACTATTTAACAACGGCCAAAAGTTCCGTGTTTAACTCTGTATTTGGTATTTAAGATTCATCAGTTAATGATTGTGATTGACAGAGAATTTCTTACTAAGATAGACAAACTCTTTTCACATAACACCAGCCGATGTATGTTGTCCTTGTTGGGGGCTGGTGGAATTAGGTAGGTGCTACTTGATTTGCAGTCTTCTGTTATCGGATCATGCTTTGAACTGACCACTCCTTTTGTGGGCAGCACCCAAAGGTTTCCGGTGTATAAGATACAAAGAAAGAATGTTTTAGTTTGCGGTGTTGACGGATGGCTGCAGCTTTGAACAATAAACTTGTTCCATTACCCCAAAATCTCCTGGTCTTCGATTCTGAGTTTCGTACGATTCGAACAATCAGAAGGTGGGAAATCAGAGGAAGCACACGCTCCCCTTTAGCTCCTGTGCATATTGATGAATCTCTGTCGGAATCGTTTCCACAATGTTTTCTGTCGGTGCGGTTTGCCCTGACGCGGCTGCAGAGGAGATGGAAGCTAGGAAAGATGTCTCCCTGCTCTCAGGTGTTGTGTTTGTTTGTGTCTGCAGCTCTGAACAGCCGGATCTGAGCCAGTGGCTGAGCGTCACGTCTCACCAGACGAAAGCCCTCCTCGCTGCTCACAGAAAGACGAAATCCAGCAGTGAGTGACCCCTGCGTTCAGTGACGCACACCCCTCAGAAACAAAGCTGAAGACTGTTGACTTGAACATTTATACGAATTCTTGCTTTGATCTCAGAATGAAGCAGAAAACGATCAGCATCTCATCGTTTGTCCTCTACTTATAGCAAACTGGCTTAGGGCCGATGCAAAAATTTCATTTTTGAATCTAATTCACCGATTTCTGCCATTAATCTCATAATCCAGACTTTTTTTCCCTCAGAACACTGATTTTTTTCTTATGAC
This sequence comes from Danionella cerebrum, assembly GCA_007224835.1. NCBI lineage: Eukaryota > Metazoa > Chordata > Actinopteri > Cypriniformes > Danionidae > Danionella > Danionella cerebrum. The sequence continues at coordinate 212,902 of SRMA01026266.1, read as the reverse complement.
TTGTTTTTATGAGCAATTTTAGATTAGATTTCTATTAGATTTCTTTTTTTCCCTTAAATCTCAAAAGTCTGACGCTTTATATGAATTCTTACATTAATCTTAGATTTCTGACTCTTTAAAATCAGAATTTGACAAATCTCAAAATACAGATGTTTTATTTAAATTCTTATTTACTCAGATTTCAGATTTTTTTAGTCTGTATTTGACTAATCTGAACACACTTAAGTTATATATGAATTCTTGTTTTGATCTTAGATTTTATTTTATTTTTTTCTCAAAATTATGACAAATCTGAATTCTTCTGTAGAATCTAAATGATCTTACTTTGATATTAGATTTCTGACTTTCTTTGTGAGAAACTCTTTCTCTATTCTTAGAATTCTGAAAATTATGATTCCTAAAATCTTTTTTTAATTTAAATCCAGATTTTTTTTTCTTTCAGAAATCTCACTTTTTTTAGCAGAACTTGTTTTTGTCTTAGATGTTGACATATTCTTACTTTAATCATAATTTCTTTAAAAATGTTTTTTTTCATTTTGAATGACAACTTAAAATAGATTTCCTACTTTATTCTGAGAATTCTGACGTCATCATCTGACTTCGTTCAAACTCAACTATTATTTTCTCATAAATAGATCTAGTTTTATGCAAATTCTCTTTACTATCTTATTGTTTTTTTAGAGTGTAAATACGGATTTGTTTACTGAAAGAGATTTGAAAACGTTCAAATTAGCCGTACATTTGAGTAATATTTTTGAGAAAATAAATATTTTTATTTTCATTCTCGTTAATGATCAGGGTTAACGTGCTGAAACGAAATGAACGTTTTAAGCGTTGTGCAGCGGTCACTGACTCTAGCCAGTGCTCTCGGAGCGAGGATGGTTTATGGTGATGTGTTTTGTTTGTTACTCAGCTGTTTTTAGCAGAATGAAGATCTCCGTCTGTGTGTCTGCAGGTGCTGAAGGTGTGGATGATGCAGAAGCCGTCCGTGAGCCTCCTCCTCCCGAGTGCTTCAGACTCGACCGCACTCTCGTGTAAATCCCTGAACGCTTGATTTAAAGTCACTCGTTAAAGTTTACCCGGGCTAAACGTCACGTTTCCTCCTGATAGAAACCCGTACTCGAGCACCATAAAGGAGATGCTGACCACGTTTGGAACAGCCACGTATAAAGTGGGGCTGAAGGTGCACCCGAATGAGCAGGACCCGCGCGTGCCCATCATGTGCTGGGGCAGCTGTGCCTACACCATTCAGTCCATCGGTGAGAGAGACGCGTGTTGGATGGAATGTATTTATATTTTTGCAGTGTGCTGAATCACGGTGAAGTGCAGATGCAGTGATGGAAGCATTAGAAATCCCTGCCTCCATCTCTTCCTGTCATCTAACGGTCCTCTCGGTTCACAATATTAACAAATTATTATCTTTATAAAAAAAGACAAATCTCCCAACCACATAAACATCTCTTCCTCTCTCAGAGAGGTTGCTGTTTGACGAAGAGAAGCCTCTGTTTGGAAGTTTACCCTGCAGACAGGTAAACCAGCTCCTCAGATTTATATTTGAGTTCCTCCGTGGTTCCGTCTCTGAGTAACGAGTGTGTGGCTGCAGGACGACTGTCTGAGCTCCCTGACGCGCTTCGGTGCGGCCTGCTGGACCGTCTCCTCTCCAGACTCTGTGCAGAACCACTTCATCCGGCTCTTAGCAGGTAACGGCTAGTTCTGCTTGATTACAAAAATCTACAGCAGACAGAAATATCAGCAGAGGTGTGTTGTGAAAAGTTTTACGAGCTCCTCTGTGCCCCTGCAGCCCTGGTTCCTGATCCCCAGGTGGAGAACACCCCGTGCATTCTGGACGTAGACATGTTCCACCTACTGGTAGGTGAACGACTGCTTTATAGAACAATACTGTAATCCTGAACCAACAAATGTTTCAGCCTGAAATTTGGAGTCGTATCCTGGCAGTTTATTTTAATAAACGTTTATTTAGTTGCAGCAAGGATTCCGATGCGTTCGATAGTCCGACAGTACGGTAAAAGCATTCACTGTGGAACATTCGCAGCTATCTAGAGCCCAAGAGTCCTGGCATTGAATGTTCTCTGTGACGTTTAATAAAAATTTGCCACAAAAAAAAAATTAACTCTCAACACGAGAAAATCTGTACATTAAATAAATATAAAACTTTAAACTCGAATATTGATTCTTATTGTTAAAGATTAATGTTTGTACAGCAAATCAGCTAAAAATTGTGTTGAATATCATATAAATATTGTATTAATATTTGCATATTTAAACCTTGAAAAAAACGTCATTTAAAAAAGTTTTGCCGGTGTAAAAAAACTGACATTGAGAAACAAAGACTTGCCATTAAAATAAAGACATGTTTAAAAAAAGGTGTTTAAAATGGTGTTGAAACCAAAAACGTGAAAAAAACAACATATTTTAACATTTAACATATATTAACATAATACTGGCATCAGAAAATCAAGAAAATATTCGCCAAAATAAAAAAAACTTTAATGAATGGCGAAAACTTTTCCCCTTCGTTAAATATATTTTAATCTAATTTTGAAAGCGAATTTTCTCTGCCACGATAGAACGTCTTCATTTCGGCTCCAAAGAGTTCGATGCTTAAACTTGGAAACTTAAAACCATCCGGCAACAAAACAAGATAAAATAAAATTGTGTGTGAGGGCAGAGTTTAAATTGGGAATTTCACAATTTAACATAAAATAACTTCTAATATAATCTGCAGAAAACATTGAATTATGCCATTGAGCATAGGAGGCACCTGACACCCCCCCCCCACCTCTCTCTCTCTCCCCATATGCTTCCATCCATCCCTCAGGTGAGTTTGGTGCTGTCCCATCCGGCCGTGCTCTCTCTGGACTCCTCAGGCCTGAGCTCGGACTCTGCTCAGCTTCACTTCCTGCATCTGGTCACCGTTGCTCACGTGGTTCAGATCCTCCTCACATCAGTACCAGGTGCGAATGAACGGCTTATATCCAAAGCCCCGGCAACACTGTGACTTCACCACTGAGAGGAAGGGTGCCGTCCCTACGGTGAAGAGGCTTATAACTGTTTGTCTGCAGAGGAGGTGCGTATGGAGCAGGAGAGCGGAGGAGCAGAGAGGGAGGAGGAGGAGGAGAGAGTGTACATGCTCTATAGCACTCTCAGGATGCATCTGGGGGGGTGAGTGCGCACGTGCATCATGACACATGTTTGTGAGCTGTGGAGGTGCAAATCTCAAGATATTACTAAAAATAAATATAAACTAAGGCTAATCCACCAAGCATTGCACCGAAAAACCTGAAATCCATTAAAAATGTCAACGGAACATCATTAAGACACGCCCCATTTTAAACCTCTGCAATATTTGCATGAAATTGATCCAAACTTTCTCATGCAAACAGCACGAGAGCGCTGGAGTGTCACTTGTCCACACTGAACTGTATGAAGCTCGTCGTTATTTCCAGCCGTTTACAATGGATTCATTCGCTTTCAAAGTGACTTTGAACTCTTCGATGCGCTTTTTTTATGTCTCTTTCCATTTCTCCTCACAATAACTTCATCCCTTTCTATCTCCCTTGTGACTAGCGGCCATTAACTACTTTTCCCATAATTCCCAAACTACAATACCCAGTCCCTAAACAGAAGATGACAAACTTCCAGCTAAATCCAAACCTACCCAACCAACTTTATGCAAACAGCGCAATCCCGAAAAAAAACCACACAAGTTACTCAGGGGAGGGGCAGGGTGATGGATGATAAACCCTACCAGCAGGTTCAGTAGGTCTTTATTAAAACACAAAGAATAAAACAGAAACCTTCCTTGATAGGGGAAAACTCTGACGGACACCCAGGTCTAGCTGAGAACTAAAAACACAAAATAATAAAAGGAGGCTTAGCACTAGTGCCCGGACAATCTCACACATAAAACAGCCGGGCTCTTGCTCAGACGGATAATGTTGACGCCAGCAGAGAAATACGCACCATATACACGCACCGTAATCCTGCAAATCCAGAAGAAGGAAAGTACAATAAACAGGGACCAGACACAAGGGAAATCAGGAACAGCTGACCAGACGCAGATGGAATCCCGTCTGAAATCAAGAGCACGCAAGGATCCGGGAACAATCGAAGGAACATGCTCGCAGCCAGACCTAAACTGAATCACGGGAAAACATAGGTGACTGGGTGAAAATAGATAGGTTCCTACAGAACACCAGTTGAAAACATTAGTTTAGGCATTCTATACTGGTTTCATGCATTACTGGTAACATATACAATGTGTGCTGCAGTGGCTTGCGGGAGGTGAGTTCAGGCTGGCATCTGTGGCACTGTGTGAAAGCTGGAATCCTGCCCTATCTGAGAGCCGCCGCTCTCTTCTTCCACTATCTCAACGGAGCCCCGGCACCCCCCGAGCTTCATGGTAATGCTTTCTCTCTGAAGACTTTAGCCGGGTTGGTTGTTGCTCTTCTTCATCAAGTTTCTGACCTGTTTGTGCAGCTGTAGGTGCTGGTGAATGGGAGGCTCTCTGCGGCTATTTGTGTCTGCCATCAAACCTGCTGCAGCTCTACCATCACAACCATCACGTCATGGAGCCTCTGCTGCAGGGGTAACCAGAGCCTGCACTACACATGAGAAAGAGACGAGAGAGTTTGGCGCCATCTTGTGGATTTTCTCCATTATAACACAGCCATAAAAATAAGCCATTAATTCCAGCCCCAAACGTCATCTCAATGCTAATGATCACATTCAGAAGTTATTTTTAGTGACCGTGAAGAGTTTACTGTACACCTCTTGATAGTCTGTTGAAAATGGAAGAATGCTGCAGGAAAATATCAACAGATTCGATTTCCTGATGAATTTCTGCTCCTGGAGCAGCTGCTAGATCTCCTCAGGGTCTTGCTGTGTGATGTCATCAGTGATGGTAATCCCATAGAATTTTCCTGAATACCTTTTTCCCAGCAAGGTATAAGGATGTTCCGACTCAAATGAGGTGAGAAATGAACAAACGAACTGGGAGAAATTCATAGAAGTAGGTTTTTGATCGGAATAAATATGGCGGACCGGAAGTTCCATCAACTATGGTAAATTTGGAATTATGTCAATAGGCTAAAGCTAGTAAAAGTTATTGGCATTTTTTCTTTTGTTTACACCTTTTTGAAGGAGGCTCTGGAGTCCGTTCGAGGCATGGTGTTAAACCTTTCTGAATAATATAAATCATATAGTGGCCGACATGAATGGCGTGATGCTCCAAATGCGATGGGACCCATTTTATGATAAATGTCAATTTTTCATTTCTCTGGACCACTAGGGGGCACAGTTTCTGAATTAACCCCAGACCATGGTTCTTACAACACACAAATGAATTATGAAAGAATCTTGGGTGTGTTTACATGTTCGAAGAGATTCAATCTTTTCAAAGGGGTTTTCTACAAACTTAATACAGCTTTAATTCAGAAATATTTTATTACAATATTTGTATTATTGTGAAATGTTTGTCTAATAACATTCATGAGTTATACACAGCAAAACCTGATGTAGAAACATAATTGCTATTTTTACTAACTTTTTATTTAATTTTAAAAGGGGCCAATAAATAAAAAAGCATTAATATTATTGATGTCCAGTGGAAAAACTCAAAAGCTCCCAGAGCAGAAGAGGTCGAGCGCAGTGCGTGGGTACAGGTCTTGAATAAACTCCAGGTGGCAGCCTTTGAAACTGAAACCATAGCAGCGTTCGGCTTTCATTGCAGTGATGGTTTTCATTTCTTTTCTTCAGCTGGTGCTCTCATCCAGGGATGCTGCAGGCCCTTCACAGCAGCCCGAGTCTCATCAGGTTGGCCACACACTCAAACCTCCTCTGAGCTGACGGACGCTCGCGTGCTCCTCGTCTGATCCGTTTGTTCTTTTCCAGGTTTCCCAGAGAATCGAATCATCTCATAGATCTGCCGTGTGATTACAGCGCTCTGATCAACCAGGCGTCCAGCTTCATGTGAGTGTCACCAATCACAGGAGGAGTTAGGGCTAAAGTCACAACAGCCCCTCAGGTGTGAAAACCCAGGGAAAGGGGCGTGGTCAGCTGTGAATTAATGAGATGCAGGGAGCAGCTTTGCATGAAAATAGGTGACTGCAAATCACTGGAATAAATCTGGAATTAGCTTAAACCTCGTCAGGGTGTTTTTCTTATTATGACCTAGGGCTGGGCGGTATGGACCAAAAGTCATATCCCGATATATTTAGGCTGAATATCGATATACGATATATATCCCGATATTTTTATCAAAAAGTGAGAGCAATTGTTTAGTCACAGTCAAACCCAAATATGACATTTCACAAGTAGTTTTATTTAAACTGGCCGGATGAAACAATACTCAGCTGTTCCCTTGTTTTTGGGAATAAAATATAAATATATTTGAATACGCAAATAAAATATAAAAATCTAAAGTTTGTATAATGCTGTACATTCATAAATTATTAAAATATTCAATGCTGTAAGCAACTTAGGCGATTGCATTCTTTTAAACTTTTTAAACAATATTTATAGTTGAACAATGTGTTACAAGTAAATTTGACATCTACGCGGCATATAAGCAAAATAAAAATTAAAACTTTTTCACGAGTAAACATTTTATGTGAACTCTCATTGGCTTAGTCTGTGTAATCACGTGATTGAATGCGCGTTCACGCAAGAGGGGAGTCGGAATCTGCCGGGGAGTCGAAATATGGCACAACAACGGTACACCGCGGGAAAATGAAGCTTGAAGGGAGCTTTGTGTCGGGGCTGGAGCTTTTGCGGGTTGCGGTTGGATTGCAGCTGGGGCCTCGGCAGCGCGCAGTTTCACACACTCTTCATACTGCAGTTTGTGCCACTGTTTTAGATGGTGAAAAAGATTTGTAGTGCTTCCACCCCTGGCTGTAACTTCTTTATGGCACTCCCTACATATGACATGGTTTTGTTTCTCATCAGAAACTTTGAATCCGAACCATCTCCATATTACTGAGCTGCTACTTTTTTGTTTACCAACTAATTTCTCCGCATGCTCAGCAGATGTTGTTGCTTCCTCCATGTTTGTTGAAGAGTGCCGGCGGATTGTCTGCTCCAGAGTCCAGCCCCTCCCCTCTCTGTGCCTGAAAGAGGAGGGGCGTGGCCAGGGGCGCGCGAAGTAGTGTTGAGAGCTCCGGGTTAAAGCAGTTTGCTGGAGCAAGGCTCACAGCGCAGTTTGAACTACGCAGCCTATATCGATATATGCGATATGGTCAAATTTCATATCTCGTTTAAAAATATATCGATATATGTTTTAATATCGATATATCGCCCAGCCCTATTATGACCTGACTGTTGTTACAGATGTCTTTTGTTGTTTTTTTTTTTTTTTTTTTAGATAAAACTTTCTGTTCAGTCCTTAAACATCTGGATTGATTCCAGGCTTCCCATTCAGTGTTTCTCTTACCATTTAATAGGGCGCCTATCCATTTAAGATTGCCAAGTACACCCCCCCCCAAAACAACCCAGGAAGGTTCAACAGAATACAATATTTCACCTCGAAAAACATACATTTACATGATCCATAACTTGATTAATGGCTCAAACAGGTATCATCACATTTATACTTCCACTAATACTTTGTTTCTTGTGAAATTCATACAGCCAGTAGGTGGCACTATAAGTGTATAATCACATAAACATGTGGATTTGTTGAGAGTGATGGGCTCATCATTCCATATTTTTTTCATGCACCGGATGAAGTATGAGGAGATCCGGAAACAAATACATTGATTTCCTGTGTAATTCACACAGCCAGCAGGTGGTGCTATGAGTGGATCATCACAAAAGTACATCGATGTGTGAAATATGCGAGAGTGCATTAGCATATTTGAGAAGTTGTCAAATTCGTGATGGACCTTGTGATGATCTTCAACGTTTTTGGGCTCTAGTTCATCATTTTCCTGCTTCCATGTTGGATGTTAGGGAAAACCTCATTAAAAGCATCTCGGTGTCTCCAGGTGTCCTAAATCTGGCGGGGACAAGTCTCGGGTTCCTACTCTGTGTCTGGTGTGTGGTTCCATGCTGTGCTCCCAGAGCTACTGCTGTCAGACGGAGCTGGAAGGAGAAGATGTGGGAGCTTGCACCGCGCACACCTTTGCCTGTGGAGCCGGCGTCGGCATCTTTCTCAGGTTTGTGCCAAGGTTACATTAACACCACTCTCAGAAGCTTGAAACGTCCCAATATTGGCAAATATTAATATATTAGTTTTAATCGTTATTCCACAATGATGAAACTGTAAACCTTTGAAAGCTTGAACCATTTCACTCTGTGTGTCGTGAACTGATGGAACATGCTGATTTCACTTTGTGAAACAATTTAAAATAAAAAGGGACCAAGATATCCCACCATCGGACCTGGAGCCAAAAATAACTTTCTCAGACCGAATGGGAGAAACCATAAAGAAATTAGTTATTTAAAATTCAGCCTAAAGTTGAAGCACAGCATCGTAAACCTGAGATCAGAAGAGAACAAGTCGTCTTTGCACAGAAAAAATCTAAGAGTTAAAGTAACTCTACTCGGAGTGCATTTGGTTCCTCTCTGAATAGTTACGTTTATAAATAAAGATTTGTAAAGAGAAGGAAGAAAATAGGATATTATATAACTCTTTCTCAGATTCAGATTTCACACTTTCTTCACCCCTGTGTGGCTTTTTTGAACCCGATGCCCCTCACAGACGGAAAAAGGGATGTTATGGGATGTTTAGAAGAGATCTAGATACCGGCCAAAAGTTTTCGCTGCTGTAAAAGTCCCGGGAAGATGACGTCACGCTGTGGTTTGCGGGTAATATTGCGGGAATTACCATATTTTTCGCCGTATAAGATTTATTATTGTTTTATCAGCATTTAACAATTGATACGCAAATGGCATCGCCGGTGCTCCCGTAGCTCTTAAAGGGTTAAAAGTTAAACTCTTGTTTAGGCTCAAGAAAAAAAAAGATAAAAAAGAAGTCTCTCTCACACAACGGTGCGTGCAACTGTTTTGAATTCCATAGGAATGACGTATAATTCCGAGTTCAAATATATATATATTTGTACAGTTTCAGGTTTATTGTGGTAATACAATTAAACGTTGTTCTACGTTAAACGGAGTTCTACTAAAAAAATGGCATCAAGCATTGCCTCAAAAACTGTTTTGAAAACAAATTATTAGAGCGAATTGTAAAGTAAGAAAAATGTCCTGAACTTCTAAGGGTTGAAGTAAACATTATTTTAAACATTTTTTAATTACTATATTTTTGAAGGTCTGTGGTTTTTTTAGTAAATGATGGCACTGTGTGATGAAGATCTTTTACACCTGAGGAACTGTTCACCATTCACCCGTTTCACATTGAAAGAACGAAAGAGAGTCTCCGCTGGCGTCAAACCCAGACAGTTTCTCCTTCGGCGCTGTTCAGTAAAGCAGCCTCTGGGATTCAGCATTTATTGTCAACAGAAATGATTACGGTTTTTGGAAACAATGTCATGGTGGTTTACCTCTGCTTTGGGTTTCCTCCCACCAGAGCTTCGCTTTCATTCCTAAAATGGCGGCAGCGTGACGTGGGTTGTTAGGCTTTTAAACATGAATTTCTGTGGTGTTTGTGTCTCAGGGTGCGTGAAAGCCAGGTCCTCTTCCTGGCAGGGAAAACCAAGGGCTGTTTTTATGCTCCTCCGTATCTGGACGACTACGGAGAGACTGACCAAGGGCTAAGGTTCGTCTCTACCTCTTTGCTTCTCTCAAACATCAGCATTTTCATAACGATGAGAGCCTCTGGTGTTCGTTTAACCATTGCGTGGTGTCTCTCGTAGACGGGGAAACCCTTTACACTTGTGTCAAGAGCGCTACCGGAAAATCCAGAAGCTGTGGCGGCAGCACAGCATCACGGAGGAGATCGGCCACGCTCAGGAGGCCAATCAGACGCTGGTGGGCATCGACTGGCAGCATCTGTGATGAACCCGACCCGAGGCGACCGCACAACTGACGGCGACGCTCTTCCCTTTTCTCCATGTTTCTGATGAACGCATGAATTTTTCTTTTGCTTTTGTTTCTTTCGGGTCGGGAGGCTCCTAATTTTCTAAATATGATGTAAACACATATTTAAACAGATGTATAGCAAAGATATAAAGGTTCCTTTCAATGAAACACATGCTTTTCATAGGAATGCTATTTAATTTCTGCTCGGATAACTTATTTTCTGCTTATTATATTTAGAGCTTTTGCACAACAAGCGTTCAGCAGCGCTGCTTTTGTCCATGTCAAGGGATATCTCACCAGAAATGAACATTTATCCTGATGTACACTTTCAAGAGGCTATCCAGAAGCTATTGAGGCGTAAGTGATGGAGTAATGGTTGACGTGTGCGCTGGGATTCCGCATTTGTCTAAATCTCAATAATTGTCCAGTTCAAGAATGCTAACCAAAAGCAGTTTATTGTTGAGTTTCGTCTGAATGCAGCGGAGGGTTTTTAGTAGCCTCTGTAATTCTGAGGCTGCAGAGTTAGATTCCATTGATCAAACCCGCGCCTCCTTGTCCCCCATTTACTGGCGCAATATAAATTATCATTAAAGGTTAGCTAATAAAACAGAACACTTTGTGTATAAACTGGTACAATTATTAACTTTTCAAACAGAAATATCATTTGCACTTCACTAGATTCTTCAAACTTCTTCAAAACCAAAGCGTTCTCGCTTGAGCTCGAAGTTCTGATGGGTTCTAGAGCACTGGGTCTACTGGTTGCATTGCAGTCGACAAGAAAAACGTATTACACACTGTTTTTATTAAAACATATCAATCAAAAATAAAGAGTTAATTAAAGAACGAAGGTCTGATTGAAGTGGGCAGATCACTAAACATAGAGGAGCTCAAGACGAAAGTCATATCATGTGACCAAAGCGTCCTCATCCTTCTCGGCCCCTCGACTTTGATTGAAACTTTTCAAATGGCTTAATGAACTCGTTTCTGCTTGTTCTGGATAATCCCAAATACCCAAATGTGAGGCATTAAACATTAGTGTTTGTTATTGCTGTTTTCAGATAAAAATTAACAATTATTAGCTTCTATTTATCCAAGTATTTTTCCTCTTTGTGTTTGTGCCCTAAAGCAAATTATGAGCTCCCACCAGCTTTGTTTACATAGTACGTGAATGAAATTTGGGATTCTATTCCTACGGTTTCCTAATGGCACTGTTAGCTTAGCATAGATCATTGTGTCAGTTTTTTTTTTTTTTTTTTTTTTTTTTTGGGGGGGGGGTGGGGGTTAAAACTTGACTCTTGTAGAGTTACATTGTGAACTAGATGCGGCACAAAATGACTGAACTTTTAATCATTTCTAATCAAAATGCTTCCGTTCTCATTGGATTCAATGATCTTTGCTAAGCTACACTAACATAGCCGTCACCAGATCCAGAGAAGGGCTGAACAGATTCCGAATGCTAAAACACTTGCCATTAATTCTGGTGGAGGTGGAGACTTTTTTTTTTTTTTCAAATAGACACTTCTTTTCTTTTCTTATTGATCTCTGTCTTCATAAACGTGTTAGTTTTTTTTGTATATCGAGCAGTTTGTCGCAATTTATTTAAGTTAAGTATTGAAGGTGAAAAGAGCCTTTGAGGGTCCAATAATTTCACTAAACAATAGAAAGCAGGGAGAGCTGATAAACGATCCAGTTATTTGATACACAAACAAAAATTAAATTGAATACATTTTTTTAAAGGATTCAACCACCTTCTTTAAGTGTTCTTGTTTTTGTGACTAGTGTTTCTCGTGGATGTTTGTTACACTCGCTCTCTGTTTCTGGAAGTATGGAAGCATGCTTTCCACAAACTCCTCTTAAACGTAATTTTGGCTCCGTGTCGTGTGCTGAGGATTTTTTGTTTATTAACATTTTTGTATTGAAGAAACACATACTGCACCTTCTTTCCAGCAGCGATGGGCACATGCGTAAAACCGTCGGGTGATAAAACTAACATTTCAATTAAAACATTTCTGTGCTTTTGAGTAGAGCTTCAGATTCGCTGCATCAAAAAAAAAGAATCCATGCACACGGTCGACTGAAAAGAAATGGCTCCATTAATCATCTCCAAAACCAATAACACAAAGCAGCTCTTTCCCAGTTACTGCTTCATAATGGTTGACATCTTAAAACCAAGGCTGGGAGGGCTGTGAAAGTGGAGAATGCAATATCTCAAATTGAATTTTAAAGATTAAACGTCTGTCTTTTTTTTATTATTTTTTTTCAATGTAAAAAAGGCATTTTCTTTCTTTAGATGAATTTCTATACTGCGACTTGTTCTGAACACAGAAGTTGAATTTGACTCAATTTTACTTCATCACTGTTTCTTTGAAGTTATCCCTCAGACACTTCCAGCGGCTGCAGACAAGCATTACATCATCATCATCATCATCATCTGACTTGTTAATATGTGAATTCTTGTATAAATGGGTACAATGTACTATATTGTAAAACATTAATGAAATAAAAAGACAAGAAGACTCTGCGTGTTATTGTGGTGTTCAAGAGCATGACTGAGATGAACAGCAGGGGGAGTAGGTGACCTGCTCCTGGAGTGTCACGGACCTGCAGTATGTGAACCTGAAGTTAATGTGTTTCATTAAAGCTGAAGCTAAACTGTGCAACATTCACTCACAGTCTAACTAAGGGGAATTTAGATTATTCACTTCACTTAACCTAACCGCGTGTTTTTGGTTTTGTGGGGGAAACCCAAGCAAGCACGGGGAGAACATGCAAACTCTTTGTCATCTTTTGTAATGTAAATGATGGAGCAAGCTAATTTTACAGTCTCTATAATTTGAAATTTGAGTAAAAGATAATGATTTCCTAGTACAGATTATATAAAACAAGAAGACAAGGTAAAAAGTTCCTGGAAAAGTTTCTCTCCCAGTAGCTCCATGATATGTATTCTGACCATTTTAATGCATTATTTTGTTACACCTCTTGTTGTTATAAGCAACACAACTTTGTTTGGAACTAGGTGGTGGAATAACGGGGTGAGGTATGTGTTGTACTATGCATTTTTTAATTAATTTAACTTTTTTGGTTTTCTCTGTTAATGTGCTTCCTCCCATCATTCACCTGCTGATCCTTTTCCCTTCATGGGCACACCTGTTTTCTTCTGCCCAGTGATGCCGCTCACTTCTTCAAGCTTGAATTGAGCTCTGTTCAGCTCTTCCTTTGTGCTCACGCCTTGTCTGGAAAACGCCTCGTCTTGTAAGTTTCTCCATTTGTGCCATCTTTGCCTGGAGGGAACAAGCTGCCCAAATATCTGTTATTTACCAATCATGGGTAGCCATTGTGGGACATAATGGAAGTGTTTGGTCGAACCTCACTTCTTATGTCTAGAACTTTGCAGGAGAGGTCTGTGTCCTGGGCAGAGTAATCAATTAGTTTCTCTTTTAGAAATGCATTCTGTTTTCTCCCTGGTGTACAGTGTCCACTTACTGAATAGTTTGGAAGTAAGCTATTTCAAACATACCTTTGGACTACATCATTTCCATTAAAATTCCATCATTTACCTCTGCAGTAATCACTAGTGACCTCCTCTTGACTTGAGGTGAAGAAGTGCTGGCCATCATCTTTGATCAGGACGAATCGGCACTACATGAGATGGACTGTCTGGTGGCATAGCAAGAACAATCTTGAGCTCCCTCAGGGTTAGAGTGGCGGTGGATTTTAGAAACGATCACCCAGCCCTATCCCCCGTGTCTTCCTCTTGACTCTCTTGTGACCCCTTCCACTTCCTCTACACCACCACCCTATGAAATGAACTTCAACTACCTCACCATAAAGGCTCAGCAAAGGATTTCCTGCAGCTGGTATGGTTCATCCAGACTGAGAAGGTATCAGCTGCAGTCTCCCATCACTCCAGAAGCTGCTTGTCTCCAGGGCCTCTGGATCCCAGCTGACTCTTCTCATCTGGGAATTTTTTTTATTCTTCATCTAAACCAAATGTTTTCATTCAAGTATATCATTCCTGTATATACAGTATATATATTTAGCCAGTCTCTCTAACCTATATTTTGTTCTTCGGTTGTTCAAATTTAAATTATTCATGTTGGCTAAATTCTCTACGGGTTCTCGAACACTGTACTTGTGTTTATCTTTGCACGTGACATTGACAAATTCCTAGTACTGTCAAGTTCTCTTTGCTGACCCCTGCCAATAAATGTATTTATGATTCTAAACAGGAGATTTTTGCAATGTATATATATTTTAAATGATCAAAGCAAACCCTCTGCTACACCAAAGGGGCCTCTATACTGGTTTTGAAATCTTTGTATGTGTCTCCATAACCTTGAAATCTTTGTATGTGTTGGAGATGGGCTGTTTTCTGAAGTGTTCTGAAACTCATTCAATAAACAGCAAATTAATCTACAAAGTTTCTTCAAAGTTGTTTTAAACAGCATGACTTTGAGAAAGTGTGACCTGTTTCTTCTGGTGAAGTCTTGTCTCGCCACTGCTACAGTTCCCTGTAAATCTCATTTTCAGCAGGCACTGTGCAGGTAAGAGGATTAGTTCCAGAGTTACCGTCTTAAAAGGGAATTTTCTTGGATTTTATAGTCCTTTATTGAAGCTTTTTAATCAAAGTGAGTTATCAAACATGATCAATTAAATCTATTATGTGACATATTTCAAAACACTGAAACTACATAATGTTTATGTGGTTTCTGTAGTGTTTCTTTTCCGCACAGTTTGAGCTCAACCTTCATGAAACTCCTGATCAAACTAATAAAGATTTTCTTGGCTTGTTTGAAGTCAGGCTGGTCGGAATTAAAGCCATCAAGGGACAACATAGAGGATTCAATGGAGTTTTACACCAATGTTACACCAGAGTTTGTGTTGCAGAACCTGGTCACCAAGAGTATGCAAAGTATTTTTGTACTTTGTTTAGAAAGATTAGTCAAATCTCGATTTTACCAAATTGCTCTTTCAAGTGTATTAGCCAAGCCAACCGTTAATTCTATTGGCATATGTCCACTAGCTTTGCATCGATCCATTTTCTGTTTAGTTTGACTTGGTGGGCAGGTGTTGAGTCTATTTGTCCGGGTTCTATCAGTTTGACATATGTGGTCTGTCATGGGCATTATGCATTATATTAAGACAGGGCTGTGGGACAGATTTGTCAATATAATAAAATCTTTAAAATAAAAACCTTGGATGAGAAATTAGATGTGGTTATGGTTTGATGGGCAGAATAACCTCGAAAAAAGTACTGAAATACTCTGCCCGAAATATTGAACAGCTCATTGGTATTTTTTTTATTATTTATAAAACGAATCTGTGTATTATTAAATAACACGTTTTCATTTAAATTAACGAGTCACGTATTTTATTAAGTATCACCGCATTTTATAACGGAATGCTTTTACTGCTATTTTTCAAATTCCGATCGCGGCAAAGAAACGCTGTTTTTATTGGTCGCTTTTTGTAAGTTTAGTTGCATTCTGAATTTCAATTGGTCAATTTCAGCGTCTGCACCTGCTGCTGCTAAAGATAATGTCACTTTGCCCTGCGGCTAATCAACTTGATATTTTAACTATGATATGACTATTTTATCCGTTAACAACAACGGTTTGTTTACTGCGTTTACCGTCCGGACGATTTGCCCATTCGGACCTTAGGATTCAATAACAATACGAGACGAGATTGTGGTTGTTCTACTCCAGAAGTTCTCATGTGGGCTTTGTCTTCTGCCCACGAGAGAGACCTGAGACGCATCTGCCCCGGAGCTTCACCTGAGAAGGTAAGCCGCTCGTGAAAGCTGATTATCGGCTCTGATCCACTGCTCTCCAGGCCCGGAGGAAATAGCAGCTGACAGACGACCTGTTTAACGTTCCCCTTCGAGAGTACACCGAGATAAACCTGTTTTCCTCTTTGGTTAACTTCTACTGACAGTGGAAACATAACCATATTGCAATATTATTCAATCGTTTCAATTATTCAAACTGCTTCCAATATGCTTCACAACTTGTTCCTTTGGATTAAAGAACATAAAGAAAGAAACCAAACTGGTTTTGGGGGTTTGTAAATAATGGAAAGAGTCTCTCTTTTAAAAAAATATGATCCCATTTCCTAACAAAGCCATTGCTTTATAATTGTAACATCCTAAACCCTACTGATACTGAAAGTATTGTGTTTTTAAACGAGCTTTTACATTAGTAGTAGCTGTATTTGTCAGCCAGTCTCGAGGTGGCATGTTCAGGTGATCGCAGCAGGACAAAAGCCTCATTTAGTGAAATCCATGGCCTTCTCTTCATCCAATCAGGTAAAGCTTGTTCCTGCTGGGCATCTGCTCTCCATACCTCCCTCATCTCCAGCCAGCTCTTTAGCCACTTATTATCTTACCTCACTTTCACTGGTTGTATGCAAATCTTTAAGCGCTGCAAACCTTTTCAGAAGCTGGATTCTAAAGACGTATTTGTTTTCATCTAAAACATCCACAGCCTGATTGGTCTGTGTTTGATTTTATTATTATTTTTTTTATTCAGCATCACTTCACTCAAATGCATGCCTCCTGCCAATCTTCTTGAAGTTTCACTGTTCTCCTAAATCAAGGCCAGACCAAGTGATGTAAACAACGTGTAGAATTGGACATCGCCAACTATAAATTTGGGGTCACGGGGGTCTGCCATTGCCTATATCCAGCGCACATTGGGCGAGAAGCGAGGATACAGCCTGGACAGGTCGCCAGTCTATCGCAGACACTAATACATGTCTTTATTCAGAAGTGCAGACATTTTGCAATGTCCACATCGTCTTTCCATGAAACACATCATAAATAGGGTGGCGTTATGTAGATGAAAATGTAAGCTCTTATGTGTAATGATCTAAAGATCTTACATTTACTTTCAAACTTGAAGATAATAATGTTTCATGGAAAACTATTCTCCTCAGGAGAGTCTTGTGCCAAAGAAAGGTATTAATATTTTCTCTGTGGATTGTAAATGGTTCGGCTGTAAGAGGTCAGACACAAAGACCCAGGAGACTCAGGAAAAACTGTGATTGTAAATTAAGAACATTTGAAAATTTAAACAATAGAAAAAAGCTGTTTCAATCAAAACTTGATTCGCATTTGTTGAGAAAGAAAATCTAAAAAAAAAATGTAAACTTCACTGTTCGCATACCCTTGCACATTAAAGTAGAAATAGAAATATCAGCTATTAAATTGTAACTAGGTTGAACGTGATGCATGTTCCAAATGACACCATTCCCCGCAACATTACCATCTACATTAGATGAACTTTCATACTACATACATCCATTTCTCTATCCTCTTTGTCTTTGGTCAGATCCACGGGTTCTGTAGGGGCTGCAAATCTCACTGGGTGAGATATGGTGTACACCCTGGACAGGGCCACATTTATTCCACATATTCTCTTTTTGACTGTGGAGGGAATCGACGCAAACGTAGGAAAAACTCCACTCAGGTAGTTCCTGTGCTGACCACTGAGAAGCACGAATGCTACCCACTCCGATATTATCTTTTTCTAATGTATGTAAAACCAAAGGCTGCATTCGATGTTTTAGTAGACGAATGGGTTAAACAGTAGTTTAGCTGCGGTTCAATATATACCACTATTTTTACTTGGTTTCTGATGGCTTGGCAAAGCAATTCTATCTTTGGAATATGCATTTTGTACCAAGCAAGTTGAATATTATTGGAGTTGTGTTAGCAAAAAAGCAGCGAGAATAACATTGGATCTCATTAAATATCTTTATCTCACAAAAAGAATTTCCTACATGATTCACTCAATCCACAAATCTTACATAACTGCAAAGTCAGGGTGGAATATACAGAAAGAGGTGCATGTGAACGTTACAGATGAACAGAAACGGTTTTAGGGTTGTCTGACTTGGATCACACACACACACACACACAACTGACTACAGTTTGGTACTTTTGACAACTGCGTGCTCAACAGAGTGTTGAAAAGATGCAAGATGTGGAAATTAGACCTTTTTTGTGAGACAGATTTTTAACCCGAGAACTACACACATCAATGTTTGTGCAGATTTCTGCTATCCAGTAGATCACAATCAACATGCTTTTGAGAATCGTCAGACAACCTAAGGCCCATTAAAGGCAGCATTGTGTAAGTCATTGTGAGACACAAGTTCTCGGAAGTGACTGAACATTTACAAAAACACATTTTCCTCAGCTGCCGATTAAAAGCTGCCTTGTGACCTCTTAAGGAGAAGCATTTACTGGTTTAGTTGTTTAGCACCTAAGGTCTTTTGTTTTTGGTGAAGTCTGTTAAGTGCTGAAATGAACGTATGTGTGAGGCTGTCGGGTTAAACATCCGCTCAACCAATTATCAGGATTAAATTTCAAAAAGCTACAAATGAATGAGGACTGTGACGGTCATCTGGCTGAAATATTTGACATGATCAATTGTTAAATTTATGGTAGTTTTAATCCTCAAAAAAATAAAAAATAAATGTGTTAATTTTATTTACATTGTAACATGTACATCCACAATTCTGTTGCCATCTCTTTAAAATGCAGGTGCACCTGAACATTGTAAGAGAAAACACTTTTATGAAACTTTCATGCACTCCTTCTCCCAGAAACTGGGGTGTCCTCAAAGCTTTTGGGACGAAGCATTCTCAAAATTATGTGGGAGCTGCTTCTGCATCCCCCTCTTCTACCTGGTTGCCTTTAAATGGAGCCTTGATCTTTGTCATGATGTCCGAAAAGGTCTCCTTGATGCTCTTTTCCAGGAGATACCCCTCACTTTCACTCTCTGGATTATCTGGGTCGGCCATAGTCTCCAGAGCAGTAGACAGATACTTGATACCGATGGTCACGAGAGCCTGCAACAAAATGGTTGAAGAAAGATCTGAGATTTGCCTTTCGTTATCGGTTAAACTTACTTTGTTGCTGCACACACTAAACCTGCTAGTAGGTGTACTTTAGTTGATTTGTTATACCATTCAAATGTCGTAACTAAGTTTCTTTTTGTCTCTAAGGATCAATGCATTCTTGTCAATTTTGAAATTCCCAACTTTGTACCAAGTGTTATTTGAGAAACTTCTCAATTTGTTGATATTGTAAAAAAGGGTAGGAAAAAATAAATTTTGTACATGGAGCCATATTGAACATATTTTGTTATCTTTGCACATCTAAAGTGTAGTCACAGATTCATCTGATTCTTTTAGACCTATTTATATGTGCCTTTATGCTCAAATTGACTTTATAATCTCGCTGCTCACTTTATAATCTAGCAGCCAACTCTTTACCCACCCGGACTTTAATCTAGTTCTTCAAGGTCATAGCTTGAATTCTAGTTTGTAACCCACCTCCATTAAAATGAACATTAGGACAAAGGCTCCAATGCTGTTCATCATGCCACCGTAGTAGGACAACAGGGCATCTCGGCAGCCTTTGGTCCAAATGTTGAGATCTTCTGTGTGGTGGTCATAGTCGTAGTGTGCAGAGTTGTTGTTCAGGTGGTGTTGGATGCAGGGACGAGGGGATCCTGGGTTGCAGCAGCTGAAGGGAACACTGTCCATAAGGAATTTCCCTTCCACGTTGCTCTGGACACGACTGGAGAGTTCCAAACAATTAAAATCAGTTATGTTTTTAATGTTTCTTTTCTGAATTTCAAACATGACTGCTACTAGAACATTGAAAATATAGATCATAAAATCAGACAGAAATGCTCAGATCTTTAATAACAAACATCAGGCAGTTATTTGATTGCTTCAGAGCAGATAATATTGTGATCATAGTGATGTTTACCATCTGACATTTCACAAGCCTAATGATGTAATCTAATTAAAGTAACTAGGACATCATCTTTGCTTGGACGTTAGAGTTCAGAAGAAATCTGTGCCACCAAGTGTAACACTGAGATTAAGAGATAGTGAAAAACACATTGAGTTTTGAAATGTGCTTTAGGTAAATTAGCTAGCATATTGTCATTTAACATTGCTTACCCCTCTAGATGGAGACTAAATGCTGCAAATGTGGAGGGAAGGCTATATAGGACTTTTGAACTGGACATTCACAGATTCTTCAGTGGATGAACCAATTTGACCCATTACTTTTATGTTATGTCCTTAGATGTAGCTCTAAACATACTGATACAATTTAGACTGCTTTCAAGATTAGTTTAGAACAATTTGGTAAGATGCCTGGGAATTCCAGTTTGTTGGATCTGCCTTTAATCTTTCTGGGAAATACCTGTAGAGCTATTTCTGTGAGGCACCTTATGGGAAGAAGAGCTGCATAAGCATCAGGAGATGTAAATCCACTTAGGTGGCTAACTTTCTAAACCCTATACTTTCTCTGAACATCCACCTTTTTGCTTTGATTTACATGATCACCGCTTCTAAATTATTTATTAGTCTACATTGGAAACTAGCATTCTGCACACATTTCTAAGCTCTGAAAATAGGTACCAGCTCATAAAAGTTGACGATCAATATTCATTTATCATAAGTTTCACTTTTCTGCATTTGACAAAATATAAATCAGCACTTACTCTTTAATCTCATCATTGCTGAAGTCCAGGTAGCGATTGCTAATCCACTGGATCTCAAACCAGTCCTTGTAGTTGTTGTTGCCGCAGCATCGAAACTCAATCTGGGTCATATCCAGGGTTCTTTTCATGAAGCATCGTCCAGGGGTGTCTGTATCTTTGTAGTACTTCATTCCATTCTTCAGGCCTTCAGCAAGGGCAAAATGCAGAGAAATCTGCATCAATAAACACAGCAGAGCTGTCACAAAGAGAACAATGCAGAAGAACCCACATCCAATCATGTAGGACTTAAGCATGGGTTTCCACTTGTTGAACTTCATTGTGTCAAGGGAATCATGGCACACTTTCCCCCCAAAAGTGTTAAGACCACAGGCCACAAGTCCCACAAGAATGAGCAAGTTGGGCACAAAATGGCTCTCATTGTTATCCATCATCTCACTTCTCTTGCGCAGTTCAATCTTGAAGAATATCCCTGTGCTGAATATGAGGATCCCAGCCATGACCGAGAGCCAGTACAGAAGCCACAGTCCTTGTGCGAGCTTGACTCGCTTGGCCAAGTCAAATTTTTTGGCTAGCAATGCCATTTTCTTGTTTGTCGCAAATCACAACGACGATCACAGAAATTTTCCTCTTATATAAGATCAGCTGTGGTGTTGCTGGTATTGTCTTAGTCCTTGCAAAGAAATCGTGTAGTTCAAAAGCTTAGTCTTGAAACACGCTATTGAATGGAAGAAGTAGAACATGCTGGAATTTTGATCCCCTTCTTTAAATCCATTTTGACCATCTGCAATTCATTAATGTCCATACTGTTATGAACCAGATGCCCGTACCTCTGCAATTTGACATAAATAAACCCAAATTGACTGGCTGGGGGGTTGTGCGCCTTTTCCTGATGGTTTTCCTCCCTGCAAAAGGGGCGCCCGGCTGAAGAACTGTAAGATTGTAGAATCAGGTTCCCTTACGTCATCCTAAACCTCACTAATCAGCCCTGATCCCATTTGCAGATGAGCTAAGGCTTGTAATCCTTCATCTTAGTCTGTAATTGGTCAGTTACTTTAGCATCAGTTTCCTCTTTTACCTGCTGGTATTGCTGGGCTGTCGGGTGTCTTTGGAAAATCTTGAGAATAAAGAATTTTGCCTGTGATAAGAATCTTAAATGACATAAGTGTTCATGTTAATCTAGTGGTGCTAGTTATGGTAAATTAACATGCTACTTTCTTGTCCATTATTAGAAATTAGTTATGTAATTCTCAAATAATTACTATTTCCCTTGCTCGAGACTTTGGGTTACTTTCAATTTCATATCAACAATGTTTTATTCGATTACAAATATTTCAACGCTCAAGTCATGCACACAATATTATAGGAGGCAAAACGTTGTTCTGTATTGCTCAACATCACTGGCCATGCATTTAAGCATAATATTAGGAGTTTGATTAAAGGAAAGCTGTTTACCCTGCAGATGCCAATCTGGAATTTAGAGGCTAATTGGTTTGGTTTCATTCTGGGGGTAAATGAAGGTAAAAGAATTAAGACGAGAGGTTACACCGTATTTAGCCTCTAGATTACCATTTGAATCTAGTGTGGTAAGATTTGCTTACTGATAGTTCCCAGATTTTCCTCAATGAAAATGAGGAATTGTAATTCTGTGTGTTTTTTTTTTAATTTCTGAAACCGTTGAAGGCTCACTGGAACCCAACTGCATTTCCTCACTCTGTGTACTTCAGAATTTCTTTTGAACACATAATGTTTAAAATGTTCTCGAAGAGAATTAGGGCTGTGTATTGTAACTAATTGCCTAAGAGTAAAAACTGATTGAATCTCTGACCCTTTCAGAGTCCCTGTCTGAATCCCATACTTGGACACTGACTTGTATAAAGTAAGGGCTCATGCATATCATTGCATCACACTTGAAAGAAATGTTTGACCAAGCTCCACACCTGTCTTTGCAACAAGATTGAGCGACTGCTAAAGTCCACAACCTTGAAGATTCGAGCACAAGACGCAACAGTGAGGGAACACTCGCCTGCACATGGAGAATTAGCTAGAGCTCTGATTCCTTTGCTATGCTGATCCTTAAGTACTCACCTTTTGCTCTCTGTTTTATTTACCTTCTAAGCAGTGTAAATATGCATATGTTCATGCATAGTTTTGTGCCGAATGGACTCAAACGTGAAGTGTTAGTCCTGGTAGCATCTGCAATTATAATTGGACTATTACTCACCCTGGGCTGCAACTAACAATTATTCCCTAAAATAATAATAAGTATAAGTAATACATCCATGCTACTTTAGCTCAATACGCATTCTCAAATGCCCATCCTGCAGCTCTTGCTCTCAATTGCATTCAGCATAAGGACGTGTTGCTTCACGTTTATATATGGTGTGACTTGGAGACCTGCATTCCGGTGGGACCCAACGCTTCAAGTGCAGCCCGGGACAAAGTTTGATGCGTGTATGCGAGTGCAGGCAGAACGATTCTCATATATGTGCTGTGATGGGGAAAATATATATTTGCTGCCTGAGACTTTTGTTCACATTTGTTGATGGTTCGCTCATTTTGCGCCGGTTTTCTGCCGGTGTGTGTTACGATCATTGGAAGTGGATGTGTCGATGATTTGATAACGTTGATGAGTTGTTTCTGCCCTACTCAGATTCATGGGATATGGAGGAAATCCCAGTGTGTCCTGGGGCTTTCCTAGGGACTCCTCCTGCCATCTGGAACTAATGTAATGCATTTAGTTCCTGAAATTGATTAGTTATATAAGGTGTTTATTCTGAATGAAGGGAGACTTTTTAATTTCCAATGTGAAATAGTTCTTCACCGTGGTTGCATAATGTGAGAGGCTTTTTACAGTGCAAAAAAAAGGAAGTGACCTTGAAATCAAGGGATTACTTCTAAGGTAGTTTTCTTGTAGCTGTATGCATGAAAGCATCTGAAGTTAAAAGTGTGGTAGTCTTTATACAAGCAAAACATTTGCCTTTCAAATTTTGTTTAAGTTAGATCTTGTATGAAAGATGGAATCAATTTTGCTCCATGTATTTGGCAAACTCTCCCAAGATTCAAGGCTGAATCAATGTCTACACAACTGATGTTTAAAAAAAGCTGCAAATTCAGCACCAGAAGAAAAATATTTATTTATCGTTAAGTTGTCAAGATGGAGGCCTCTAATTGACCCAAATAAATTTGGTGTACAATCAAAATGTTGCTTATTGGATTGGTGTGCTTTTTTGGGGGGTCTATTTTCTCATGAACCAATGTGGAACTAAGGAGAAAAAAAAAAGTTTTTTTTTTTTTCAAAAACGTTTTTCTGTGAAGGATGAAGTACCAATTGAACATGAGTGTTTTCAGGATTAAGATGTACTCAAGGGTTCTAAACTTTTGAAGTGTCTCCCAATGCCATTATTTGCTCTGTAAAACCTCTGAACCCCGGAGAAATGTTTAACCCTGGGCATTCTTATCCCCTGGATCAAGGGTGTCTGGGATTTATAATTAGATTTTCTAGTAAACACAGAAAGCTAGAATGATGAATGGGTTGCCAAATGGTCAGCCGCATTTGTTGTCAGTGTTTTAATTTAATAAGCCTGGAAGTTCACATGAGGTGCGTCAAATAGGTTAAAACTGAAAGTGCTGTCTGATGTGCAGGAGCAAGGTGCACATTCATCACCCATGGAATGCCAAGTTTAGCCTATTTTCACTTCAATAATAAGGTACTTCAATAATATTTCAAGCTTTTTAGAAAAAGCCTTTGCATGAATAAATAGTTGCAAACAGTCTTGCCATGGCCGTTCATCCTATTTCTTAACTGCTCAAGAATCCAGTTCTCCTGGGAATACCATCACCCAAAACATGTAATTCATTGAGACGTAAGCCTCAGACAGATTCCACCCCAGGGTAAGTTCGGCACAAAGCAATTAGCTCATTTGAGAGGAACCACAATGAGCAAATCATCTTTCTGTGTTCGCAACTAACCCTTGC
The DNA here is from genome assembly GCA_007224835.1 of Danionella cerebrum. NCBI lineage: Eukaryota > Metazoa > Chordata > Actinopteri > Cypriniformes > Danionidae > Danionella > Danionella cerebrum. Next base: position 188,402 of record SRMA01026266.1, on the reverse strand, counting down.
TGTAGTCAAAAAGCTTTTATAATTAGTAATGAACTTTAAGTCCTTTGCCACTTTGTCTAAGCTTTGTCAAATACCTAAACATCCTCAGCTCAGAGGCAATAAGTGAAGATTAGGACATTTGCTGGATTGACCCCATGTCTCTAGCAGAAGCAACTGACATGTCTTTCGACTAAGAGCTAATTAGTGGAGTTGTAGTGTTTCTTTATGGTTCTGTCCATAGGACAACCCAGAGGGTGGGCATCATTCCCATAATTGGCGTGCGTTGGTCACATGTGACAAGATTAGAGGGGCCGATAGGATTCAAGTGACTTAATGTCCCATCCATTTAGCAGGAAACGTTCTGTGGGGGCTGGATGAATAGCACGCGATGCTGTATCCATGGAAGAGTTAGTTGCTAAACAAAACTCTTCCCTAAATCATCTGGCAAAGACTGGATCTAGCTTTGTCTGTAATTGTTATACCTGGGGAGCTGGTTTGATGCAAATACACCATTAATTAATTTTCGTTTTAGTCTCAGGGCAGTGGACTTGAACTACGGCATGCTTTGATCTGGTCTTGATGGTGAAAGGTCCCTGATTTCACCTCAAGCGATAACATGCGCTTTGAGTCCGCCCCCAAAACAACGTCATTAAAAAAAAAAACTCACTATATAACTCGTCTTATTTCTCTCTAATGCTCTCTAATCTACTTTAAAGCAATACTGACATTCAAAAAAAATGTACATTTGCTTCTTATTGAGTGATCAAAAAAAGCTCACTGAACTGACAACAGATTTATTTATTTCTTTTTAGATAATTTTTGTTTTGGCTTTTTATGCCTTTATTTTGAACAGAAAGGATAGTATTTAGACCAGAGGAGAAGTGGGTAGATAGGGAAGGATGGCAAATGATGATTGGTCCGAGATTTCACTACACCACTGTGCCACACGTTGGCTAACATTTCTAAACATCCTTTCATTGAATTGATTTTAAGTAATCTTCTAATTTCCTTTATTGGGATGTTCTTTAGTGGCAGGTATAGAACACTGGAAAATGTCTGTGTGGAATGAATGTATACATTATACAAGTTTCACTTTTGAATATAGCTACTGAAAAAATAAATATTAAATGACCAGCATTACGAGCCTTTTCAATATCATCCTCAAAATGGTCTTGTCAGTTGTGTGTTACTTTGGTCGAGTACTGAAACTCGATCTGGTACTGGACCAGGGCAAACAATGACATTTTTAACTTAAATTTTGCCTCTTCATATTAATATTTGTCTAACTGTGGCAGTTGTTAACAGCAGTGGTGTACTAAGAAGCCAACACTCGAGAAACATCTGAATTCTCTCCAAAAACAGTATGAGATTGAGAGTGTTCGTTACTTGGTTTATACATGGAGTGTAAATGTGAACTGACTGAAACTGTGCTGTTTGGTTTAATTGAGTCTGTGTGTCAGAAAGCCAGAGATTGCCAGCGATGTGAAGTTAGGGTGCCAGAGAATAATTAAATACAAGGGTTATCTGAAATCATAATTATTTTCAATTGAAGCGCATATTGGTTTATTTATTATTTTATTTTACTTCTGTGCATTTTTTTTTAGTCTTGAAGGGTTTTTATGTTTTATAAACATATTTAATCTTAGTTCGCTATCAATCGTTCACTGATCAGTAATTTTGAAGATTCCAAGAGCTTTCAAGACTCAAGTGTATGTGAATTGATAATAGGCCAAACAGCAGCCGGGCAATGAAATTGAGCTAAAGTCTGGCTACAAATCATTAAAGCATCTTAGAGATTTGGTATATTTTCTTGTCCAATATCATATGAAAACAATTTTTGGTTTATTAATGCTAAATCAAAGAAACAGGTGTTTTTTTTTGTTTTTTTTTTTCATCAGCTAAACTTGCTAGACACAGAAATCCGTTCTCATTGATTGCCATCTGGTATAAAGATCAATCAATTAATGGCTGTCCGTTAATAATCCAACGGTGTGGAGATTTTTCTGTATTTAAGGCAAAATGTTGCATCTTACAGCTCAATCTCTTTTGGATGATTGATTTTTTTATGTGTCCACTAGATGGTGGCAGTGACCTGGGAATCTTATGCATTTCCCAGTTTCTCTTGCCTTTCAGACTCTTAAATGCACTTTCTAGCACACCAGAAGTGTTCTTTGTATCGAACATACAATGGATCTTTTGTTAGACCCTTATTGGAGTTAAAGGGCAGTCTATGCTGTGATTGACATCCCGAAGACGGTACATGGCGGACATGTGACAGATTGGAGCGTTTAGACTGACAGGGTGATGGGAGGAAACTGCTCATTATTTAATCAATAGAATTGCATCAATTTGGGGAAATTTGTGTCTAGCGAAAACAAATGAAAGGCCGGTTCAGTGCAGAGGCAGATTGCTCTTCTGCGTCACTCTTGATCGTTCACATGTGAGCAGTGTGCCCCGGGAGTGTGTATCTCCAAACTTGGAAGACTTTGGGGTAAAAACTGAGAAATAGCTGGGAGCTGAGGTCTGTGACCCTTCTGTGTAGATCTCCGGTGAGCTTGATAACTTGATGTAGCTATAAGTGACGTGGGCAAACTCTGGAAATAATTGATTAATCAGATTAAACATTCCTTTTATTGATGCCGAGAGCCAAGTATGGTGCTCTGCAGCGAATAGCTGAAAGAAATAAGAGTTTAGAGATGAACATACCTTTCAACACAGCCTTTTTGGCCTGCAAAGGTAAAAACAGGAAGTGATTGAAGCTGCAATTCATCATCTGACCACTGGTGTCAGAAGTGATAGATATTCACAGCTTATATCCCTACAAATGATTTTCAAATGTTTATACACAAACAAGCATTTCTTTTTAAATGAAAAACAGATTAGTGAATTCATAAATATATAATCATAGGGCTTTGTGTATTACAATTGACAATAATGTTAACATTACGCTAGCTTTCGTGGCGCTTGAGTAGGGTAATAATAATTAAAATTAAAATGCTTTGTTTGTTTGTGATAACAAAAACACATTGACCATTAGACTACAGAAAGCTTCCTCGTTACCAAAGCGACAGCTACTGACTAAACAGAAATAATTGAAAGCACTTATATATTCTTAGTAATCTATTCTGTATTTGTCCGCTGCTTGTAACCAATTATTGTTTTCCGTACAGTAGACAAGGTTCTAGAGCAGGGGTGTCAAACATACGGCCCACCAGGCCGTCCAATCAAGTGCGCTGGATGATTTTGGAGAGATACACACCCCTGCTCTAGAGCCTGAGATCAAGGCTTTCTCCACAATCTCTTCTGAACATGTGCAGACTCCTGCTCACTGTCATGCTAGCGCACGTATCTCATTTTAGTTGCAAATGGAACAATGGTCAGAATCAGAGGCTTTCATATAAATTGCCGTTTTCCGTTGAGGTGCTAATATGCATACGACTTTTCTTTAGATTGGGTAGTTCAAATAATTTCCATGTACAGTTAAAGTTGGAGTTAAACTAAATGATTATTCCTTCAAACCTCTAAAGAATGCTGAAAAAGCAGTACTCTGAAATCCCACAATGGGAAAAAAATGCACCTTGAGCTGAATAATGCTTCTTCTGAGAAGAACACGTGCCAAGAATAAGTTGATTCAGGGAAAGCAGGAGGAGATGTTCTAGTAGAGAACACCTCCTGCCTTGTTTCTGACAATGAATCGCACAGACACTGAGCCAAAAGCTGAAAGGTGCTGGAATAAAGCTGTAAAGGGGCCTCCTTACTTTCCCATCACCCTGGACTTAGATACTGGGAAGCTGCCACGGCAAACATTCTACACATTCACACACTTGGAAGTTGGAATGGTTAGCATGCCGTCAGCAAACAGAAATACATCTTGGAGTTTCATAAACTGTTAAAACTGGCTTAAAATGTCCATCTGTACTTTTGATAGATATTTGTGCTTTTTAAACATCTGTGGTTTTATCCAAATGAGTATACCCTAAAATGTGAACAAAAAAGAACGGAAGAGTTCAGACTAGAGATGCTTATCTATGACTACAGTGTTAAACTAAATGAAAATCTAATATTTAAATTGTCATAGTTTTTTGATAAAAAAGGAAATGTTGGCTGTAATCTTCTTTAAGTCGTCTGTGTTGTTTTTTCTCTAAGAAAATAGCCACCAACTTTAGTTTTTGTGAGTCCCTGACAGTGTGACTACCATCCGTCCAGAATGTTGACACCCAGTTTGTAACTTACTCTAAGAAGAGATTTTCACATCACACCTTTCCTGTTTGAGCTCTACTGGTCTCTGTAGAGTACACAATGGAATAGTTCTGCCTGGTATAGCATCTTAAAATGAATAATTTTGGCAGTTAACATTTCAAAGAGTCGGCTGCAGTGCCGAGGGAGCACAGAGCTGCTAGGCCAGGGCCCTCTACACTGGGTAGCTCTGTAGGGTGGAGTTGTAAAGTAGATTTATTTTAGTCTATTCTCAAGTGGCATTTTTCATGTATTCTATGGGAGATGGAGACTTGGAACAGAAGCCATCTTTGGGCCTCTGATTATATTCTTTGTCTGCTATATAAGATTGATTCCATGTGTGAAGCAGAGATGAGTTGAGACCATAGAGATTACTGCTCAATAGACACCGATCAAAGTTCTCTCACAGCTCCAGAAATGAAGTTGAACTTGGAAGAATAACTGCAGGTGACTCCAGTGGTTTAACATTAAGTTTATGAAGCAATAGAGCTTCTATCTTCTTTTCCAACACTCGTTTCAACAAGACAGTGCAATAGATCAACGTTACCCTTTTATTTTGTAGTTTGTACTTCTTGGACATATCCAACTTGGTTTTCCCTGCCTTTCCAGACATTTTAACTATTAACGCAATAGAGGGTTCAGTCTGTGAGACTGGTAAAGAATTGGTAAAGTTTCCTCTACTCCTAACTGGGATAATTGTGCTGCTGAAGGTTTAGCCTTGAGTGAAGATGACCAGCAATAAAACTGATAACTCTTATCTGTCGGATAAGACCACACAAAAAGCATGTAGCCGGATCAGCTCGGGTTTCCTTGGGTTCGAAACTATTTCTTGTTGGTCTTTGGCTTTTCACCTTTGATCTCAATCAGGCTCCTATAGCTCGTTGAGCTCATTGAGCCTCAGACCTCAATATTAAAATGTTCAAGCCTCAGTAAATATTTAATAATCGCTAATAAGTGATATTTTGTAAGTGCATATTATTTGAAGTCGTTAATGTCGCTTCTCAACAGACTAAACACTGAGCGAAGGAGGTTGTGTTCTTGACATTAAATAGGGAGCCAAAAAAGCATATAGTGGTACCTCGAGATACAAATGTTTCGCGTTACGAAAAATCCAAGATACGAAGGGTCTCTCAAAAAATAGTTTGCTTCAGGTTCAGGATATGAAAAAAATTCCAAGATACAGTTCTGCTCTCCTATCCGCTTGTTAAGTCGCGCTACGCTTCCGGGTCCTGGTTTAGCTCTCCACTTTCCCATCGACAGACAATGGTTAAAGGTGATGAAACTTTGATCATTATCAATTCGTGAAATATCTTGAGAAAGTTAACTTTCGTACGTAGTGCCATGTTTTCTGCATCCGTTCTTCACCCACAAAACCTCCTCCGACACTTTGCCACATCGGATCACTCGCAAGATAAGGTTTCACATAAGGTTGCATTTATTTTGTTTAATTTTAATTATTTTTTATATTATATTTTTTTATTAACAATATGTAGATTTAAGGATTGAAGAAGTTTTTTCAGAAGATTTTTTTTTTTTATTTATACAGTTTTTTTTTCTGAGCAATTGCATGGGTTAGGCGTGTTACATTTAATACTTGCTTTGACATACGAAAAATATGCAGAAGGCCACCCTGAAACGGATCAATTTGTTTATCAATGTATCAATGTATTCGTTTTTAAACACTTGGAATGTATTTGCTGTCATTTTAAATGTTTCATTTTTGGCACCACCCCCAATTCAACTGATGGACACCAATCAAAAATGCTGAGGATGCCATATTTAAGTCAGGATTTTTTTTTAATAATATATTTCTAAATGAAAATGCTATAATATCCCATTGTGAGCGCGGCTGGCTCGGAGGCTTCATCACAGTAGTTAATAAAGAGAAGAAGGGCTCATTGTGATCAGGAGCTCTACAGAGCACTTTCTGATGCGAACAGACCGCCGGGCTGACCTCTGCTCTTTATTAAACTCTAATGAGAAGCAGGCTTATCTCAGAGCTGTCACACGAGCACTGAGGGGGTTCAAAGATTCAAGCTTTCATTACGTGTTTTTTTTTTTAAATGTATGTCTTGTTGTAGCCATTGAATTTATAAATCCACTAGAGTAGTTTTTTTAAAGCAGTCTGTTGATTTTGCTTGTCTCCATAACATAAATACAGAATCCATGGATATAAGATTTGTCAGAATGGTTTTGGTCGCAGAGTATTTCCATATGAGGATTGCTGTTAAGTGTCGTATTATTTTATATATTTATAATAGCCATAATTTTGCTCAAAATTCCTTTTAATTTCTCTTGTATGCCATGTATTCAGTTGATAACTTTTTCTGTTTGATGGCACCAACAAACACATGCGCGATGTATGGGTGGGGAAATGATGATGAGTTTGGGATTCAAACCTCATGCCGCTATTTGCAACATTGTGAACATGACTGATGCACTGTGCGCTACAAGCCAGGGTCACTGCACCTCCCATAGGCCTACAATACTAATAAAGGAGCATTGGACACTTTGTTTTTAATCTGTAAAGAATTGACTTTATATTACATAAAAAAAAAATTTATATTCACATATTTATTTAATATTACATTATTATGGTGCTTGGGGAATATTATTTACAGGCCTTGCTGCATTCCAAGTGTTGTATAGTATCTAATCAAAAAGGGCATTATTAAGCAGTCTGTTGGTAAAGGGTTGCATGTTGATTACAGAGTAAACATGGATGAAATTCCAGTGCCTAAATCACAATTTAAAAGGGGCTTTATAAAAAATGTCAGTCCCCAACTGCCAACAAAGCTGTACCACAATTAAACAAAATCTTGTATGCCACCATTTTTGATAATAGTCCTGGTATTGCGCAGGTGACACTTCTCACGTGTTTTTGGTTTCAGGGACATGGAACAAAGTTGTCTGCGATTCTTTATAAAGTCATGTAGAGTGAAAATTAGGATTCATCAACTTTTGCTGTTAAGATCTCTATTACTATTGGAATTTGGTTCTGTATTCGGCCATCCATAATTCTAAATGCCAGTATTGGCCAGAGAAAAAAAACTGTACTGATCAACCTCTCATGGTACATTGAATCGAGAGGTGCCAGCTGTTCTAAATGTTATCCAGAGACTTGACATCAACCTAATGCTATTATCAGGATCAATGGTCCTAAACTAACTCTGAACTGATGGAAAAGTGCTTCATGTTTAAGAAACCTCAACACTCACGCTCCTGTATTTTCAGACTTCCTTTTACCCTGAAGGAAGGCGCAAATACACTTCAGACCACATGGAGACAACCGACGGTCCGTCAGAGGCAGAGGCTTCTTGGTTCTCCTCAAACCCATGGCTCTGTGTCTTTAATGAGAGATTATGGTTCAGTGGGTTCTATTTCCTACAGGCAGGCTTAAAAGCCATTTTCTCCTTATTACATGCATGATTTTAACTGATCCCAGAAAAGCAAACAAGTGTGGTCCCAATGGAGTGCTCCCAATTGAACTGCACTGAGACCAGCCGGAGGAGGGGTGGCTTAGGATACACTATCCCGCTCTGTGCTGTGGTAGTTCTTGTAAGTCTTGTGGGCTGATGAACTATTTAGTGATGTGTGATTTACATAATGAAGCCGATTAGTGGAACGCCTGAACCAGGGTCCTCCTGGATTGCAAGTCGTGTTTGTACCAGTCTTGTATTGAATGTGTGAGGAAACCGTTTCTCTGTGTCCCACGTTAAACATCCATTTACGGAGCATCAAAAAAGACTGGTTTAAAAGGGTAGAGATGCTCTTTGCTTTGGGTTTGGAGAAGCCTCTAATTATTTTGTTTAATTTGGGCTTAAGCTCCCATTATTAGACTGAGCAGATGTAAAAATATGCTTCGAGATCAGGGGAAAGAAATGGGGTGAGCGAGAGAGAACTGGAGGGTCACTGTCTGGAAAGGAAGTAAAGGAGATGTTTTGGGAAATATTGACACTAGAACTTGCTGAAGCAATGTTCCTGTGGTTCTTTTCATAATAATTGAAGCCCAAACTTCATTTGCTGCTATATTTCTTGCTGTACTATGGGAAACCATCAGAAGAAGTCCCGATATGGGGAGGAAACTGACCTAGACACGATAATCCAGATCCTGATTTGGCAAAGGCAAAATACAGAAAGTTTTTTCGTTCTCTCGAAGAGAACCAAATAGTCAAGTTTAGTGTTTTTATGTAGTGCTTCAAAGCAGCGTCACAGAAGGAGGAGCCTAATGTAGATTAGTTCTAGTATGACCATGCTCTGGGACAGATTGGCTAAGGTAGAGCTATAATTTAAATTTGTTGGCAGAGGCCATAAATGGTATTTAAATGACATTTAGTGTCTAATAATGAGCGTTTTTATTAACCAATTTAAAGGTTTTAGAACCGACCGAGCCTGAAATTCTTTTTTTTTTTTTTTTCTCCGACTGATTCTTGTCTTAGGTTCTGGTACAAGATTATTAAAGTGATGTCCAAATCCAGCAGACCATTATGTAGTCGTAGAGAAAGGTTCCAGGGAAACACATGCCAAGCTAAAAACATTGAACTCCAAAACCTGAAGCACCTCTCATGTGCCAGTCTCTAGGTGGGTATGAAAGATTTATTTGTTTTCAAGGTAAAATCACTTAAAGGGTCCTGTGTGGTCCATTCTGTGTCAGCAATCCACATGTGGCATGCGCCAAAACTCTAACGTGAAGCAGTTGAAATACTGTGATTAAACCGCTCTAAAGCAGGTATATTTCATGAAATATCAGACTCAACCTGGTGTAAGATTTGATACAGGTTCAGTGAGGTTACAGTAGCTCTAGTCTCAAATGAAAGACAGATGTCAGGCTGAATTTTGGAAAGCTGACATCACCGACAGATGTGTCACATGTGCTTGCTGGCTCCGAGACAACTCTGTAATATCCCCGGCACAGAGCGGGCTCGCAAACATTAAATCACTGCGGTCATCCAGCAGCTTGCAGATGTTATTTCATATCAGCTCAGCTAAACGTTTTGCAGATTGTTAACTCTCAAACTCAGAATTTTTAACAAAAATGACGTAGATCTTATGAAGGTTTCATTTCAAGCAGAGCATCTCGTTTCAGCTGTTTCAGATAGGATTTTGTTTGGTTCTGGTCTTTTCGGAGGGTGATAATATATATATATATATATTATTATTTGTTTTTTTTTTTAAGGACGACAGGTAAAGTGCCTGTGATCTGGCTCTTTTTAAAAATAAAGTTATTATTACTATAATATTTATAGCAATATTAATATAGATATTATTATTAAAACTTAGCGAAGGTAACCACCCTCCACTTCACATTGGGTGGTTCTTTGGCCTCCACCTTGGGCTTATAATACAGTAGGAACCATGGCTGTAAGTTAGTTATAACTTCTAGAACGATTATATAATAATTATTATATAAGGGATAGAGATTATTCTCCTCTGGCATTCAGTTAGATAATTTTAATGAGCTTTATTTTATAGATGTGTGCTGGTGACACAGGCCATGCTCGCGGAACTGCCATTAAGATATAGTGACTGTGCCAAGCTTGATTTATTATTTATTTATTTTTTTTATCCATATGTTCCATACGGACTGCTCAGGGACAGCCTGTAGGTCTTTTAGTTCTCGTCATATTCTATTGATTTTTATTTTTGTTTGTCTCTTTTGAAGCTCTTTGTTTACAAAAACTGACAAACTTTTCGTCAAATTAAGTTTAAAAGTCACTTTGTCTCCTTTTTTGTCGAAATGATCCCACGCTTTACTGAAAAATCTTTACACATGGCACATGCGCGGTTCAGCACCTGAGATTAGCATTAGTCTTGGATCTAGATTTTTTTTCAACGTATGTTTCGTACCAGTTCTTGGTCCCTCGTCATTGTTCATCGGAAACATTTGTTACCGGCGGTTTGTTTTGAGAAATACGAGAGTTAGCAGACAGTTGGCTATCATTCTTTTGGGGAATGCTCGATGCCTTCAATAATAATAATAATAATGCCTTCAATTTCTAGAGCACTTTTCCAGGCTCCTCACAATGTTCAGAGCATTATTCAATCAGTCCACATTCACACACCGCTGGTGATAAGCTACCTTGGCAGCCCTCTGGGCAATATGACAGAATGTGGCTGCGATTTCACGCCTACGGCCTCCTGCCCACAACCAGTCACACACATTCAGAACACACTTGTGGAAAGTACAGCTCCGAGGAACTCTGTCGAACTTCCTGCAACAGATTTCATCTTGGCCTGCGCTTCACACCATCGTGTTTTGTTTGAAGTAGATCCAGGCCTTAAAGATGCATTTACTACCATCATGCATGCCAAAGAGCTATGTTTTTATTTCCATGATATGCGTGTCTAAAAATGTTGGTGCATTTGTCTTTGTTGGTGAAATGGAATTAATCTTTCCCAGTTAAACCAATGTTCTGTGCTTTTGTGGGATTCATCATGTTGTACTAAGCTTGAAAGAAAACACACACACATTGGCACGGGTCATTTACACCCGCGTCTATTTTTGTTGTGTGCGGGAGGTGTGTAGCACTCCTGGACGATTTGTTTAAAAGAGGGTTTGACTTGTTTTTCTTGGCTCAGACGCTCCAAGAGTGTGTGTCACTGTGCATGTGTGTAGTCTCCATCGAGACGGTGCAGAATCGAACCTCTCTCATCACTCAGAGTTTATGTGAACAGCCGGCGCTGGCTCCATCCACATCCTGGGAAAAGGTCTGAGATCGGAAACGTCTCAGACGAGGAACATAAACACACAGATGCACTACAATACGTTCTGCTTCACAAAAGCCATGCACCAGCATCAGTCCGAGAACTTACTGGTCGACCTCTGACTTCAGAATTCAGATTGGCTTCATTTTCAACTTTTGTGACATGGAAAATTGCAAAAGAGATTTTTAGAGCGTGTTAAAAAATAGTTGGAATGTTCAGTGAGTGTTTGCAGAAAGCGCTGGCTAAAACCCCGAGGTTATAAATTTAGCCGTATAATAAATTAGCGGTACTTTCTGAGTTTTCTGCTGGGTAATACAGTTTTGTTTTTACAGTTTTGCAGAGAATAAATCTCAGATTCTGGCTGAAAACTAAAACATTTTATAGCCGTTGGGGACAAGACTAAATATGCACTCACTCACAGTTGCCTTTAAATAAGAGACAGTCTGAAAATAAATATTAAGTTACAACATACACACTCCATTAGGGCTGAACAATATTGGAAACAAATTACATTGCGATATTGAGAGCCATCAATCCAGGCTAAAGTCAATAATTATATTTTAATAATTTCACTAATAAGCAAGCTTCATTACAAGTGACAAAAAGGTCACTTAATATTTTATTGCAAAAAAAATACCTCAACCTATTGTGCATCAACTCAATCTGTAAAAGCCCTATTCAAACAAAACTTTTTATTTTATTTACAAAGGTCCAGGTTTGTTTTTTTTTTAGCTTTGGAATATAGTAGAGTAGTTCCAGTCCAGCTGAAGACAGAACCCAATCTTGCCACAGGAGGTTTCCCCTTTATCAGAAAAAATCTCACAGATATATATTACATCAAATTAGATTTATTCAAAAGAAACCCTTGTGTTTCTATACAAAAATGAGCAAAACCAATATTATAAAAAGTAAATTTATATAATATCAAAAATTACACAATATATTGAAAAACATTATTGTTTGCCACAAACCCTGTGTATAAAAACTCTGTTTTGGCGCTGAAATCTAACACTTTAGTGTGATAAAAAACGGCGGAAGAATGCGAGGAAATAAGGAAAAAAAAGACGCATGTGCGCGAATGTGGAAGAATAATCACGAACAGAACACGGTAAAAAGAAACAGTTAAATCTAACTCTAATAAACCTGTTACTACTCCTAAGACAATGCTTATATTATTATTACATACAGTATAAATATTATATTTACAGTGAAATCTCCGCTAAACTGTTGCTACAGCGATCACAGGAAATCAATCACTCGTCTGTCACTGAGCTCCTGGCGAAAGGTCTGTTTCTCTCTGTTTGTTGCCAGCAACAGATTCAGATTCAGTTTTAAAGGATTCACTTCTGTTGCCGGCCCGGAAAAAAACGTGCTCTTTGGACTTCCGTGTTTTGACGCGTTGAAAGATTTTCGAAAAAATCGGTGCATCTCGTTTGAATTGCTTAACACAGTATAATCTATTAATGGTGTCCCCGCTCCCGTTGATTTTTATTCCCGTCCCATCCCGATCAAGAGATTAAAAACAAAAGCTTATCCCATCCCACGGGAATCACGAGACCCGATGGAAATCCCGACAATTGTCATCCTCTATGTCTGAGGTGTCACACTGGCAAAGTCACGCACCTCTCCATCTCACACTTTTAGTAGTGAATGGTTCCTGTGCCGCTTACAGCACACAATCACTGTGGAGGCACGCGGAACGTACATGTCACCCCAGCAACAAGCCATACAACAAACTCGTGCTTTGCTACACGATGCTACCGTTCTGTTATACACCATGCGCTTTTACCCTCACATCTTATGTTCCGGCGATGTGACTATCGCGCATGCGCACATCGTGATGTCGATGTCAAAACAGAATATCGTTCAGCCTTACACTCCATTGCTTTTTTTGTTTCATATTTCAAAGCAATGTCATGATTGTTTGCTTTTGTGAACATCCCTCAATTAAATGTTAAATTAGAACACTTGTTTGTAATATAGACGTAGTAATGTACATTAAACAAATTATCATCAAAGACGCAAGTTGCAAACACAGCATTTTGGGAATAGTTTGAAAATATATTCATTAATTTTTCAAACTTCTTATTCTCTTTTTAGGGGTCAAAGGGGTCTGCCGGTGCAGATCTCCAGCTCACTTTAGGTGAGAGATGGGGACACACCCAGTTCAAAATTTTTATTTTTTTTATTCTTTATTTGCTCTTCTATAAAACCATTGCATTGCCAACTTTATCATTTTTACTGACAGGGCATGTTTAATGTTGATAAATGGCCCATCCCTAATTGGTGTTTTTTATTTATTTATTTTTTTTTTTTAGGTGATATTCTAAAATGTGTATAAACAGAGGTGGATGGAAATGCAACTAAGTGTAAACCGGCTCTACCTCTAGAAATGGCTTTAAATGTGCTTGGATGTGTATTTTTCATTTAAAGCATATTATTCTTCTGTGAACCATCAAAAACAGTAGAAATCCACCTAGTTTTCCACCAGATTAGGCTGATCACTTTAAGAGGAAAATATAATGCACACTTCACTTTTAACAATAAAAGAGAGTCTCATTTTGACGCAAGGAATTACTGGAGTCATACGATGGATTTTAAAACCTCAGACTGAGTTCTGCGTTTTCAACAATGGGTTTTTAATGAGCCTGGACTTCTTTGACCTGAACCATGAGAGTCAGACGGTTCCTGAACCATAAGTCTTGTGAGGACATCAGTGCAGGAACCATTACCAGTGACCATTGTGATTTGTGTCTTCCAAATCCAACCGTAAATCTCTAAACCCCAATCCCTTATTGCAGACTTGTCCTCATTTCTCGAACACTCTCACCTTGTGTAACCTGACTCTACATCCTTTTAAGAAGTCGTCTATTAAATTAGGCAGGCGCTGCAGGTTTAGGCTGGAGTCACTTGGCCCCATTCTGAAGCATCGGGGAGGGATTCTTTGCTGTGGGAAGGAGGTGAATTCCAGGCGGGAATCTTTAGCATGTGAGAGAAAACCTGACAGATTTAAGATTCTTGCCAAATTTCAGTCAGCTTCCACGAGTATTCACACTTTATGAGAGTTTACTAGAGAATGACTTTTTTTTGTTATTAAGAGCATCACAGTCGTTCTACAAACCAAGGCATTTTTCAGATGCTTCATTGATTCCAGTTATATCCAGGAGATGGTGTTTCTCAGCTTCAGTGTTGGGTGCCTCTCTCTTTTGTAAAATATTAATTTCCACTGGCATACTAGTGTTGTTTTCTCACTTTATTTAATTTGCTAAAACTTTTAGGTCTATGGTCATTTACATTAGCGTAAATAAATTTTTATTTTTATTTTTATTTTAGCGTACATTTTAAAAAAGTAAAAATCAAACCTCTTTTCAAAAAAAAAAATTATATATATAATATATATTATTAATATTTTTTTTTCCATCTTCACTTATCCTAGGCATCCGCTCACCGACGCTCTCTTTGTCGGTCAATTACTCTGAATAAAGTGAGTTCTCTCTGGCTCTGCAGTAACTATAACTCCTTTCCAGAATGGTTCGGTTTCAGTCGGCCCTGTTTGTCACTCTCTCTGTCTCCACTCTTCTCCTCATGATTATTCGAGGTCGTGGTTATTTGATATGGAGGGGGCTCGTCTCTCGCCATCTCCACTGGAAGTGTCCTGCTCTGTTTTTCCTGAACTCTGTTTCTCTGTTCTCCTTCAGGCCTTTGGTATGTGGATTGTTTTTGCCTTTTTGCTCCAGGGCATTAAAAATTGTCAAACTTGAAATTCCTTTTGCTTCTTGATCCATTCTGTGCCAAGCACCTAACAAAAAATGATAGAAAGAAAACTTAGCAGTGCGGCACAGTATTTCATATGAACTAGTGCAACAGAACGTATTTTGTGTCTGAATTAGTTGGGTGTGGCTGGTTGAGGGATTCACAGAGGGTCTCTCTCTTTCGCTGTGTGTGACTTGCAGACTGGGGTTCTGCGAACATGTGCGGCGGTGTTCCGTGAACTGCTTTTTGCATCCTTGCATCTGATAAAACATTGCTTGACCTTTTTTATTGTATTCGACAGCAAAGCCAAAATGGTTGAAGGGTATCAATCACAGGTGGCGAGTGAAAGGTGGCGAACACTGGGTAATAGGGCTGTGCAGTTTTTTCTGCACCAAAAAAACACATGCAATAGCTAAACTGCATAAGGCTGTAATTTTATCTGTTCATTTATTTAGATTTTTGTCCAGAATATGTTCTTGTGCGCATGATTTTAATATGTAAACCAACCAGAGCTGACGCAGCACGCCGGACATTTACATCTGAGCTGAGCGGGAGAAAGATGTTAACCAATCAGGTCAGAGCTCACCTTGCGCACAACAAATCTTTGTATTCCTGCCACCAGCTCACCATTGGATTGTGATGACTGTTTTTTCATGCCTTTAAGAGAGCAATCTCTCTTCAGGAGATTTCTGGTGTATAAGGAAAAGAAAAGATTTCTGGTGTTTAATCTGGTTGAGTATGTTTCTTGTGTCCGAAACAATACTATCATTATAATCTACCAAATAATCACATGAAAACGGCCCAATTTCCCAGAAAAATCTTCAGATATACGCACCCTATGAAGCTCTATGCTTCCGATAGGTGGCCAATCAGATGCCTCAAAAATCTTAAGTTAAAACAGGAAAAACCCTTGTTTTACAATCTACATTACACTTACATGCGACAAGCAGCAAAAACAAATCTCCATTTCTGAAATAACGGCGCCCGTGTGGATAGAGCCTCAATCAAGTCTGTGCTTTGTTTAAAGCTGCTGCTCTGGGGCAAGGGGTGGAGGCTAAATCACATCTGGATCTGCTGTTTGTTTATGCAGATGTGAGCAGGTGTTGATTGAGTCAGGACCCCCCCCCCCCCCATCTTGCTGTAATGCTCTCAGACCCAAACCCAGATCACCGCTAACACACTCATCAGCAGAGCAATGAAAAACTTCATACAACAAATAGAGTTTAAAAAAATTGTTTAGAGTCTGAACATGCGTACCTCCTAGGTCTGATTTCGATTTTATCGGTTAACTGGAATGAATAGATTGATGATGTTTGAATGAATGAATGAATAAACTCTTGTATTGCCTCTCGCTGCTCCTATAGGGATACACAAACAACGTGGCAGCGAGCAGGAAGAACTTGTTGAGAAAGAAATTATTAATGTATTTTATTTTTGTATGAAATCTGGGATTTTTAAGCCAATACCCCAATTTAAGTGTTTATAAAACTCAATAGAAAACCCCTTTGTGTCGGTCCCGTGATGAAGATGTAGAAGCAGCGGTGAAAGCCATCTTCACTTGGTCGATTGGCTCTATTTGCTTTAACAAGACCTGGGCTCCAGCCAGGGCTGATGGGGTCAGCAGATCTTCCTGCTTGCCCCCCTTTCACCCAGCAAGCCCTCTGCATGTTTCTGTACTGTTCAGTAATTTCCAGCTTCCCTTTACACTGCACTGATATCTGAAAGCTGCTGAGATGGAACTGAACAGTATTCTTGTGCATGTGATTGCAGAACAATAATAAGCAAGCACAATTATCTCTTTTTCATATCCATATTATTACCGTGGAACCATTCATATCAGTCTGTCAAATGCTCTCCATCAAATTGTCTTTTAGAAGCCATCTAAACGCTACAATTGGCTCTTTTGTTCACATGTCTGAAGCAAATGAATCGGCTTAGTCACTGAGAAAGAACACACTTGGCTCATTTTTCTGATCATGAAGAGCTTCATAACAAATGGAATGATTATAACGATCAGGAAAATGTGGAGATATTATGAAGAGGTGTTTCATCTTTCTGATGTTAAAAAGAGGCTGTTTTAGTGATGCATGCTTTGAATTTTATCGAAACCTCAAAATTGACTATGAATCACTGGTACAAATGCACTCGTGCAAAATTCCACCGTGGGACCAACAAAAACCCAATGTTCACTTCAACTTAGGAAACGAACAAAAATCGAAAACACACCCAAATATCTACCACCAACAACTACTGGATTTCAGGGACAATTTCCCAAACCACATCACGGTATACACAGATGGATCAAAATCTGGAAACAAAGTGGCTGCAGCCTTCACAACAAAAGGGCATGAACAAGGAGTCCGTATCTCAGACCACAGCTCAGTTTTCACAGCAGAAGCAAAGGCTTTACTGATGGCACTACAGTTCATCCAAACCAGAACCCGGAAAGAATACCTCATCATTTCTGACTCCAAATCATGCCTCGAGGCACTGGAAAACAATGAGAAAAACCACCCAATAATAACAGAAATACTAATTAAACTGGCATATCTGAGAAGAAAATCTTTTCACATACTCTTCTACTGGATACCCGGACACATTGGAATTCCAGGAAATGAACGAGCGGACCGCACCGCCAAAGCCTCTACAAAACAAGAACTAACCCCATGCCAGATACCAGCATCAGATTTAAAACCATTTCTCACTTCTTACATTGGAAAAAGATGGCAGACTGAATGGAACCAGTGCATCAAAAATAAACTATATGAAATAAATCCTAACATTGGAAAGAAACAAACACAATTCAACAATCGATGGGAACAGGTCATTTATACAAGATGCAGAATTGGACACTCTAGGCTCACGCACCAGTTTTTAGTAACTGGAGATAGTCGAGCTGAATGCCACTCATGTAAAGTTCCTCTATCTATAAAACATATTCTAGCTGACTGTCCTTTTTTAACCCCCATCAGAAAACAATTTTATTCTTCTACAACTCTAGATCGCATTTTAAATCAAGTAGATCCAAATACGGTATTAAAATTTCTAGGAAGAGCTGGTTTTAAACATTTTATCTAATTCAATAACTTAAATTGCTCTCGCCCTGGAAATAGCCATAGAAGCTGGAAGGGCATTTAAAAAACAATGAATAAATGAATGAATGAATTTTAGCGCGGTCTCTAGTTGAATGATAAAATTGTGACCAGCACCTTTGTGTAAATGATTGGCCTCCATCCATGTCGACATGTCATCGGAATGAAAGGACTGGTGGAGTTGAGTG
Organism: Danionella cerebrum; assembly: GCA_007224835.1. NCBI lineage: Eukaryota > Metazoa > Chordata > Actinopteri > Cypriniformes > Danionidae > Danionella > Danionella cerebrum. The sequence goes on along the minus strand of SRMA01026266.1, from coordinate 170,449 downwards.
ATGTCAGAGTAACAATGGTAGGAGAAGCCGTGTCTGTGGATGGTGGAACCCAGGAAGGTGGTGTAGGTCGAGAAGAGCAGGGGACCAAGAACTGAACCCTGTGGAACTCCTGTGAGCTGCTGGCATTGGAAAAACGCTGGGGTGTAAATTAAGAACTTTATATTTCTTATTTAAATTAAAACAAGCCAGAGACCCGAGATGTAAATACCCTCTGCTGTAAATGTGATGTGGCTCTGTATAAGAAGAAAATTAAATCTTAGAGGGACGTTTTAATGCAGGGTTTGTTTAGTTTGGACGAGTAAGCCATTCGTAATCTGAATAGTTGAACACATTTCTGGTTGTGTTAAACATGAGTATGGGTTAGTGATGTTACCCGGTCTAATCTAAGGGCTTTTTATAATGGAATGAGAGCTCTATTTTATTTTTGTAACGAAAACAAGAAGCTTAAAAGCTGAGCAGGTTAAAATGCAATTCTTGTATGCAGCCAAAATTTGCTCCTTTTTCACAGACCTTTATTACGTAAGCAAAACAAAAACATCCTCACTGCAGCATTACTGTTTGATTGATGGTCAACCAATATCTTAACTATATTTCCAAACAACATTTCTGCTCCACATAACGTTCTGGACAGGCTCTGCTCATCCAGAGCACGTGAGCATGAAGCATAGACATAAATGTGGGTATCTCTGATCGAAATTGAAAAGTGGTGCGGAGTGCGTATAGGCAGGGTTCATGCATGGAGAGTGAGGATGAGAGCCTCGTCTAAAGTGTATTTGTACTTGTGAATGTAGTTTGAAACATGTAGCTCTTCTCTTTTTGTCGAAGGGTCTGAACAATTCATTGAAGTAAACAAGTGCAAAAAGCCAAAGACAACAAAAGATATTTTCACTCGTATTCTTTTTCTTTGGACCATGAGATAAGACTTTAGAAGGGTCTTGTGATGACCTGAGAGGAATTTAATCATGTGTTCTTCTCTCTTTTGTGAATTAACTCCATCATGTGATCCTGCCATGTCCCTTAAATCACCATCTTGCTGGAGTTTGAGACCAACTATCCATTTTCTCTACTAACTTATTCTTGGCTCCTGGTCACTGCGTTCTTCTGGTAGATTTAGTCCATGCTTTAGAGATCACACTCTTGTTTCCAATTAGAGTCATCTGAGTAAGAAATCAAGCTCTGTGCAGGGTCACTAGGGCAACAAATCTGTTTAGGGAGATAATCTGGTGCTGGAAACGTTGTTTATTGAAATTAACGTAATTTTGTTCTGCCGGTAAGTCTCTTGTAATCATTAAACCAGACTTTCAATTTAGAGTTTTGGTAGTAAGTGCAGATTTTGAACATGACTCTATTACAAATGAAAGCATCAGTTGTATTGTCCTTTTTTTGGCCAAAATCTTTCATTCAGTGGTAACAGGCATTCAAAATGCATCCTTTACTAATCCAGTAGGTCCAAAAGTAGGGATGCATGATAAAAAATTTTTGAAACTGATATCTTTCAGCTCCTAAAGGCAGATACCGATATCATGCATCTCTAATATCGTGACATCAATTCTTTTAATAAAACCAATATAGACGAATATTTCACTCCATCAATGAAAATTGTCTCATAAAACAATTTCTTCTTTTTTTTTTTTTTTAAATATATATATACCCATATATATATATTCCACCGCAGCTGCATGGCTTCAAATGTCTGGTGCAGCCCCTCTTTGTACAGTTTAAAGTCTGTCAGGCTCACAGTGTTTCACGTTGTTATTAATCAGAGTACGAATGCGTTTTGTACGGCTTGGTAAAAAAATATTAAATTTTCTCATCGATCTTCTGTGTACAGTGTATTCTGAAAATTCCCAAATTGATTTTTAATGTGTGTGCTTCACATAAGAGCATATGATTTTTTCGCCTCTCGTCAAAATAAAGTTGTTTAGAATAAACAACTGCATGCACCCCATTATTAATGTAGATGTGTATTTCAGTGATAAACTTAAGTAGGAGAGTTTAGTTACAAGCCTTTATACCAAAATATGGATGCCATGTCTGCAAAACTAACATTTTAAACGAAATATTCATAGCTTATCGATTTCGAATTGTAAATGTATCAAATTAAAACCATGAAAATAAGAATCGAAGTGACAAAATGGTCACAATTCCCAGCCCTAGCATTTGGTGGTTACGTCATTTTTGGATGCAACACATAGATCCCAAAAGTATTGACAGCTTGGCATAATGAACCGTGGCTCCAAGTGATTTATCAGATGAGAAAAGCCTCTGTCCTCTACAATAATTATAAGTTCAATTATTACTTCAACAATAGCCTTAGCCCACGGGTCATGTCTGGCAAACTGTTTAGTTTTGTCAAGAGCCTCACAAATTTTTGCGAGACCTGTTTTTAGCAAGCTGGACGCCCTGGTTCAACGAAGAGATGGTTGTGCTTGAGGTGACTGAGGTTATTAGTGTTGAAAGTTTCTGTGGCAAATGGCGTCCAACAGTTGTATGTTCTAGCGGAGCGCGGCTGAGCTGACAAAAGCTCAGTTCTCAGAAAAAAAATATCTCCACAAGCATCAACAGATGAAGAATTCCATCTTTTTCTAAATCATGAGGATAGAATGGACTCATTTACTTCAAGTGGACTGACAAACAGTCAAGCAACTGTTTTTTTTTCTGACCTATTGTTCTTTGAGACTTGGAGAGATTCCTGGACTTCTGAGTTTAGCCAAGAACATAATCACAACAATTATCTTGAAGAACTTGTGTCTTTGTCTTGGCTTGGACTTCTGTAAGATCTGGAGTCATGACAGGAGCACAAATCACTCTCTTCCTTCAAACTCAATTTGCAGAGCTCCCTCAGCTCAATGAATCACAAGATCCTGGTGCTTTCCAGAAGGCAACTATTTACTCAACTGATGTGAAACAGCGATTGCAGCTTCAAATCAGCATTTCCATAATAGGGTACATCAATAAGAAAGCATTGGCCAGAGCAGTTGGTGGCTTCTGAACATTCGTCTTAGATATCGAGATAAGGAATGGTGGACTAGACTAATAATACATTTGTAATTGTGAAACGGATAGATCTTAGTTAAAAGTTAACTGGGCCTGTGGTGTAATATCTAGCATAGACCCAGTTGGGTTTAGATATGTTCTTGTTGTAATCTTGACCATGTGAGTAAGGTTCCCATTGTCTGCGATGCCTTTGCTGTACAACGCTGCCATGCAGAGGAAATCCTCTCTTGTATCCATGTTTACAATTGTTCAATTAACTTAAAATGTAGTGTACTAAATTTGAAGTCATGGGTACAATAAACTTAAAATGCCATTAAAAACTACACCGAGGTTAAGTACACTAGCTTGATTTTACATTTTAAAAGTAATTGTTTATTCAACTGAAGTCTAAGTCAATAAAGAACGCAAAAGTAAGAATGAATGGTAACATGTGTTTGAATGAACTGACCATTTATTTAAATATTTTACTTTATAGCAATGTTAAAGCTCTTCATATAAGAAAACATACAGAAAGTCAGAATTTGCCAAGCACCAAAGGACACCAGTGAAGGAAAGTATTGGCCCATCACTTTGGGAAGTCAAGATGCAGTGCATTTGTCAAAGCAGCTAGAATAACTACGGCCTGGTGGGGTATGTTTTCAAATTGTTCATCACACCACCATCCTCCTATAAGATGCTCCCGATCGAGCATGGGTCTATGTAGGAGGACAGGGTATGCTTTCTCTGCTGAGGATTCTGACTGACACATGTTAGTCTCCATCAACAGAAACCTGTGCAGGGATTTAGAAAGAAATCAGATTTCTCCATCAGATAGTATAAGTAGAATATGCAAAATGTGGCAGTAAAACATGTCCAGAGTAACATGTATTTTGGAGAGATACACTTACTTTATCGAAGTAGTTCACAAAGCTGACAGCTACACGCAGCTCCAGCGATCTCCACACACTGTGCTGTTTTTCAGTTACTGTATGAAAACATAAATGTATTTGAAAGATGTTGAAAGCATTGCTGCATGGAACTGTTTGGCTGCTTACATTACCATGTTTAATTCTTTAATTCTATACTTTGTCTTCTTGAACCATGCTTTTGAACCTCTGGAATCTGCTCAATAACAAACACCAAGATTAGTTTGTTTCTACCAAAAAAAAAGTGCCTTAACAGTCGCGGGCCGTTCAAACACGAGGTCGGTGTTTCCATTTGTAATACAGTGACTTGTTGCAGTATTAAAGTAAGTCAAGTACATAACATAATACATAGGAATTACAACATCAATGGCTAACTTACCGTAATCAAAAAAGTGTAACTGACAGTTTAAATTTCCCGGTGTCCTCTCACCAGTTCTTCCTGGCTTGACGCTGACGGTCTCCATCAAAGACCCAATCAGAATCAAACCTTGTTATTTGTTGTGTCTTTAAGAACTTTAAGAAGCTCTTTGAAGTACATTAAAGTACATGAAAATCGTACAATGAGCTAAAAGATTGTAGTCGATGTACAAATTATTTGTGTTTTATGTTTATTTTATCCAAATGTTTAAATTCGTTTAGCTTTAGGGTTTACAGTGTAGCTACCTAGACTAGATGGCGCTGTACCCTGTATCTATAAAACCATTTTCTCTTTTCTGTCTAACTCCATATTACATTTCTGTTCTTTGGGTTATGAGATTTATCATAGTTCATTTCTATTACACAGGTATTGACCAAAACAGTTTTGTTGTGTTGTCCAAACAAAGTTGCATGTTGAAACAATAACGATATCTTCGCTGTAGTATAACCCATTTGTATTCATAGTTGGCTCGGGGATATAATATTTGGTGTTGATCTTTCCACAAAACTAACAAGCACAGAGTGAATCAGAAGAATCTGGTGTAGTAACACAATCACATGCTCATCTTCTTTTCTGCAGCGGATCAGGATTCCAGATTCAGAGCGAATGCACTTAGCATGTGGCCTTTCTGCCCCTGTTTTCCACTTCAAAGCCCTCAGGCATGTGAGCGCTCCTAGAAAGAGCGCCTCTCTTCTGCTTCTGTGGGGAAACCTAATCCTGGACTGACTTTACTAAAAGGCAGAAAGATTTACTACAAACAGCTATCATTCATTCAGCAAATAGATAACTGTCCAAGTTTAGTTTCTAATCATTGGCACCAACTTTAGGTGTCAATTCTGAGAGCTGTAAAATTCAGAAGTCAATTATTGTGTCCATTTTGGTGAAGTATAGTGGTTATTGGCCTGGTTACCTCTCCATTAGCAGTAGAGCCGCAACAAATAATCAACATCAGTTATAATTATGTATATGCCGACGATGAATCTCATTATCAATTAGTCACACGTCACCCTGGGTTTGATCGCGCCGTTTTGAAACTAGAACAGCCACAGTGTGTGAAAGTTTGAAAAAAATTATCAATATGTTTATACAGTTCTCTATCAAATACACATATATATATATATATATATATATATATATATATATATATATACACATCAGTGATGTAGTCGGGGCTATACACAACTGTACTTTGTTTGCCTATTTTTTTCCTTGGGTTGTTAGGGAATTACGAGTTGCGTAATTTGTTTTGCTGATTAGACTTCCCCAATTTACATTTATTCTTGTCCCTGACAAGCAAGAGTTTTTTTTTTTAACTTGCTGCTTATTTGGTTGCAATTATTGCATTTTTGTTTGAATTCTGCCAATCTCGCTTGGTTTAAAACAAGCATGCTCAAATCTGTAAAGACACCAGCAGGAATTATTGTAGGAATAATCTTTAATTGCTTAGCAGTTTGTATGTTGTTCTTGAGCTTGATGCCGACAGTCCAGATGCGTGATGCTTATTTTTCCCCTTCATCACACAGAATGGCTCTGTTCAGTAATCAGCCATGGTTTCAAAAGTCTGTGTGGTGTCCAATGGTCGAAAGAACTGTGTCTTTATCCTCAATCAACCAATCCTTCTCGAACACATTAGACTCTTTTAGATACTGGTTTGTGATCGTACAGTTTGCAAGAGGCTGTTTTTAGAAAGTTAAATCTGTGGAATCCATTGATCGAGCCTCTGCTTCAGAACAAGTGAGTGCATTTGTTTGTAAAGAGTATTTCCTCACCGCAGAGAGAGGTGGGAGGAGCAGCCTTGTTAGTCTCGAAGCGACGAAGGGCAAAACTGATTTTGGACAGATGTGACCTTTATAATAGTTATAGTATAACCTTAGTTTGTTACGGACTTTTCATAAATGCTCGAAATAATCAAATCAAAGTATGAATGAAGGACATCTGATGTCTCCTTTAAAAGAAATGATCATTTAACTAAATTAATTAAATTCTGTCTGTTTTTATGAGTGAGTAATTATCTGGATCCCTAATCACACACATGTTTAGACAATTCTGTACAAGAATTTAATTGAGGTTTTCCTAAAGTTAATGTGCGCGATTCATCTGTAGCTTGTTCTGATGCCCCTCCCCCTGCACCTGTTTAATGGTAGGAGAACCACGGCTAATACATTACATTGACTCTCTGACCTGCAGGTCAGAAAAACCTTACTAGTGCAGCTCAGTTCTAGAACCTCGACAAAATGTATTAAAAGGTTTCATACCAAGGAGGGGATGCATGGAGTATCTTGCAGAGGAAGATTATTATTATGTCTGGTTGGTGCTGAGCATTCAAGGTATAAATCTGAAATATTTGTCATTTGCATCATGCTCTGATTAGCGTCTCATTCATCATCACGACAGTGATTCAGTTTCCCTTTCGAAGCATTTAAACCGCTAACCCTTTTGTTGGAGATAAAACTCAACTTTTCCATTGTTTAATCCTTTGCTACAAACTCCATCTCCAAATACTTCTTAATTAAGCTTTCATGACGAATCATTCTGATGATTTCCAGTTTGGAATTCCACTACAGCATGGCAGTAAATCAACGGCTGTGAGCTTTATCTGCAAATCCATCATCTTTCTGCTACAGTCAGCAGCTATTTTCCCATCAAACTAATTGGATGCTTCTCTGGTGCCATTAGGGATCAGCAGCTCAGAAGATAAAATGTTCCTTCGGCTGCGAGAAGATTTTCCTTCAGGAGTCGATGGCGTTTCGTTCAGTTTGAGGTTAAATGGAACCAGCTGGGTCCAAGCATGAGGCTTCTTTAGATGAGTCTCACCGGACGACCAGCCGTTTATATTGTTCCATGCATCAAGCAGCTAAAGCGCTTCGTGTATGATTAAGACAAAATCAGCCCCTAAAATGGCGCTTCATTGACGTGCATACTTTCTTCGTCAAGATTCTTCCTGTCTCAAATCCTTCTGTTATTAAAACGTTATTAGATTAAAATAAGTCGGCTTTGTGCTGACACCCTGCCCGCTATCTCCACATCACAAGCTGGACAAACATTCAGAGCGGTACTATCTGTATATGTGGAGTAGGTTTAAAGTGCAAGCTGTGAGAAAATGTGCCGATAGCATCAGAGACGGAGGGGTCAAGGCTAAAATGAGACTTGCAGTAACAGTGACCCTTTTTATTTTGGAGGAAAGCAGCCTTTTTGGACCATAGTGGGATGAGATGTTCCACTTGTGTTGCTTTGATTTTTAAAAAACAAGGTGAAGCCAGTCCCAAGTTCCTCCTCGTTAAATTTGATTATGATCATTAGGGTTATGATTAGATTAATATTTGAATATCAATGCATCTTGCAACACTGCTTTTTAATTACAAATATGCCTTAACACCCGTTACCACGAATGAAAACAAGTTATTCATTTTACAAATGCAGAAAACAGAAATCACTTCAATAGACAATTTTCCAGAACTTGATATATTTCATAAATACAACACAAGTTCATGAACAGTACAGAACACTAAAATCACTCTTAATGACAATGTTTTATTAAGTGCATAAATTAACGAAAAAATGCAGCTTTTTTGCTTTATTATTTTATCTCTTTATTTTAGAATATGTTCACTTGTATAACTTCAATCATTGTTTTATTGAGATTGTTACATTTTTACATATAATATTTTTAATTAGACTTTTGCCCCTTATTTATAGATTTCTTAATTAATTGTTTGTTCTTAATTAATTGTTCACACATTAATTGTGTGGTTTTTGTCCCATTTATTTATGTTTTCATTTATACTTTTTATTCATATATTTTTAATACTTTTTCCCCCTCCGTGTTCAATAACTCAAGCAACAAACAGAAAACAGAAGCGATAATATGTTAGGCCTGAATAAAAGAAATGTTTAAAAGAACACTTTTACATTGAGTGAAGTTTTGTTTTAATAGTTTAGTGTTTTCAATAAATGATTTAGACTCTGGCTAAGGTTTACCCCTGACTTTGTAAAAGTTTAATAATCGATAGTGTTGCTGTGTATGTGAAACGCTGCTCCGTTGCTTTGGTTGAAATGTGGTAAATAAATAATCAAACACATCATTCATCTCGTCAATGACTGCATTAGAGACCGGGATCGGAGATCAAGCTTGTCGCTATGGCAGTGCCATGTTTGATAAAAACAGCCAGCCTTTTCCCACCCGCCTGTCTTGTGACCTTTGAACTCTTGACCTAGAGTCGTCAATATTGGCCTCACCTTTACTGCCAAACTCCTAGCAGCCTGTCTATACAATAAACAAGGCTCCAGAGCAGCAAACAAAGGCCATTTCTGGACCAAATTTAGACGTTTGACCAATAAAATGAAGGATATTTAGGCTGTAAATCTAATTTGTAGATGAGATGATGTGATTTTTGGCTCCAAAAGTCATTTCATTCATTCATTTTCTTTACCAAGTTATTCTGGAGTTCTACTGGTCCCTAAGGCTGGGCACACACAGGTTTTTTTTTTTTACCCATTTTGAACTGATTTTTCAGTCATGCAACCTTCTTTTGAGATCCGCAAAATTTTTAGCTAATTGTGTAGAGTACATGAGGTCACGATGAACCCCTCACGACCAGCTCTCCATCAGCAAATCATACTGTCGTAAGAAATGTTTGAAAATACCGTAGCTTCTCCCCAGAGCTCATCGCTCTGTTGAAGCATCGCTATGAACAGATTCCGCATTCCGATTGTGCAAGCAGAGAACAAGTGAAAGTCAATATTTTTTTAACCTCAAGTTGCAACTGTTTACGTGAAAGTCTTTGTTACAGCAGCCTAACCATGGCTGACCCTTGATTTATTCCTTACATGAAGCACACAGACCATCTTTTAAAGTACTTGCACAAATATTCATAATTATTTACGTTTTTTTTATGAGGGAGGGCCGGGGATTAGTCTTAAGTCAGTTAATTTCCCACAGCGGTTTTAATTTGTACAATAGAGAGTTGTTTATGTTCTTTATCTTTGTCCTTTGCTTTCATTTATGTGGGTCTTGCATGTCATTGTTTGAGATGAGTCGCAAAGACAGAATCAACGATGATTTCACAGACATTTTAAAGTTAGACCTGGATCTACTTGGCATTTGAAAATCTTATTTTGTTCCTTACTAAACAAGAAACATCCATCGTAAACAATTCAGCAGAAAAAAAAAAAACCTAGATTTGTTAAACCCATTGTTTAACAAAATTAAATCTACAACTTTGTAATAAACTTTGTCTGGCTTTGTCATCTGCTGAGCTCCACTTCTGTTCTGTATCCGATGTCAGGATGGTACGGAGTGTCGAATCCTGCGTTTGGTTTCCTGCATTGCTTTCATATTAACACTGATCTGCTCGGTGGATTCAGACACAGCAGAGCTCACGCTGATGGCTTTAGCAGAGGCCAGATGTTAAAAGCTTCCCGTTAACCAATCACATCAAACAGCAGTTCTCTGAACCTACACACTCACTGTGGAGGCATTCAGGCAACCAACCGTTGAAGAATTCAAGAGGGAATCCAGACCAAACATGATGAGCTGGGTCAGAGGCGCTGGAAACCTCTTCCACATCAGAGCTGAGAAACCCATAACAAAACCAGCGATGAAAAGCAGGGTCTTTCTTTGCACATGACTGGAAGCAGCTACAGCGAGTCGGCCGTCTCTTCATAATAAGGGTGTTCCTGCAGCAGATGTGTGCACACAGATAGCTGCTGTACATTTTGCAGCTCCCGCTGCCCGAATCCGGTTTCCACAGATTTATTTTGTACAGCTGTTCTCACTGCTGTTATAAGGCCAGATTCAGTGTGAACAAATCAGGATCTTTACAACCTTTAGAAGAAAATAGCATATAATCTTGGTATTTCTGACTTTGAAATGTGTAGCTTGAACTTTGGAAGCACTCATGCACTGCTCTCTGATTGGCCAACAGTCAAAGCATATTTAAATAACGACAGAACAGTCTGGAATTCCCTACTTGCGCTGAACCTTATGATGCCCTTTTGTTCTGAGAATAAATGGTAAATTCCAATGCACCATAAAGGAGTTGAATTGAATGCTGCTGACAGGAAATGGAATTGAAATCGGATAAATTCCACTAATTTGCTCAACAATTTATAGTACATTAAATATTGACCTAAAACAACAAAGAAATAAAAAGTACAGTATGTTACCCAGTACCACCGTCACACATCCAATCCTCTCGTGTACTGGAGGCCCAACTAGAGCCGTTTCCCCCTTTTGACTCAAATTACATGCAAATATCTTACTGCGGCTGCTTCATCTGCTCCTCTTTTCGTATTACTGGTAAGATATTTAGGCCTGACAGTGTCGTAGTGTGGCACTCTGGCACCGAGGACTGGATTGGAGAGGCGCCCATCCACAAGTATGTGAGGGAGTTCAGAGGTACGACAGTAGTCAGAAGATAAGGTTTTTCAGATGGAGCTTATGTGTGGATTAAACCACACATAAATAAACAAAACCACTGCACCAAAAGCTATAAACAAAGCACTGGAACTCTAAACAGAAAAGAGCATCGTTTTCATATGAAACTTAACAAATCCCAATGAGATTTTTCCCTCTCGAAGACTCTGAACTAAACCCTTTGATAGATGCGAGAAGATTTGACTCTTTAGTTCTCTTCTTCCTCTGCGTCTCTAACCCAACGAATTCAGGCGGTCACTGAGTGTTGGACTGAACCTTAAAATGGTTCTTCAACCCACTCATTAACTAAACTGAGTCTAGACTCACACGGCTGCTCCGATGCCTTCTCTCCAAGTGGCTTGATCGTATCTCAGACCTTTCAGCTCGTTTCCCTCTTGCTTGAAGTTTCTCTGTTCTCATGTTCATTCTGTGCCTTCAATCCCTGGGTTTCTCTGTCCCTTTTATACCTTGCCTAACGTAATTAGCTCCTCATCTGTGTAATAAGCATCCACCAATCAGAAATAACCCAACAATTAACTTAACAAATCAGTAACCTAGACCTAATTACATGTACACTCGAGTTATTTCAGTTTGTATTACTACTGGCCCACAAACCTTTTCGAAAGTTGTGATTGAATGAAATTCCATTGATTGATTAATTCAGATATTAGCACAAACGACTGGATGCTGCAGACAGTTGAAGCTCACACAGTCTGCTAGAGCCTTGCATTCTCCATGAGTTTAGTCTGTCCTGCCAAAATCTTTGGCGAACTCTGGCCCCTCAGCCCCATTGAGTCAGCATGAACTCCCACGAACCCCATCAAAACCCACAGCAACCATGAGAGACGAGTCGATAGAAGAGAGCGCTCAAACTTGTTCTATGTAAAAGGCATTGTGTTTAATGAAAAGAGTACACTCTTTTAGTGCTGAATAACACACTTTATTGCTCTCTGTAGCCAATGAAAACAGCACTGTTGTGTTTCCCAGTGCTCAAGTGTTCTACTACTTGGTACTTGGTGCTCTGGTGTAGTATGCGTGGCAGTGTCTGAACCAGTTTGAGGACCTGGACAGATCATACACATGCTTTCGCTCTCGTTTGCTGCCAAGACTTTAGTTAAACTAAGCTTTTGTGACACTGGGGAAATGAGACGGTGATGGGCGCAGATATTGTACATACCATTCATATTCTGCCGTCAACACTGAGTATAAAATATATATATAATATATATATATATATAATTTTTTTTTTTTTATTGTGGGAATACTATTATAGGGTATCCGAGGTGAGGGCAAACCAGGCTCTGCTTCCTGTCAGACTCTAGCAATGTCTCACAAATCACACTTACATGAGACCTGTCCAGTCCAGTGTGAAACGAGGGCACTGTGGTGTCAGTGGGGTGAGAACCCGACTGCCTACTGTCTGTTTACTCATTCAGATTCCCAGCAGAAGTCCTTAGGAATGCCATGAATAAGTGTTTCTCCAGCCACTGTGTATGAATAATTATGAACACCACAGCAAACATCCAAAAACAAACCAATCTGAAAAAAGCTGTAGGTAAAAAAACAGGCTTTACATGCGTCTGCTCAAACTCATAAAATTGGACATAGCTCAGATTAGGGCTGGGTATCGAGTTTGGTACTTCGATACCGACCGAATCGTCTCGATACTACAGAGTATCGAAAAAATCATTTTCGTTCGATACCAAATTTCGATACCTAAGGGTATAATCTTGTCAACGTCAGTGAGCTAGAAAACGTATCTCATCCTTAACGTGCCCGGATCAAATGCTGATGATTGTCTGCGGCAAAGCTGCCTTGAAAATCACGTTTACGGCGTCCAAAGCCTCGAACAACATGCCCACCACAAGCGTCGTCCTCCGTGTCTGATGAGGATACCGGTGCGATGGCTGCTCTGGCAGGTAAACAGACATACAGAATCAGCTAACTTTTAGCGCTTCATGCTAGTGTACCGTTAAAGTTAAGTTTAAGTTTGTGCGGGGTCAATTTATTAATCGTGTTTCGGACTTGCGTACGCTGTGTAACGTTATGTACGGTTTCGATTGCTTTAAATACTGAGCTAAGTTGATACTAAAATGCTTTAAGGCACAGGTCAAACTCAAGGCCCGAGGGCCAGATGCGGCCCGCCATGTAATCTAATGTGGCCCGCGAGAGCATAAAAGTTTTGAGTGTCTAAAAAAAATGAAAAAAAAATAATAACTTTCCATAATGCCTTTAGCCGCAACGGTGTTTCCGCATCCATACTCACAAGTAAAACTGCAGAGCTGCAAACTCTTACACATTGAACGTAAGAATCATGCATTTGAGTGATCTCTCACGCCACACCTCCGATTTCTCACACTAAAAGAAACTTCAAGATGGAGTTATGTGGGTTTTCATAAGTTGATGAAAATTAAAAGGATTTATATTAGAACAACAAGCATACAATTGTTTCTATGCAACTGAATTGTCACTTGAATAAGTTATAAATAATGAGTTATTTAACATTAAGGAGTAGTTACATTTATTTTACATTACATTCAATTACATTGTTTTACAAGTTACATCTGGCCCTTTGAGGACAGCCATTATGCTAATGTGGCATAATGCCAAATGTAATAACAGGTTAAAAAACTCTACTTGGAAATATGTGGTCGTTTGCATATATATATATATATTTTTTTTTTTAAATAAAACTTTCCGTGGACAAGGTCAAAAACGGGTTTATTTCAGAAGATATCAGATTAAGAATATTAATTCTTCTTACAATGAATCGAGGGATATTGTTGTCTGTGTATCTAAATGCAAATCAAATTGTTTATCCCTGAAATATGTGCAACCCTAGACAATCAGTGCGCTTGGAGCTTTTCAACATTATAGCCCCCCGTTTAATGCACTCGGCAGTCTTGTCACTACATGGCCATCGCAAAGCCTCCTCTCTTCAGGCTTGTCAAGTGTTTGGATTAAATGTAAGGAGACAAAATGACTCTCAGAACAGGTGGCAGCAAGGAAACAAGACCCTGGAGAGGCAGACATGATGTTAACAGTTGGGCACATTTGACAAGATGCCAAAGTATCGCCAAGTCACTGAAAAAGCCAAGTCATGTTACTTCTCAACCTCGCCACACAACTTCGATTACCATAGCAAAAATTCTACTGACAACTGTGACCACTAAATCACCTTTTGAAACCACAGTCTACAATATTAGACTTCCAGACTTCTTTGCCTGAGCCTCTTGTGTGCGATTAATTTTGGGCCACATGGAGAATCTCAATGAGTCTGTGTGTAGAGATCAAGTGTAGCTAGAAGCACTTCTGCTCTGTGGGTGCTTTTACGCTAGGATCGATGTGAGCACAATCCTTTGCGGATATGTAACTTTTGATCGTTACCAATCACATTTGTGTTCTTCTCACATGCCTGGATGCATGAAACCAAGACCGGAAAAGAAGCGCACTCATCTCTCGAATCCTATAGTGTGCAGCGGCCGTCACTGTTGGTGGTTTTTTTTTTTTGTTGTTCTGTGGTCACAGGGATCAATTTACAGCAGTCAATTCAAGTTCGTTCAGAACAGCTTACTTGTGGGTGTAGGATTACACTTGACATTTAGTTAAAAATTAATTAAGAGAACATGATTTAAGTCGTCATGGGGGAGTAACGTATTTAACTGAATAGCCGCACATGCAAAAACAGTGGCCTTCTCAACAGCTGCATGTAAGAAAGACTTCAACACTTCCTTTCCTTCCTTCCTGCCTGTTTCTTTTCCTTCCTCACTGCTTTCCTCCCTGCATTCAATCCTGCCTCTCTTCCGGTCCCTGCCTGTTTCTCTTCTTTCCGCTTGCTTTCCTCCATGCAGTCCTTCCACTCAACCAACCTCCCTCACCAGCGTTCTTCCTTTCTGTCCGCATTCCTCTCTGCATTCACTCCTGCCTCTCCTTGTCCCCTTCTTCCATCCTTCCTTCTTGACCATCTCTCTTCTTTCCTTCTCTCCTTGTACACTACCTGTCTCTTCCTTTCCACCTCTCTTTCCATTCCTCCTTCCTGTAGGCCTGCCTGCCTTACTTCTTCCTAACTCTTTTTACCTGCCTGCTTTCTTACCTGCATTCCATCCTTATTCCTTTCTTCCTGTTTGTCCTCCTTCCTTCCTGTGGTCTTTCGTGGCTCCCTTCCAGCCCTCCATAATTTCTAACTCTATCGATTCCTTCATGTCTGCATTCCTTCCTCCCTGACAAATTGTCTCTCTTTACTGCCTGCACTCTTCCCTGTCTCACCTCCTCCCTGACTTCTTTTCTGAATCACTGTTCATTTCTTTCTTTGGTCCTTTCCTTGGTCTTTGAAAACCGCTGTTTTACCATGGCCTAGTTTATCTTGGTTAAAAATTATTGTAAACATCCCTTTTTCATCCAGTGTACACAGGATGATGTGAGAATGAATTATTCAGTCTGCATAAATTATTCATTGGTGAACTCATCATATGCCACCCTTTTATGCCCAGGACTGCTTAAATTTTCCCGGGATTTGTGACGTGGAACGTTTGCTTTCAGTTGAAGAAAATGTATCTCTCTGGTGGTTTTCTCTGTATTCACATCAACAATCCCCATTTAGTCACAAGAAATTAGATGCACTAAACAAGATTTGTTGCATTGCATCATGTTGTCACGGGAGGGTCCCAGATTGGTTGTCGTTTGACTGGTTGAAGGTTCATAGAAGCTTTTCCTTCTGTATTTATCGCTTTTGTGAAAGTTTAAATAATCGAAACGGCACAAGTTTCTACCCGTAATTCCTCCAGACACTCTCTTTAATTAAATCTATTCTCTACCCTGTGATGACCTACAGGTGCGCTTGCTGGGCTTTCCCGCTACTTCTTACCATCAGACATTTGATGATCTGAGTGGTATCAACAATGCTGCTGTTCTTCCGTCTCACGCCCCTCTCACTTTTCCTTCAGTGCTGTCTGGGTGCTGAGAGAACTCTTTGTGATCAATTCTTTCTACCCCCAAGGTGCCTGTTCTGCCACTGCAGGCCACTGGCTCTTTGCATTCACGTCCAGCGTGATCAGGTTCCCCAGTCCTGCAAGCGTCACAGGCCAGTAATCCGGCCATCTAAAGTGGCTACATGGCCGTCTGTCAGTGGTGGGGCCAGATGGCTGCGTGTGGTTTCAAACAGCAGAGCTTCTTTGTCGTCCAGAGGGGACGATCAGGTTTCACCGGCCAGATGTGGGACACTGACCTCAATGTCCTACACAGAAACCGTGCTTTACTGGGAACACTGGATGTGCTTCTCTGTATTTGTGGAGGTTCAAACAATTGGCATGAGGTTCATTTCTTTATTCGTTGGCTTTCTTACATTACATTTATATTCATGCTTTTGGTTAGTTCCTGGGAATCGATTCCATGGTGTTCCTTTGATAACGAACAAGCTATTTTTTTTCTGTGTTTCTTCAAGTTGTTTGGCACTTTATTTCTTTTATTCACTTTTATTCTGTTTGTTTTTCTGTCTCTTTTTATTAGACAGGATTTTTTTTCTTTTACATTTAATGAAGGATTTTTGCAGAAATTAAATACTGTTTTTATAGAAAAGCTTTTCTTTTCTATAAAAACATGTATTTTTGTTTTTCTGGCACAACCCCCCCCCCACTCTCTTGAAATACACCTGATGAACCGTAGAGTAGCTGAGATAGAGCAGCGTCCAATTTTCTGCCTCACTGATGGAATGAAGTGCCTTTGATAACCTGAACGAACCGTTTATTAGAATCGACAGATTGAAACCATCTGAATTCTGCTTTAAAGTCAGCAGCTTCTCGCTCATCCTTTACTAGAGGCAATCCTCCCCAAAGAGTTGGTTAAAAATCTGTCATTAATTACTTCGTCTCTCGTCTGCTCGCAGTGGAAGTGTTTGTACAACGGTTGAAATCTGAATTCAGTCTTTTCAGACGAGGCTAATAGTTGATTCCCAGAAACTGCAAGAACTGATCAAAGTGCTGCTTTTTTTTTACTCGCGTAGGATAAACGAGTGATAAACACACATTTCAGATAGTTCTTGTGTTCTGATTTAGTGGCTGAGTACAACTTATAACTAGGTTTTAGCTGCTCTCATGAGCACCAAAGGAACGTAGAACCCTGTTGGGTGTGTGGTTCTTCTGTGGGCAGCTTCTGTGGACCTGTTGTCTCTGTACACAAACTGGTGTGGACCCAGAGTGACCGGTGGATTGGATTTGATGTGTTCTAGTACTAATCACTCATTTTGACTGGGGCGAGTGCTGCTGGACGTTGAGGTCATTGATTACTGATTTCTTCAGTACCGGAGTTACTGTTGCTGATTTTAGACCAGAAGGGATTGAGGCAGTAGATGGAGACCAGGCGAAGATCTTCGTGAAGACCGCAGAGAGCTGGTTGGTACGTTCTCTGAGCAGTCTCTTCTATAGCACCCGTAATCCTCTTACACAGTACAAAATTATATTTATATTTCACAAATGCTTTTACCAGAAGCATCAGTGACTCATGAGAAGTGCCCAGAGAAGAGGTTCTAGCTAACTCGGAATTAAAGTAGCTTCCACAGCTAAATTAGATGCTGGCTTTTATAATGAACAGCTGTGGTTTGAAAGCTACTAAACTAAACACAGAGTTGGTCTCCCTAAAGCTCTACGAGGTGAGGTCACCTTCATAAATGCTGGCACACTGGGTATGGAATGGCTGGAAAGGTTATAATATCGTAATTCTGAGTTAGCCGTTTCATAAATCTCTGAAGAATCCCCATTTCAGCACATGGGGAGGGGGTCAGTGGCAAGTGGTAAAGATGTCTGAAGCTGGATTCGTGAAGGTAATTACACAGGGGAGGGAATCCGATTCTGATCAGCTGTTTCTCATCGGCAGCTCGGCCGTGGCTTTCAACAACCACCATATGCTTTAACGTTGCTTTATGGACTAGCTGAAGAAGATGGCGCTCATGGCAGACTGCACGCGTGAGCGTTTCAGGAGGCAAACAGTAACCCAGTCAGTCATCTTCTGAGCGGTCTAAGGAAGAGAAATTGAGAGGGTTAGTGAGCAGAGAAAAGCTAGAACGTTTGAAAAAGTACCTCACTAAGCAGAAAAGCTTTCGTTTGATCTAAATGTTTAGCAAATATCCTCTTCACACCTTCAAAATACTGACTTTCGTATCTAAAGCTTTCTACTTTTTTTTCTAAATATATATATATATATACACACACACACACATTTTTATCAGAAAATCTTAGCTTTTTCTATAAAAAAATTTAACTATATAAAATATATATATATATATATATATATATATATATATGTGCGTGTGCGTGTAAAAAAATCCTTGAATTTAACATTTGTATCTGAAGATTTACCTCTTTTCTACTTTGACCAAAAAATGTGACAATTTTATTCTCAATTGTCTAAAAATGTTAATTTTTTTTAAATTGTAGCTTTTTAAGCCATTTCTTTACCTGCTTATCGTAATCATAAAAGTCCAAACGATATATATTTTGACATTTTTGCAGCACAATAAACTCACTATATTTTCACACCCTTATTAATTACCAAATTTGAACAGAATACTTTCAGAGCTTTCAGATCAGTAAGTTTCCCATCTCCTCGTCATTACTCTGTGGTTTCAGCAGAAAATAATCTTAAAAGCTTGAGTCTTCAGGAATGATTTCCGCCCTGTGGAAAAATGACTTCTCCATAAACACAGATGAAAGTTTGAGTGAAGAAAGCCAGGCGTGTTCTCTGGATACTCGCAGGAACACTTCAGATATTACTGCTCAGCATCTAAACAAGAAGAAGCTTGTCTTTCCAAAACGCTGCTGAATCCTCTCGGGTGAGCCCTCGGACCGGTTGTGTCGATGCTTTAGGGCCGTGTGCTATCGTGGAAAGTGTTGATGAATCCTGATTGACACCTGTCAGCGGTGAATCTGAGGTGAAGGGAAGCGTGTTCGCCAGGGGTCGAGATGCCCCCCAGTAATCCACTCCAGGAAACACTGGCTCTCTCCATCTCAGGAGCAGCTTGAGGAGGATTTACATAAGAACACACGGTTAAGATCACAGCGGGGTTCCAGAAGCTCAAGCTTTGCTCCATTGTGATGGAAACGCTGCAGAAATGAACTTTTTTCATCAGGCGGATTAATGAATGCAGCTCCACCCGCCGAGCAGAGCTCCCCAGGGGCTAGCCATGCTAATGCTAAAAACCAAACATTGACATCTGTCAGTCGACTTCTTATAGCTTCCATCTATAAATATTGTATTGTAAATAACTGTGGTTGCAGCTATTGATGATTTTGATAATTGATTAATATACACCAGTAATGAAGATCAGAATAGCTTTTAAATGTTATTTTCTGACTGTGTAAATCCGTCACAGATGCTCTTATGCATCGCATAAGTTATGCATCGCTAAATTGCTTTTAGTATTAGCTTTTGTGCATAAATGTATGTCAAAAAAAGCTAAGAAATGAACTGTCTCAGCCCTAGTAAATACCAAGTGCGTCTCACATGGCCTGCGGCGTGAGGCAAACCGTGGTGATCGGCCCCCTGTGGCTGGCTGCAAATGATTTCCACACCAGTACAAGTTTATGGGAAGAAGACAAACTTTAAAAATTATTTCCTCAAAGTACTGTATTAATGATTTTTGAGTTATAGGCCAATCAGAATCCAGTATTCAGACCAAGGCTAACATTTATACAAAGGCTAATCTTCAGAGACAAGCCTCTGTTTCACCTCCACTGCGTCCATCCTCGTGTCTCTCGCAACAATATAAGCGCATCACATGACTGTGCATCTCAAAGCCCGACCTGAGTCCGTTTACAACTATAAAAATTAAGCCGGAACACGACCCAATTCGCTGGGTCCCGATGGGCCCTGTTGGACCCAGCTCCCACCACAACTTAGAGAATAGCCTCTTGTTAAGAATTTTAATGATGATAATGACCATCACTAATTTAAATAGTATTATAATTAAGGACAAAAAATTACAAAAATACAGCCTAGGTACCATTTATGTGATGTGAACTAAATGATCGGCCTTCTTGTGACTGTCAGTGGAGCAGTGGAGCATTGTTCCTGATCCAAAATCTAAATCAGAAGATCTTTGGTTCCGTAGCCCAAGGAAATAACTGATCAAAAGTGTTCAAAACATATTCCCTAATGTGACTGCATCGTCCTGACACTAATGTATCCTCTAGAGAGCTAGGGAACACTTGTTCTATGGTGAAATGCCGCTGCTCTCCACCAGGCTTTGCTGGGCTGAGAAGCTTTGATAGAAATGTAAAGAAGTGTTTACTGGGAGTGCTGGGGACCACACCGCTGGTATTAATGAGGCATTCACATGCAACTGATGACACTGAGGCTCTCTGCTGGAGTCCGGTGGGACGCATACCTTTCATTAGCAAAACTAACATTGGCTAACTGTGATGCACACAGCAGCCCAGGGGCTCTGCCTCTTCAAACCAGTCCCCTGATAAAAACATCTCCTTGTGATTGACCGATGATTGGATAGATTCATGAAAACCTCACCATAAATGCAATACCTTTACTTTTTATTAAATAGTTTACCTGCTAATGAATAATGGTGGGGTTTGTTGGGATTTCTTGCATTTGTGTTGTGTGTATCAACAGTTAAGTTTCCATCCAAAGATGGCAATAAAATGCAGAACTGGAATATTGCATAAATTATTTCCAGCTCGTCTTAGAACACGTAGACGAACACAATATGCTCAGTCATGTCGTCTTGCTTTCAGAGGCGGGAGACTGCTCTCTAGGAACGCAGACTGTTCTGGGAGGATGATGATCCTGAACCACTTTGATAATCGACCAAAACATCTTTTCAGATGTTGTGCGATGAAATCTGTATTTAACTAATGCAGGCCCCAGTTCCGACAGAAAAAAAGGCATTGGATTTTTTTTTTTTTTTTTTGGAAATATGCAGCAAGCGTCATACATGTACACTCACCGGCCACTTTATTAGGTACAGCTTGCTAGTACCAAGTTGTGCTCCCCTTTGCTTTCAGAACTAACTTAATTCTTTGTGGCAGAGATACTTTAACGAGCAGTTTGACAGGTGTACCTAATAAAGTGGCCGGTGAGTGTAGTCTATTAGTAGTGCATAAGGAGCCCAGCAAAATACTGATGACAAACAAAACATTAACAGACATGTTTTAAATCGTTTTTTTTGTCACATGAAATGTAATAATTTGTTTTGCTTTTTTTAATCATTAGTCTATAATGTGTTTAAGGTGAAGGCGAGTGTATTTTCTAAAGCACATTTTATACACACTGGTAATTCAAAGTGTTGAGAGAGAGAGAGAGTAGAAATACAACATGTATAACACACATGCCCAGAAAATCACAATGAAATGCAATTCTCAATTTTTATACCTATATCTCATTTGCATATAAGACATAATGAATAATAGAACATACAGCTTTCACTTTTTGAAACCATGCAGTGAAATCATTTTATTTTCTCTTGGTGATTTTGTGTAGTCAGTTATCTGTTGGTATTTTAGTCATCAAATGATCTGTTCACGGGTTTGAATCCTGAGCCGGTATCAGAACAACTTTTTGGCTGAGGATTGTGAAAGTTGGGGCACTTTTTTATTGACATCATTTGAGGTTTACCTCCAAACATCTATTGCAGTGCATGGGTTGAAATGAAATAAAGTTATCGACTATTCATTTTTAGCAATAAATATATATTTCTTATTAGCTGTTAATAGCAAAAATAGAATATTAATTAGCGCAGATATATCTGACACCATCCATCCACGAGACCCGCTGCAGCTCAGCACAGTAAACCTGTGACGCTCATTACAAGCATCAGTTAATTACATTTTCCTAATTACAGCCATAAACCAGCATCGAGGCAGCCTGGGCTCCCGCTGATCGCGCATTTCTCCGGTTTCCAGCTTGATTGTGTTTGGTAATGACTTACTAACAGCTCGCTAATGTGCGCTTGATGGATGGCTTTAAGCGCGTCCTTGGCCTTCAGCGAATTCAGCCAGACGCTGGAGTTTACGTGCGCGCTCTCGCGGAATGAATGCGTCATGAATACAATGCGCATGCGCCGTCACCCGGATACGGCTTTTATTTAGATGAGTTTACCACAGTGATTGATTAATATGTGCCGTTTTTAGAAATAGATTTACTTCCGCTGTTCTAGCGCGAGCTTAAATGGAAAGCTCATACATTGGTGCCCGTGTACAACTTTTGGTAAAATAAAACAACATTCATTTCACTTTTAACCCCCTCACAATACTGTGATTATTTTTCTTAAAGTGAAAGTGAAGTGAAAGTGACGTTACGACCAAGTATGGAGAGACCCATACAAGGAATTTGTGCTCTGCATTTAACCCATCCAAGTGCACACACACAGCAGTGAATAAACACACCGTGAACACACACCGGGAGCAGTGGGCAGCCATGGCTGCGGCGCCCGGGAAGCTGTGGGTAACTGGTGACTTGCTCAAGGTCACCACAGTCATGGTTGTCTCAGAAGGGAGAGAGTTTCAACACTCATCCCATCTTCGACTCCTAGTGGAGCTGGGGATTGAACCAGCGACCTTTTGATCTCCAGTCAACCACCCTATCCACTAGGCCACGACTGCCACGATTCCCAAATAGTTTTTTTTTTCACAGAATATTTACTGAAGGCTCACAATTCTGAGATAAAGTCACAGTATTTTTTAGCTTAAGTGCCCTAAACGTGCTTCAGTAATTTCTTCATTCCAACTCTAAAGAAGATATTATCCAATTTGTCTGTTCTTTTTGCCCATAAATGTCCTTATATTTATTACACATTTAAAACAAGAATGATAACTAAGTGTTTCTTGCTGAAATCTTTCATACACTTATAGGGATGGCTCTATAGCAATATATTCACATCCAAATATCTTTTGCACACCGTTTACATTTATGATTTAGCAGACGCTTTTATACAAAGCGACATAAACCAATTCTTATATTGGTTTTTCCACCATATTTGAACTTCTAAAGTTCTATTTTGATTGCAATCCACCCTTAACAGCATCAAACTATTGTGTTCTCCAATTAAATGTATTCAACATAAAAAAAATACATGTGTAGTTTAACATTTCATAATCTAATAGATCTTTCATGTATTTATTATTGTGTAAATTTGAGTCATAAATCTGAAATGCGTCTTCAGATGCCGGACTTAAGATGTTTGCATTCCTTCTCAGTGCAGCCCGAGCATTCTTCAAACCTTCTGCATTCCACAGCAGAACCAGTGACATACGGCTTTACGACCAGCATGAGGGGGAGGACACATGAAAACGGGGTTCTCCTCCTCTGCTTCCAATCTGAAAGGGTTTCAGTAAGAAAATATTGTTATGTCACGTTTGAAATGTTGACTTTCACTTCAGAATGTCTACTATCCGAATGTTGCAGCAGAAATAGGGACTCATCAACCAGACAACTTTTTTCAATCATCTATTGAATTGTAGCCTTAGTTTCCTGCTGTGGTCTTCTGCTGCTGGAGCTCATCCACCTCAAGGTTTAACGTGTTCTGGGTTCAGAGATGTTCTTCTGCAGACCTCGATTGTATCGAGTGTTATTTGAGTTACTGCTGCCTTTCTATCGGCTCGAACCCGTCTGGCCATTCTCCTTTGACCTCTGACATCAACAAGGCATCTGCTCCCACAGAACTGCCGATCACTGGAGATTTTCTCTTTTTGACCATTCTCTGTAAACCCTAGAGATGGTTGTGCATGAAAATCCCAGTGGATCTGCAGTTTCTGAACGACTCAGACACAGCGTCTGGCAGCAACAACCATGCCACGTTCAGTCACTTCAATCCCCTTCTTCCCCGTTCTGCTGCTCGGTTGGAACTGCAGTGGGTCGTCTTCACCGTATTTCTGAACAATGTAGAATCTCGTTATAAGCCCGCCCACAAAACAACGTCATTTAAAAAGTCACTAAAAACAATATAACGGGATGCTCTCTGATTTTTCTTTTGCTTCCTATGGAGTCATTAAACAGCTCGCACGTGTCTTCTCCGTGCAATCTGCTGTCTGATTTAGTCTTCAGAGCAGGGTCGAGTTAGCCACCTGTCAATCAAAGTGACGTCATGATCTGCTGGAGTCGCGCAGTGCAGAGAGCACCGCTAACCGAGCGCGCGCGCGTCACTGTCACAGCTATCAGCCACGCGGGGGCCGGATCAGAAATCATCTGCACGATGAAGACGCGAAACCTGCACGAGATCTTTGTGAGCTCCGCATCATAGACGGCTTCTTCTCCTTACCGCGCGACCCTGAAGCCTTCCCGGTGCTCGCTCCTCCGGTACCGCGCGGCCAGGCTGCCCACTGCTGTCCGGCGCGGAGGCGGAGGCTGGACGCGGAGACACGTCGGGATTCTGCTCATCATAATCAGCAACAAAATGAAGCGGAGGAAGATGGTGGTGGCTGCGGGCTTCTGTCTCTCGTTCTTCCTGGGCACGGTGATGAATTTGCTGTTCATTCCGGGATTCGAGCTCCACGGCGAGCGCGTGCAACGCGAGAAGCAGCCCGAAGGCAACGCACCAGCCCGGCTTATGATCACCGACGAGTTGCCTTCTGTTCCCCCCGCCACCGTCGGGCGACTCTCGGAGATCCAGCGGCAAATACGCGAGCGAATGGATGAGGTTTCGCGGTACCGGGATAGACGCGCGCACTGGGTCAGCACCGGAGCGCTGGAGCGCAGGCGGCTCATGGACCTGGAGAGGCGCGGAGAGCGGGAATTGTTCAAAGGAACTGATGTTAGACGCTACAGGATCGATCAGTCGCAACCGGCTCCCG
This sequence comes from Danionella cerebrum, assembly GCA_007224835.1. Classification (NCBI taxonomy): domain Eukaryota; kingdom Metazoa; phylum Chordata; class Actinopteri; order Cypriniformes; family Danionidae; genus Danionella; species Danionella cerebrum. Next base: position 145,924 of record SRMA01026266.1, on the reverse strand, counting down.
CGGTATCCATAGCAACGCAACCGCACCGGGATTTTCCGCGGGATCCGGTGCTGGGTTGCGGCAGCATCGAGAACGTCACCCATGTGCGCTATTTAGGCTCGGGGTACACAAAGGCGGTGTACAAGGCGAACCTGAACGGAAGCTTCGCCGTCGCGTTGAAGTCGGTCGATTTTGGAGGACACGACATGGAGAACTGCGTGAAGAAATACGCGACAACCGCGGAGTGTTACAAACTAGCGTCGTTTAAAATCATCAAAGAAATGACGCTGATGGAGAGACTGCAGCACCCCAACATCCTGAAGGTAGTGCACCCTGCTTTTCTGCAGTTTGTTCTGCTTACGTTGAATTATTTTAATTTTTAATTTTATAAGCCAATTTAGATGACATTGCCTTAAAATATGAGTTGCTTTCATTTTATTGCACACTTCTAAATTAATAGCAAGTTCAAACTATGTTGATTAGTAGAGATATTTTAATTAAATGCCTTTAGGAGATGTTGGAACAATAAAAGTAATTTATTTAAGCTTTTTGAGTGGGTGTCGATTTTAAAATATAGGTCAGCATTTAAAAGTATTTAAGTTACGAAAATGCACTGTATGGAACCTTAAATGTGGAAAACCCTTACGGACACCTGTTAATAATGGTGGCTCTGTACTTTAGTTTATTTTTGTACTTAAACTGCTGTATATGGGAATCAATACAGTGAAAACAAAGCATGCAACGAAAAAAAAAGAAAACAATAGAGCGTGACTAGCAATAATATCCATCAAGGATCCCAGTGTGTATGACATTTATTTTATAAATAATAGTTACGCAATGGGGTGTATTTTGATTTCAGGTTGGTTGGACTTGGTTTAGCAAAAATCATTCAGCGTGTGTTATAGATAGAATCGCTTATATAAAAATAAATGTATAAAGTTTGGTTAATAAAGCACAATGTTTGTGCTAGCTTATAGCTAACGTTAATTATTCTGACGTGTTGTGAAATAGATGTTAATAACTAAAGCGTACACCGGCGTTAATGTACTTTTCTGTAAATTAGCATCTCGAATTGGCCTGTAAACGTCATAAATGTTACCATAAGTAAGCTAAACAAAGCTTTATCTTAAACAAACTAAAAGGAAGCCGCTCTAAACGCCGCATTAATGATTAGCCATTAGCATCTCGAATGTAAACAATGCTAGCGGCGTGAGATGAGCGCGGATCCAGCGCCTGCAGCAGCGGGATCCACAGCAGCCGCGGTGTGCGGTGCCTTTCGCTAATTAACCTGTCAATCAATCAACAAAAATAGGAATTGGCTCAGTGTTGAGGAGAGAAGAGGTTGTTTAGTCCGATGTGCGTGTGAATGTTGAGGTTTATTCAGCGCGAGTAAACATTAGCATGGAATTAACAAAACTAGTTTATAGAACTCTTGCCATGAATCCTGTAAGACATGAACCTGCCTCCTTCAAACATGGAACGTTATACTGTTTACAACTATTAAAGTGATTTAACATGGTCACACCAGCAAAAAGTTTCATTATTTAACTCTTTTAAATTATTTATTTAACGTTTGTAAAGCTGAGTTGTTTTATTTATTCTGCATGATTTGACAAATTTCAGACCGATGGGTTTAGCAAAATAGTCAAATGTTGTCTGCTTTCTTTTATAGTCAATACTGTACTATTTTATTTATCCTTTTTTGTGCTATGTTGTTATTTTCACTAAACTTATTTTATGTATTAGACGTTTTAAATACTTACTATGTTATATTTAGATTTTCCTGTGAAGCATTTTAGTCAGATCTGTCTTTACAGGAGTTCTTTACAACTAAAAGTACCTTGACATGTCAGATTTAAGTTTAAATAAATGAATCATAAACGAAAAACATTATCATAGCAATTCTGTATGTTTTGTTTTTGCATGATTAAAGGTGTTCAGGCGGATCTGATTTATAGGCCTTTATCAGAGGCTAAAAGAAGTGACTCTCAGCAGGAGAGAAGTGCAATGCCAGCTTTATAACAAAAATGCTAATGAGGAAACAATATCTGTTATACAAACATTTAATGCCCATAATCCAAACTGATTTATCTGATTTTACTGTGCAGATCAGCTCCACATGATCAGAATGATTGAAACTAACATAAACCTAATGTTAGATGCAGTCTGTTTGGGTTGAATCTTTTTAGAAGGTTTGTTAATACTTTTTTAGTTCCTCAAACATTATTTTGTCCCAGATTTTGAGTTTGAGTTTAATCTGTGGAGCAACTGAAACTTCACTGAGAGACAAACTCTGGGCGTACATCCTCAACTGAGCATTGCTTTTTATAAAATGTGTTTTAAAATGATTGTTTTTGTTCACACATTTGGGCATCATTATAAAAATATACCTTTTCGTTGTTTGATATAAACAACTTTAGATAACACTTTCTTTTAATTTTAGAAAAAATAAAAAACTGTTAAAAATACATTTTTAAAAAACACATTTAGCTTTAATTTCCACAGAAAAGGTGAAATAAAAAAATGTTTAAATGTTCACAAATCTTCATTGAAGATTGCTTTGAAAACACAAAAGTAGGTCAAGCCGTGCCCCTTAATTCGGTTTTTTCACTTTTCAACTAAGAAAAAAAAACTTTTTTTGAGTTTTTATTTATTCTGAACAAAAACAAAGATATTAATAGAAGAAACTAATAGAAGTAATAAACAATTCTATACTAGACGAAAGTAGTCTAAAATTATATTTTTTAGAGGTTTTAAAATGAACTATACTGGTTTGAATGCACAAGTGTGGGCTTATTTCCATGTTTGGACGATTGGTCACTATGTTTTAGATGAAGTAAAAACATAACGCAGTAAAACCATTTTCAGAGCACTCTATAAAAACAAACTTCAGATAACGTGGAGCCCACAAATCACAGGGACCTTTTATGGGAATGTTTGAAACTTTTATCTATTAGCATGAAATTTTACTGAGACACTCAAGCTGAGACCAAGCTCTGGAGATGGGTTCTCCGTTAGCTTGTGGATCCAGCAGGTGTTGTACAAGGAAGAGAGGATCAGTCTGAGAGACCTGTATGGGGGATCTGAGCTAGTGCCCTCTGGCTGAACCCGGCCTGGTGCTAATCAGCCGCTGTATCAGATCTTTTGACCTCTGACTTATAAAACAACAGCCATTTATTCATGTCTAATGTGGCAGCTGCACTAGACACCAGACAACTTGTATTTACAACTATTCGGGTTTCACTGGGAGGAAAATGGAGGCGTTGAAATTTTTATGTCCGTACACCATGGACTGAAATTTAATGCAACATAATATCATTATATATGCAACATAGAATAATGGCTATAATATCAATCCGTTTGATCATTTTACTGCTTAAGTGCTTCTGGTCTTATTGAATTCAATGATCTACGCTAAGCTAAATGCTAAAAGTACGGTAATAATCGTAACATCTGGAGAACAGCTGACAGAGTTCCAAATGGTAATTATCATAGGGGAGATGGAGAATGAGCTTATTTAAAATAAAAGTGTTCTGACTGTCAAATATTACTGGAAAGTCTCTTTCAAAGAGAAGATAAAATAGTTTTAAAGACGACTGAACAGATGCGTTTTATTTCTCCTTTCCAACACATATCCTGTGTCTTAGACCCTGCCTACACGTACTCGGTTACTCTAAAACGAGTATTTTTCTTTAGCAGTTGAGATGTTCGCTCACACATAACAACTGCACGATTTGCATGTAGCCGCACATTTTTTTTAAAAGCTGGCAAAGATTAATCATTTTTAAAATGCTCTGCACTGGGGTCCGTGTGGACAGTGACAACAGGGTTTTTTGGAGTTTTGGAGGCGGAGTTTGTCGTTGTGAGCGTTATGGCGAACAGTGAGTGTTATGGTCACCAAAGCTAGAACTGTGTTTCTGTTTACTCTGCTGTCATGGGTTTTACATGCAAGCATGCAGATTTTGTCACCGAACAGAGAGCTTGTCTTTTTGCAAACTTCAATGTTGAATACCCGTTTTAAAACCACCATGAATCGATTGCCACCTGTTAGTGTTTAGCTTCTTTACAGTGTTTGGGGAGTTTTTGAGTGTGGATGTAGTTTCCTGTGATAAATAACAGTTCTAAAAAAAACCCCGGGTTCATGTGACATGGCATGCTTTATTCAGAGAATGAGATGCGTGTAAAGAGCAGGAAAGTTAACGGCGAAATACTAAATCTTTAAGACGCAAAGGTGAGAAAACAAAGATCCAGAAGTTTAATATTGATTTAAACAAAGGCATCAAAAGTATTTGCTTTCATTACTCAAGTAAAAGTGTTGATACTATTGAAAAAAACACCTCTCTGGAAGTGGAACTGTTTTTTTTATTGATTTATTTAAACTTAAGTAACCATTTAAAAGCAATGTGAGAAGAAAATTACATGTTTTCCATAATGACTGTAATGCTAAAAATTGAGGACATTTTAGTGTAATTAAAATTCTATGAAATGTGCAGTTTGTCAGAAATTGTACACAGATACTGATAAAATCGTAAGGAGCCGTGTTCAGTTCAAGATCTGATATCACCGACTGTAGTCATCCAGAAAGATCACAATCAAAGTGTCCAAAGTAATCTTTGAGTTTTGTGTGTTGTTCTGTTGAGCTTTAGTGAAACCAGTCCTTTACACAGTGTTTAGAACGAGGAGACCGGCGTAATGTGGATGTGAGGGGTTCTTTTTTCGAAGGCGCGATTGATCAGGATGCTTTTATGCTTTTATTTTTTTGACAAAGCCAGAATGAAAAGAAGCTGAATTGAAGCAGTAACAAGATGATTTTTAAAATGTAGAAAGTATTTTGAAGTCAATGACTGTTTCTTAATGTTATTTATTTCTGTGTAATTAAACTTGTATGAAAAATGTCAAACAGCAGTGGTATGAATTAAAATTAAACTGAACCCAGTTTTAAATTGAGCACTCATTCTGGAACTTTGACCCTGAGCTGATATAATCTCCGGACCCCTGCACTAAGACGCTTGGAAACCACTGCTCAGATCTTCATTTAATGCTGACTTCATCAGCTGCCAAAATTTCTTCTGGTGCCACGTGCGCCAATAAACGGCTCCTCAACGGCCTTCACAAGAACATTTCTGTTCGCTGCCATTAATAAACCAGCATGCACTCGCTCTCAGGCCGGGCGCGCTCGTTTAATGAACCCTCCCTGGCAGAGAGTCATGTTTGCCCTGAGATGAAATCAGTGCTGGGCAGGAGAAGCCAAACGTGAGCGGTCAGCGAGGACAGGACTGTCGGCGGGAACAAGAGCCGCTCAGTAACGTTAGCCTGACGCTTCCTTGTGAGTTATAGCCGGGATCGGATTCAAACACGAGCGAGTGCTCAGAGTTCCTGAGAGCGAAGCTGAAGGGAATAAGCTTTTCTAAATATGAGCAGTTTAACTCCTTTCCCTTTAAAGTTGCTCTTTAGATGTTCTTCATTAGAGCGTGACTGTGAAACTTTACGGTGTGCCGACCGTTCACCACTTGAAAAATACACAAGGACATGTTTAAATGTTTGCCATCAGCACCTGAACAGATCTAAGTGTGGATATAAACGTATGTGTAATTATAGTGGGGTGTGTTTGGTGGTGGGCAAGAGAAATGACGGATCTGTTCGACTACCTGAGGGAACCGATCAATGAATAATGCTCTGAAATTTGTAAAGCGTCTTTGAGCATCTGGAAAGTGCTTTATAAATTATTATTATTATTATATTGTACTTTGGTCACTAGAGCTGCAGGCCACATGCCTGATTCTTAATGCCCACATCTTCAAAGAACTGACATGTGATCCGTTATTGTCAGCAAACACGTGTAACACTTATCCGTGGCATCTGTACACTTTATTGAAGACACTGACGGATGTGATTTATGGTTGCACATCTTTTGGGGATAAATGATTCGTTTTGCATCTAGATACACAGGTTCTTTGATCCAAAACTGATATCCTGTTATTATAAACTGATCCGATTCGTTGCAAGAGGAATTAATTTTCATCAGATATTCTATAAAATTAGTCTGTTCTGTGACGCGTCAATGGAATTGATATCAAATAAAAATCTCGAGGAGTTGTGGAAAAAAGTAGCAGTTTTTATAGAAGTTTTGCTAAATAACTTACTTCCTGTTGGTTTTGTAAACTCATTCCAACAAACATTTTTGTAGGTTTGGTCCCTCAAGTAAGTTATCCAAATTTCAAACACTGTTTGAAATGCCAATAAAAAACACCCGTAAATGGGATGTTCCGTGTTGCCACTAATTGTTGCTATAACTGACACAGTAAGTGTCTATTTGGATTTGTTCAGACATGGACTCTTAACACACATGGCAAATTTGAATGTGATCAGACATTGCATGGTTGAGTTATTAACTTCCTGTTTATCGAAATTTAAGAAACGCAGTGCAAAAAATCTTCGCAATTTAACACCCCACATGCCTTTATATAATACTGATGGTTTTTGGAGGAGAACAGATCAAATCTCTAGGAGGAGCTTGTGACACGGGCGACAATAAGGCTAAAAAAAAGCTGCTCTGATAACATTGCACTTAAACCTTCGACAAATGAAACTGTAACTGGTGAACAGCTGATGCCAGTCCCCCCAACACGTCCCATTCTGCTCAAAGCACTGAATTAAAATTTTTAACAGCTATTACAGATTCTTTTTTTCTCCTTTTGAGAGAAAAACATATACGATACTTGCCATCGACTGGCTTCCAAACAGTCTGCTGGAGTCAAGGGAGCTATGTTTCGCATCAATCATGTTTTCCAATCTTTGACCTCGATAAACTTTCGTTTTGGCCAGAAATGTGTTTCTGAATCTCGTTAAGCTGCAGCTATTCACTCAGTGGATTAAATTTCTCTTTAAATGAAGATATTCTGTTGCCTGTCGTCATCTCTTTCCGCCGAAACCAGGGGGTGGTTTAGCTGTGTGAGAGTGTGTAAAGTATTAACTCGTGTTTAATTGCGTCTGGGACTAAAACTCTCCGTCTCACTGGCATCTTAAACCCCCGCGGGGCCCATGGGTTCAGGAACCCAGCTTCACATTTACGTGTTTCAGGTTCACGATCACAGGTCACTGATTACCAGTGTTTCAGGATTCCGCTCGTAGAGTTTTAAGCAGAGACAAACACTGCCAAAGATATATTTACAAATGTCGTTCCCGACACAAAAACGATACACTTTATGAGGTGGTCACCGCTCTGCATTGAGGCTGCTTTTATTGAATCGCTCCAGAGTTCATTTTCACTTCGAGGAGGGTCCGTTGGAATGACGCCGGTGTGCATCAGGCGATCCAAGACCTGCTCCGTTTGGTTTTGATGCACTTCCAAGAGAACTCTGGAGCAGTTCATTTCCAGTGAAAAAATAACTAAAGCTCGAAGGACAAAAGCTTATTTGACCTAAACCAGCTTCAGAAGCTAGTCAGGTGTGCGAACATCATTTAGTTAAGTAGATTTAACAGAGAATCATGCTAGTTTACTATTTTATGATGTTGTAATATTGTTGGGCTCCTCAGACATGAATCAGTATTTTTCCCATTAGATCAGTTTAATACTAGACGTGTCTTTGGGAAACAGTTGTTCGTGTCTCATGAAGGAGTCTCTACTTGCAGACAGGAACAGGTTTTCTGAACTAAATGGACACGGGGAACCTGGTTAAGATTCATTGTCTGTCCACCACACGTATCTGGTTACAGGGATTTTTCTGCGTGGTTCTTACACACGTAAACAGCTATTTTTTTGAAAACACCAGACAATCTCATTGTTTTTACTGGGCTCTGTTTCCATGTCGATGGCAAAAACTGTTTTTTTAGGGTGCTGGAGGAGGGCTCTGTCATCGTGGTCACTCTTCAGAGTCTTCTTTGTTTACAAAGACCAAGTTTAATGGTGGACGACGCAAGGACTGTGTTGCTGTTTACACATTTAATGGACCACTTTCACAACGCCTTCTGCGCTCTACAGATTACTCTTCAGTTATTTCCGCCAAAACATTGACTGCGTTCAGAACTCTCTATTTTCTGGAAGTTATTGTGCGCGATGAAAGTCCTTTATGCTAAAACCCCAGTGTGACCCCCTCAGGTAAACTGAAGAACACCTTTAATACTCAACAGACCTAGTTATGGCAGTAAAACAGTTTGGTTCCATGTTTAGAATGACTGTTAGCTTAGCACATAGCAGCCAAGGAGACACAATTTCCTTTTTTTAATTAGGCACAGTGATCGATGTGCAATGATACTGGAAGATCACGGGCAAGGTTAGGTTTTAGGTCTGCACCATTCATGTAGCTGCTGCAAACTTAACCTTACCTTGTATAAAATCGATCGTCCTCATCTGAGCAGCAAAACTCTGCAATCCTGTACTGTGCTGTGACTGTTGTAATGTCATGGCTGAGATCATTGTGAAAGTATTGGTTTCAATCGCGAATTTAAAAATACAATAACAGTTATGCATTTAGCAGATGCTTTTATCCAAAGCAACTACTATTTGGATGAATGAACACATTTTTGTCAGTTCCTGCTTTCTCTGGAATTTGAACCCACAACTTTCACATTGTGAGCGCAATGCTCTACCAACCCAGCCACTATTTAAATGTGTGGCATTAGAAAATACATGTGTTTCGAGAAACAGATATATGTTTGAATAAAAGACAAACTTTTAAAATGCTAAAAAAGCAACTGAAATGGTTATTGTGGTAGAACCGGAAATAAGCGACAATGTCAGAGAGGGAGCGCATCACGAGGCTCAGTGTAGGAGCTCCATACTTCCGAAAAAACATGTTGTACAATAATTGTACATTATTTTACATCAACACTTTCAGTTCAGGTGGCAAACATATCCCAGTGTGATTTCCAGTCATCCGTGTTCATTGCATGTGTGGAATCAGTGTAGCTTCGAGTCGTTTGCTATTAATAATTTGTCAAATTTGTACATTTTTACACAAAAAGTAACTTTTATCTTATCATATACAGTGTTCTGCTCCTGATAAATGAAGAGAACAGGCTTGACCTCTGATCTGGAGTCAGTGCAAACGGCTCCATGCTGCCTGGACACACACACACACACACGCACACACACGCACACACGCACACACACAGCTGAGATGAAGCGGGCAGATAACACTCATTAGAACATGTTCAATCTCAGATGGGACGTTTGCTTTGTGGGGAAGCAGATCTGGACTCAGATTGGACCCGTCCCTGCTTCGTATCAGAATCCAGACATGTTGAGGACATGCTGCGCTTGATGAAATGATAGCTTAGTGTTTGTCAGACAGCACATGCACTGCTTATGATGAATCCAGCCACCGACAGAGATGCTGAAGCTTCCTGTAAAAGGTCCCAACACCATAAAACATTGAGATATTAAATTCTATACGTTGGTCTCAACGTAACCTAAGCTAAACGTTTTAGTTTATCATATAAAATAAATAGGTCAATTTTCATTTTGTCACTTCCTGTTTCCCAAAGACAGTGAACTGTCAAATGGTCTGTTAATATGTATGAATAACTATCCAAACAGTGAGTGGTTTAGTGAATCTGTGAAATGCCAAAAATATCTCTGAAAGGACTGTTTTGATTTGTGTGCGACACATGCAGCTGCTGGGGTCTGGCTTGGCGATTGATGGAGTATTTTTCGAATGGTCGACGCGTTTGGTTACAGAGAAAAATGCTGTTCAAATCTGCACATAAAACCTGTAGCTGTAGACAGTGGCTGTTTCTTCCTGCTACCAGACATGACTCTCAGATACGAAAGAATTACTTTCAGTCTCACTCAACGTCCGGTAAATACAATTGAGCTCGAGAAGTTTGCAGACGGTCATGTCGTCATAAAGTCGTGCCGTGGGAAATCCTCCGTCACTGATCTGTCGTGCTGTGTGAATTCAACACGGCTGGATACTAATCCTTCAAACAATTATCATTTCACAAATATCAAATTTTTCTAGCTTCTATTCATTCATTTATCTTCTTACCCATTTTATCTATTTTGGGGTCAGAGGGGTCTCCCGGTGCCTTTAGGGGAGAGGCAGTTTGAACATTTGTAGGCGTGCAGATGGTGAGTGATGGTAGGGGTACAGGAATGGAAATGCAGACACTGGATGAAGGTGCCTCTTTCATTTGTGTAGATCTCCCAGGATGCAATCAGCTGTGGCAGAGGAGGGTTGGTGGTGTCTCTTAATGGAACGTTGTGGCGATGTGGTCTGAAAGTTGCTGTTACCATGATCATTAGTTCGGTTTTGGAGCCATTAACGATGTGTCCCGTCAGACGATTTCGCAGTGCGTCAAGGAAGGGATGGATCATATTTCTCTGAATATTTTATATCCTCCGTCTGACTCGAGCGCAGTAGCCAGTGTGTCTTCTCCGGGTGGAAGCGTCAAAACTGCTGTTTATATCTGTTCACCGTTGGCTGCGCTGGTGCTGACAGATGCTCTCATCTCTCGTGTAGCTCCACGGCTTCTGCTACCAGGACACCAACGACATCAAGCAGACGGTGACGGCCATCACAGAGCTGGGCAGCCCTCTGGAGATGATTCAGCTGCTCCAGACGCCCTGGGAGGAGAGATTCAGAGTGAGTGTCTGCCATGCTCTGCTTGTTAACACCAGACACTTAACGTCCTGCTCCAGAACTGGTCTTAACTGGTCTAGATCCCCACAGGACTAGTATCCCGAGAGCACTTTATTCATTAGAGTTGACTCAACGTTTAAAAACTCACAACTTCAGGTAGTTTCTGTTAGTTCTGCAAATGTAGAATTTGAAGCTCAAAGTTAATGAATGATATCGATCCATCGCAAAGCTACCCAAACCAATTCTAAAATAAAGCTTCGATAATCAAAAAATTTCAACATTTACTGATTTAAACTTGAGTACTTTTTAAAGTAATTTTTATTTAAACACTTTATAAAACAATAGAGTTGCTTTTTGATAAAAAAAAGTTTTCAAATCTGAAAGCACTGGAACTTATGTTTCGACCGAGGAATGAACTTTCAACAATGTTTATACAGTAAAATATAGAGCTCTCAATCAGTGCTAATGTTAATAATGTTATGCATTGTTTTTATTCTCTACCCATTCGTCTTGTTTAACTTTAAATTAAACTTCTGTAAAAGTCTATCAGATCAATAATCCTTTTTTTTGCACAAATCTCTTTTTCTACCTCAGCTCTAATTAAAACTACAATATAAACTGGCCCATTAATTGGCAAGATCTAATGTCTCTTATTTTCAGGCCAGGGGTAAATGATAGTTTCTTGTTTACCGTACTTATTATTTACTATAATTATTTTGAATATGACAAATGATAGTGGGCTGGATTTTTTTTAAACACTGTTGGGCGTGTCGAACATTAGAAACAACTTTTTTCTCCCTCCTTTTATTGTTTGAACCAATAACCCTTGAGAATGGCCTGAGCCGACTGGTATAGAGCGTCAGATGAAGTACAGCAGCTTGTTAATGTTCTTATATTTTTTATTAAAACTGAGGTAGATGAAAAGATTTCTGGGAAAATTTTGTTAACAACCACAAACATAATGAAATTTGCTCAGAGTGCGTTTTTGATTTTTAATTTGACTGTTTACCTCTTATTTAGGACCCATTTACAGTAAGCTTTTTGTGATCTAATCAAAAGTCCCTGTTTTAGTTTGGATTCTTTCCAATAAATTTACATTTTCTTCAATGAAGCAGCTGCCAAAAATAGAAGAGCCCTGCTGCAGATCTGGGTGTGTGGCATCTGGCTCTTGTTCTGCTTCTGTCTGATCATTATCTGTCTTGGAACCTCCCTCGATGATGACTTCCTGTGGCACGAGCGCATCCTGTGCAAGTTCACAAGCTCAGAAAGATCCTCTGTGAACGTCCAGGACTCCATCTAAGGATTTACTGATTCAAGTGTTCTTTGTGCCATTTCAAAGCTTTAAAAGAGTCTGTTTTTGTGACTCCCAGTGATACAGTGTTCGTTCAATGAAGCGTTGGGAATATGTTGTGGTAAAAAGAAGGCCCAGTTCTTCAGCTCGCTTTGCTGCACTCTGAAAGAGTCGGAAGCCGTTAGACGAAGGCCACAGAACGCGAGCAGTTGAACATGTGAAGTACCCTGCAAGCATCTTTAATGAGCTGCAGTGTTGTTAAAAACATATATACGTACTTCTTAATATACCTCATCTGAATTGTACATGGGTCCAAATTAATCTGCTTTATAGCAACACTGAAGTCCTAAAATGTACATTAGCCTCAAATTGAGTTTCAAAAAAGCTCCACTTTTGTCCTCTCTACATGTCAACGTTCAGTCAAGCTGTCTGCTGGAGAGGGTCCGATAGGGAAGTTTGTGACACGTTGTGGTACGTTCCTGGTAGTAAATGTCTTGGATTTTGGTAATCAGGGTAATTTAGGGGGTGTGTATTTGCAAAACATCTTCTCTATCGACATAGATCCCGATCTACCGGTTGATCACAAAGTTGGTGCTTGACGTTTGTAGTTGTATTGTGAAATATAAGTTTGTGTAGTTCTGTAAGCTACACCAGCATATAAAGAGTTCTCATTATTTTCATAAAAAGTTACCTTAAAAGTAGATCATATTGACGACGGTCATTTTATAAGTAGCTAAATAAGTGTGGGCTAAACTAAACAAAACTAATAGAAAGTTTTTCATCTGTAGGTCATGTGACCTTTCAATCTGTCCAATAGTGGCAACACAGAGCAAGCTGGGAACACACAGGAATAACTAAACACGACAAAGCCACCAAGGGAATCACCTGAATAGTTTGGAAAAAACCCTTGCGACAACTAACAAGAGGAAAACAACCCATAGCGTAATGTCCTGAGAAACGCCAAATTCATTGCCATGGACGGTGTGACATATGAAGCCATTTTTTACCTGGAGAGGAGGCTGACATTGATGGCTGCACGTGCTCACACGCGACTTCCTGTTAAAAAGGGAACTGTCGTGGTTTCAGAGCTCTGTCAATCACAGGCTCCCGTCTAGTTTATTTAATGGTAAAATTGAACCATAAACATACCGAAATAAACCAATGAAACAAACATTGAAGTTTGTTCACTAGATAACGTTCGAAAACCATTGAAACCATTTGTGTAAATGACGTACTTTTTGTGGAAATCTATCATATATCATCAGAAAACATCAGAAAATTTGGTTGCTAGGTTAAACAGTTTGGTTGGCAGGGAGCTTTCAGTGATGTCACATTTTTTTTTTAATTGGTTACTATAACCAGCACAAACAAACCCCCAATTCTTTTCGATGTTCTCTCTTCTTGAAGATATTGTTGTTGCTGTCTCCCATTTATTTTCTATGGCCATTAAAGGTCAACAGTACATATTTAACCATGGGGTTCAATTACTTTTGCACAGTGGCTGGTGTGTTTTTCAACAGACCTCCACAAGTGTGGTGAATTTGACGTTAGTTTGAGGTTCTTCTCTGTTCAATGTACAGGTTTGACCCCATCTTAAGTCAATGGTAAATTTCCCAGAATTCCTTTAGTGGTGCTATTCTGAAAAGACATAGCCACCCGAGTCTGACCAGTTTGGATGTTTTGCCAAAAATTGGTGGCTGTAGCTCTGACGGTCTTAGGGGAGATACTTTAGAATCTTTTGTTCAAAGCAAAACCAAAAAATCCAATTTCGTTGTTTGGCCAAAATAAAACTTCAGCTATTCGAGAGAAATGCGGCGATTGGTTGAGATGCAGTGGGCTTCAGATTCACTCTTTGAATCAGGACGCAGCCCAGATCTGTCTTTCAAACGCCCTCGTGTCCCGGACAATGGTTTAGCAAAGACACAAACCCAGAGGAGTCTGACCTTTCCCAGTAGCTGCTAATCCCAGTCTATTAAAAAAGAAGCTTTTGTGTTCAGTGAAAGGCCTCTGCCGTGTCTCCTCCACCCCCTCATCTCCTCGCTGTGTGCTTCTCTTTTGTGTTTACACTTCGCTCTGTCTGTGCCGTCCCCCACACACTCGTCCTGACGCACACTTTCTCTAAACAGGACTGGTACCCCTGGTCTTCAGAAGGTGGGAGGTGGTTTTGATTATTAATGGCTTAACTCTTGTTGTAGATCTGCTTGAGTCTGATGCGGCTGCTTCATTACCTCTCCCACTCTCCGCTGGGCTCCGTCACCCTGCTGGACTTCAGGCCTCGTCAGTTCGTACTGGTGGAGGGGGTGTTGAAGGTGACGGATCTGGATGATGCCAGCGTGGAGGAAACCCCGTGTTCATCTTCTTCAGACTGCCTCATGGAGTTCCCTGCAAGAAACTTCACCCTGCCCTGCATCAACGCTCGATGCCAGGGGATGAACGAGAAGAGGAACCTCTACAACGCTTACAGGTGACACCCGACAACGCCTTGAGTTCAGCCGTAGCCTTCGGCTCGCTGTTATTAAAGACCATTATTTTTAGATGAGCATCCGTGAACCACACAAAAACATTTTCTCTTCCAGAAACTTGAATTCAAAATAGATTTGGTGCATTTCTTTCATTAGCGCCGCGGTTCTCAAACTCATCGCCTCTACTTCTCAGGTCTGCAACTAAGTTTTCTTTAAAGTGGAAAAATTACAAGAATGCTTCAAACTGCAAAGGGTTTAATAACATTCTCTATTTAAGAGTTTCGTTGTTCTGAAAATAGCAGAAACCTCTTCTCCACGCACTTCTTATGATTAGCTGACCATCTGTTATTCTCCCACTCTGTAAGTGACTGGATTACAGCAGGGTCTTAAAGTCATATAAAATATAAAATCCAAATTTTTGGCCTTATTCGATGTTCTAGGTCTTAAAAATAGTTTTACAGGTTTTAATAGGAGTGGGCCTGAGACACATTTCCCAGAATGCTCTGTGCGAACCGGCACATTTGGTTGTTTAACAAAGACGGCTGCCACAGCAACCACAAACCACAGTACATTTTGTCGTTTTCAAAGGTTTGAAAATTATAGAAACGGTCATATTTTGCAGGGTGTATAACATTCACAATGGATTTACTCTTTATAAAGCACAGCATTTTTAAAAGTAGAAATGTAGAAATCCATCGTTTCGTGTTCGATTTAATGGCATATATAGGTCTGAATGAGTTATTGTAAATCACAAAAATGCTAGTTTTATAGGAAATATTTAGACTAATAACATTAACGATTTTTCTTTGTGTATGACATGTTTAAAAACCAAACGTTCCTCATTTGCTGAACCTTCAGAATCCTTCGTTTGCTAATCTGAAGTTCTAATAACGAGGTTTCAGGAAACGAATCGTTCACATGTTAAATTTATTCTGTTCCTTTATTTTTGGGTCTTTTTTAATCTTTATAGGAAAAAATGTTGTATTTCTTTCTCCATCTGTCGTCACAATTCCACACGCGGCAGGCATTGTTTACATTTTTAGATAGCTTCCATGCAATATTTTCTTTACAGTTATTACATCTTCGTATCAGAGACATCTGGCACATCCTGCGCTAAGCATCTTCCTTCATAACGATGTGTGATGATGGAGCAAATGCAAATGATGTTGGCGGCAGTTAATGATGCTTTTGAAATAACTTCTGAAACTGGAAAACTCTTCAGTGTTCCTTTAGATCCCTGTTTGTGACCCCGTCTGTTATTTCTGACTTTAATGTGACCTGCTTCTCATTTCTAGATTTTTCTTCACCTACCTGTTACCTCACAGTGCCCCCTCAGCATTGCGGCCTCTTCTGGACCAAATAGTCAACTCTACAGGTGAGTTTGTTTGTTGATATTACACCTCCGGGTCATTTCTTTTTCGTGTGGTTGTGCTGCATCGGAATGGGAAGCGTTTGCAGTTAGTCTGATTGGTTAGCGGGAGGGGGGGGGGGGAATCAAAGACAATGATATTTTACTCTTTTGGACCTACTATAAAATCAATATAGAATTACAAAGAAATGCGTAAAATACTCTAAATGCACTTCATGCATGCCTCTGATGAGCTTCTTCTTTTACTTTCGGCTGTTCCCAGTTTAGGGGTTGCCACAGCGAATCATCCTTTGCCACCTAACTCTGTCTTTTCCACCTAATGAGCGAACAACAATAAAACGTGGCAGAAAGTTGATTTTGCAGCTTTTAGAAAAGCCAGGAGAACAAAATGCCTTTAATAGTGGATTTATTTTCGGTTTCACAAAACACACTTCTGCATCTCTCTGCTTTTAATAACTTTGTCAATATTTTCCAGTTTGATGCTTTACATTCATAGCCGTGACCAAACAAAAGGAAAATAAAGTTTTGTGTGTTTTATCAAAGAAAGGAATTGGTAATTGTTGCTGGAGGATTCATTTGTAATTGATTGGTTTGGTCTGTCTATTTTAGGGGAGCTGATCTGGGGTGCTGATGAATCCCTGGCTCATCTGGAAGAAGTTCTGGAGATCTACAGGAACGGACATTACCTCAGGAATAACACGAGCACACAGAGAGCAAGTGAGTGAGCCTGAAACTAAGATTTTTTATATAAATATCTTGATTTCTTTGCCTCATTAGCAGCGTATATAAGCTTTCGTACCTCTCAACTACTCTGACGATCAAAGACCCTCCGCAACTTCACCGAAATGATCTTTTCATGGGCATCGTGAAGGTTGCAGCAGAGGCCCAGACTACATCTCACCTTGTAATCCTCGCCAAATCCTCCAGCATACTCAGGCTGAACCCATGAACCGGCTCTTCCACAGCACACGCACCAGAATCCGTCATTGTTTCCAATTCTTATGGCGTTTGTAGGAATGTGGGGGATATTTTTGGCTGGCGTCGTATCTTGCTGCTCTTTGAGGTGTTGTACATCAACCAATTCCACATCACTGACGACTCAGAGCCTTTTTTATCTGAACGAGTTTTTCCCACACACTGCCATGTCGTGAGGAGGGGAGTGCCTGCGGATGCAAAACCTACATTTGAGTTTATCGATAAAATTGATTGACAGCTGGATATCTGCATTCATTTTCTATAAAAATAAAGCCTTCCTGTGACTCGGAAACAAAGATTGTGGGTTTGGACTCAAGTCGCTTTGGATGAAAGTGTCTGTCGCTTCTATAAAAGAATTTGTTTTTATGGTCTGTGGAAAACGTTGTCTCCTTGTGTTTATCTTAACCGACTCCTGGGCACCTCTAGTTCTTTTTATTAGTGTGTTGCTTCTCGATTAAAACTGCTCGCCCAAGCGCATTTATCCATGTGCCAGAAACAAAACAAAATGGTGTTGTCGATCACCGATGCAGATAGAACATCTGTGCCGCTGCCAACCCACAGGATCGAGCAAAAGCAGCTGCTGGAGGAAGGCTCGCTCCTCCCTTGTTTTCGATCCATACCCTCGTTCTTTTTGCTCTTCTTCATGCTCCGTTGGAAGTGTAAAGCACATTCTTGTTGACAGAAGAGCGTTGAGCAAGTGAGGGCCACTTTTTCCAGAGGGATTAACTCCTTCCACTCACTTTACTCCGTATGTATCGTTATCCATCAGCTAGCGCTTGAGAGACGGGGTTTGCTGAGCTCTGTGTTTCAGGACTGACCTCTTCTTCATGTGCTGCGCCTGCTTGAAGCATTGTTGTAAAGCAGCTAGCCCTCACAGAGTTTCCCAGAGGAATCCCTGCTCCCCAACTCGCACTCCCAGCATGCCACTGGCTGATGACATCATCTCATTTCTCCTGGAATATTCAGAGGAAGCGAGTGCTCCATAAAGCATTCATTAGTCCAGTAAAGAGTCTTCGAAAAACTTGGTTCACTGGTTTCCTGCTGTGTGTTCCCCCCCCGTGCGCTTCTTACAATCAAAGAGCCTTCATTAACAACAGTAGGAGACTATAAACAGAATCTTCTTGCTTGGGTTTATTTGTTGGAGAGCATAAATATATTTAAGTAATGCTAACAAGTATTGTAATCAATTCATCAAGCGCTACTCCCCTGTGCTGCGCTCTGAACAAATCAGTGGTGTAAAGAGTACTGAAATATCCTACTCACGTAAAAGGACCATTACTTGCCTAAAAAGTAAAGAAAGTAGAGTCAAAGTATCCGTTCTAAATATGACTCTAAGTATGAGTAAAAAGAAGCTCTTTTGAAAAAGAGTGATAAATTATTATATCCTACAAAATGAAAAATGCAGCTCACATCAGATCCTTTTACTTAAGGGTGTTTCTAAGAGAGACAGAAATCAAGGAGAGGTAAAGAGGGAGAGAGAGAAAGGAAGAAAGAGAAAGAAGGGAGAGAGAGAGAGGGAGAGAGAGTGGGGGAATAGATAGATAAAAGGAGAGCATAAAAGAAAAAAGAGAAATAGAGAGAGTGAGCTGAAGGAAAAAAAGAAAGGAGAGTGAAATAGAAGTGACAGATAGAATGAAAAAAGAGATAAAGTGCGAGACGGAAAGAGTGGGAGAACAAAAGATAGAAATACAGGAGCATGAGATGGAGATAACGAAAGTAAAGAAAGAGAGATAAAAAGAGAGGGAGAGAAAAAAGTGAAAAAATAGAATGTGAAAGAGAGATAGGGAGAAAAAAGAGAGGAGCAGGAGTGAAATAGAGAGAACGAGAGAGAGAAAGAGTGATGCAGAGAACTCAAAACAGCAGAAAGACAGAAAAGAAGGATATAATTAAACGTTCTATTTTCAACTCTTTTCCTGATGATTAAAACGATGAAAGAAAATTAAGAAATCATTTCTATTTCTACTGATCGAATTGATGTGATGGTATTGTGCTGGTTACATTCGCTACATCACGTTTCTCAGATCGTTTTTCTCAGATCGATCATTTGATTGGACGGGAAAGGTGTCAATCCCTGTAGAAAGAAAATACATTTAAAAATAATAATAAACTAATGAAGGCAGGTTAAAGAAAAGTAGTGAAAGAAATAGATGGAGCACTAGAAACGTACTCGAGTAAAAGTAAACTTTTTTAAATCTAGTCACTAAATTCACAATCACCGCTCTATCACAGTAATTTGAATATTTGTAATTATTTACTTTACATCACTTTTGTTAAGATGTCGTCTTAATTGGATTCTTAAACGTCTTAAAAGTTATGTATTCCAGGAAGCTGGCGTATAATGCCTTCCAATAGTTGCTTCCTGGGCTAGGCCTCCAGAATCCTCGGTGCTCAAGGGCCCAGTCCAGACTGGAGGAGTACACCAGTAAATCACACGTTCATTAGATGGAAATGTGTTCTTCCTCTCTCCTGAGAAAGAGCAGCTGCCTCTTCTCCTCCCTGTAACATCACTCTCTCTGTTACACGCAGCGTGCTGTTAATGTGAGCCTCGTCTTTTAATGTCCTCTCGATGCTGTCTGAGCGAGACCAGAAGCTGACAGCTGGACTTCATGGTTTTATGAGCCAAGAGAAAGTGTGGCACTGTTACAGCCTTCTGATCTTCTCAACATGTTGAAGTGAAGTGACATTATAGAAAGTGACCCATACGAGGAACACACACACACACACAGCAGTGAACAAACAAACGGTGAACACACACCCGGAGCATCATACTGTTGCTTTAACATCATGGATTTATGATCAGTGCTATTTGTTTACCCCTCCATAGAAAAATCTTCTACATTATCAGATCTGAGAGCGAGAGGAAGACTGAATCGTGAGGAAAGGAATTAAGGGTTGCTATATTAGGAATGAAATAAAGAAAGGTGCCATTTCAGGAAGGGAGGAAGATGAAAACAGTAGTGCCCATATCAACAATTCTTCAAATGACACTTTCTTTTAGTGTGAAACAGCTCTAAGATGGAGGAAAACATGAGAAAGTGCTCTGTGTATTTAATTCTAAAGAATCGACTCTAAGACGCTGAAACAAGTTCTTTCTTCCAACTGAATCTTTAGCTCAAAACTGACGACATCCATCCATGTCTTAAAACAAGCTCCTCCTACTCTCAGCGCCAAGCTACTGCTAATCGTGCAGTTTCCACATGCGCAGCTACAGAAAACTGTGTATGAATGTCATCACGCTTACAAAACCTGTCGAAGTGGCAAAATGTAACTGAATATGTACTGCTGAGAGGATTTCTGCTCCAATCGCTTTTGATTTGGAGTGCTCTCCCTGCGTTCCTCGCCTGTTACAGCGTCCTTTGTGCTTCCTCGCTCTCCCTCACGTGTCCACTGTTTTGTAAAGTTCAGCATTTTATCCTCAGCTGCTCGTTTGAGTTCTCAATTCCCCGGATTGTGACGGGTTCATACTGATAAAGGAGCGCCATGGCATTGTTGACTTTTAAAGCAGTTTTTACATAATATTTGAGTTATAACAGTAGTGTAATTTTTGTTGTTAGACATCCGCTTAGGAGATGCATGTATGAGACACAGTATCCAATAAGAGCAGATGGTTCGAACCACCAATCATTGCAGGTTGTGTCACATATAACAGAGGAGTTTCGTACGAACGATTCGTACGAGTCATTAAAAAACGGTAAAAATAAACGTGTGGATAAATAGTGTTTTTTGACCTTGAAGGTTTTTCAACCTGTTGTTTGAGACTTAAAAAATCACTTTTCAAAATTATGATGTGGGATCTTTAAATCATGAAGAAATGATGACAAAATCTGGAAAGAAGGAAAAGGGCGAAACTAGTCAGAACTAAATCTGAAAGGAAGATGAAATCAAGAATGGTACTAAAGAAATCATATAATGTGAGAGAAGTCTAAAGAGAGGAAGACCATCAGAATGGAGGCAAGACTGAATTCTGGAAGTAAGAAATGAAGCACCACTAAATGGGAAGTAAGATTAAATTAGGAAGAAAGGATGACAACACCGGGAAGGAGGGATGGGTATGTCTGGAAGGACAGGAACATCTGGAAGTAAAGGCCATACACCTTCTACACCGAATGTAGAAGTTTTCTGCAATAACACGCCTCGATCGAAGACTGTAGACGCCAACGGGAGCTTACACATCGAACTGAACAAGTTGTGCCAAAAAAAAAAAGTTTGCCACTGCTATATCGGATCCATTTTTGCGTATGAACTGTACCTCTCTGTAAAAAAAACTCTCGGTGGAGCTCCTCCCACATTTTCATTGCGTCTTCGCACAGGAAGCTGTCATCAGCCACCAACAGAAACACCCACGCAACGTCCCGATTTTTTTCTTTGATTTCTTCTCTATCGTCGTCGTCTTCCTGTTTCCTCATGTGGCGCGGAGTGCTTCTGTTGTACCACAAACGCCATCTTCAGACAGGAAGCATCATTGCATAATAGTAATGAATAAAAAATGTAATAGGGAAGTTTAAATTTGGAAGTAATGAGGATTAACCAGGAAGTAAGGTTGACGGACTGAACAGGAAGGAAGAAAACAGCAGGAAAGAAGGATGTGTAAATCGGGAAGGAACACTGCATCAGGAAGGGAAGAATGACGGACTGAACAGGAAGGAAGGACTATTATATTGGAAAGAAAGTAAAACACTCCAAAGGATGGAAGACTACATCAGGAAGGAATGACAACAAGGAGGCTAAGGAGGAGAGAGGAAATGAGAGTGGCTTGCTTGTTCTTATGGCCGCCACTCATCAAATCGTTCCTCTATTCATTCCTACGACTCTCTCTGACCGCGGCTCCTGCGACAGAAGCATTGATTGTATCCAGGGTCACGGCGAGTGTGTTTGAGTGGCAGCAGAAGATAAAGGAGGAATAATACGACGCAGCTCTGACGAACAGATGCCGAGCTCTGTGTGCGGGAGGACAATGGAGGAGTCTGTTGCTCTGAGTCTGTGCAGGGTTTGATTTATTGAGCTCCAGTCACTGCCACCTCAGTCTCGAGGTTTCCATGAAATGGAACGAAATAAAAAACAAGTCATGACTATTCTACGATATTTTATCTCGGGGTGTTTTTGTTTGCTAGAGTACAAGCGTGTGGTGGACGGCTGGATCTCTGGAGAGAACTACCGCTGCTGGCCGTCCCATCAGCACGACGGGTGCCTGCTGTCTGTCTTCAGCCTGGACGAGGCCATCGACGTGTGTGAGAGCCACGTTCAGTGCCGAGCCTTCGTCATGACCAACCGCACCACGTGGACCGGTAAAAACTATTACGTGATGATAGCTTGAGAGAAAAACACCTTTATATCTGGTGTGATGATGATTTGAAAATGTTTCTACTAATAAATAACTGTCCGAACGCTCGTGTGCTTATAGGTGAGATATAGGGTTATATATAGATATATACGTGTCCTCTCTCCACATCTTTACACAGACACAATAGAGTCACTCTGAGGATTAGATGATAGCTTCGAAACTATATGATGAAAACGTACGTTATTTTTTCAGCTGTTTTGATTTAATTGGAAACAGGAAATGGACCGAGAGGGGTGTTGGAAACCCAGTACCAGTGACTGTGACCAGTGGTAGCAACAGGAAGGAAATAAAGTGTGTGCTTCTCAGTCAGTAATCTCATGATAAACAACCGATCCACGAGATCTTTATACATGTACGATCTTTGCATCTAAATAGCTTTAATATTGACAAACATCGACTGTGACAAAACCGTAAACTGACTTGTATTTTGACAGTCAGTGTGTGAGGAAGCCTCGGGTTGCCAGATATTTGATTTGATAAAACTAGTAGTTTGTGTTGCCAGTCCACTAATTGATTTTAGCTGTTTATAATAGATGATAGGATTTCATGTTTATATTTATTCAACCTCATAACAGCTTTTCTTCCTTCTGTATTTTTTTTTTTGTCTCGTTTTCAGTTTAAGTACAATTTAGAAACCGGTAACGTATTGGTTTGCGTTGGGTTTTGCTTTCCCAATACCCAATACCTCAACAAAAGAGTGATTTTAAACATTATTATTAAAATGTCCCTATGGGACTAAGTAGAGCTGCACGATTATGACAAAAATCATAACTGTTGAGTATTCCCCTTGAAATTGTAATTGCGATTATTAATTACGATGATCACGATTTACATTGATTCATGTTTTAAATAGCTTTATACCATTGTTTGCATGTAAACATATTATATAAATATAAAAAAACAGCTGAAAACACTCTTCCTGACAACTTTTCATGCTTTTCTCTAAAATCTCTAAAAATATAAATATATTACATGAGATTGGATTAGATTAGTGATTTGACTTTTTTTTATACAAATATGTTGTTGAAATCAAGAGCATGAGCAGTAATAAAGCAATATCAGATCATGTCAATCAGTAAAAAATACTCACAAAGTTGAAAAACATTTTTGTCGGGAATATAAAAACTATTACTTGCATATAACTGTGTTTGAGACGGTGACACGCCCCCTGCCTGCTGCTGCTGTTTGTGTTCCCCTCACTCTTTACTACCGTATCATCATCTTCCTTCACTATTCACAAGTGTTTTTTGCCACAGACATCGAACACTTTATTGTGCCAAAAACAAAAGAACGAGAGGAAACAAGGAAGAAACCAACGAACCGATTACTACCACAAGGATTATTCTTTCATATACAGTAAAAATAGAATATTCACAGTGAAATCTCAGCTAAAATATCGCTATCACAGGAAGTCAATCACTCATCAGTCAATGCTCTCATACGCTCCACAAACTTACCACCGCTGGCACACACGCGATGTCGTCATTACCATAAAAAAACCGTAATCAATGTTTCGTAGCTTTCAGATTCTCTCTCAATAGAGCGAATAGAAGCCGAGCTCTGGTGGTTTGAAGTGCGCATGTCATTATTCTGTCGCCGGCGACGCCTCACAACATGACGCTCTAAACACACAGAATAATGAAGGTCATGTTTTTGTGATCGCGATTATAAATGCGAGTGATTGTGCAGATCTATGACTAAGAGAAACATGATGACGGTGTGATGGGGAAGGAAGCCACAAGCTCCTGTTTCTGAAAGACTCTTGATTCAGATTCACATGCGCTCTCCCAATGAAACCACCCTGTTATAAATAGATGCACCTTCATGAACACCCCCCTCCTCCCTTCCTATTTCCCACATCCTGTTTATTTGCGTACAGGAAATGTGGCTTTTCTCAGACGGCTGGTTTCTTGTTGCAGGTCATCAGTTGGTGCTCTTCAAAAGTGCCGCGACCAGCTTAAGCGTGGTTCCTGGGAAACTATCTTATGTCCGGCTGCAGACGAGCGGCCGCTGAGAACCTTCACCGATGTCTTCTGGATGAGTCACTCTGAAGATGCCAGCTTTCGCTTTCGTGGTCATGCCGTCGTGTGGCAGCATGGTGTCCGTGGTGTTTCCAAGAGCGCAGTGTCAGTTTTAGGACGTGGCACAGTCTGCGCTCGGTTTTGAGGCTGTGGTGTTGTTTCTGGTGGGATCGACTCTGTTTGGAAGCTTGTCTGGTTTGGGCTGGTCCTGAATTGCGTACGCTCAGATTCAAGATGTCCTCAAAAGATTACGATGCCCTTCAATGGGTCATAAAGCAATTATTCTGTTTTAAAGTGGTTTAAACTGGTCATATACTGGTTTAATTGGCTCCCTCTGGTTGTTAAAAACTGGATTATCCTGGCCATTATACACTGGAACTTTATGGGCATGATGTGGTTCAAACTGGTCTTTATCTAGCCATAGTCTTGTGCTGGTTTAATGTACATTTACTGGTTTCAGCTAGTCCCTGAGTTTTGTTTATTGGCCCTGTTATTAAACTGGTAATTTACTAATAATAAGCAGGTATAAGATGGTTTAAACTGGTATCAGATTGACCTAAATTGGTTCAGTTGAGTAGCTCTTTTGCTATTAAACTGGTTTAACCGGCCAAAAGATGTTTGTAAGATTATCTTTATCTGGTTAATCTATTAAACTAGTTGGGTACTGGCTATATGCTGGTTTAAACTGGTCATTAACTGGTCTATTTGTGTTTAAACTGGCCATCAACTGGTTTATGTTGCTTTGAACTATTCAGAAACTATTGCAACTTGATGTTTAGCAGATTTATTTGTTTAAAGTATCTGGTTCATGGTCTGTTAATGGTCAGGAGCTAGTTGAAACTGGTGGTTTTAGCAGGTAATTTAGTTTGAATTGGACCTTTATTGAACACGGGTGGTTCGTGCTGGTGCTTCCAGACCATAAACCTGTTTTCAGTGGTCCTTCAATTCCCGACAGCTGATTGAATCCAGTATAATGAGGTACAACAAGGACCAGCTTTAACTGGTGGAAAAACCATCTAGAAGCAACACCTGTTCCTTAAAAACAGAATTGGCATTAGACTGAGATCGAGAGTAGCACCGTTCAGTCGATTTTCCTCCCTTTCCTCTCCTCTATAAGCACTTTTCCAGTGAGTAACACAGGGTTAGTTTGATAATCTTTCAGTATCGGCAACAAAGACAATCAGCGACGTCCAAATGATGGTTATTTATCAGCTGTTTTCATTGCGGAAACACAATGAGCTTTTATTATTGCCCTCATCGTTAAAGGCTCATCTCAAAAAATGTTCCCGTAATATTGAACCGTTCATCCAGAATGCTACCTATTATCAAAGAAAGAACGGAAATCTTAAAATGACTACAGTATGTTCTGAAACATACCCTAGTGGAAAAAGCCTCAAGACTAAGATGAGCTTGAGGGTCTCGTCTTGAGGGTCTGCATGTATCGGTCAGTTGGAGTGTGTACGGTGTCACCTGTTGGTGCTCAAACATCTTGAACGGTGTTTGAGACTCTCAAGTGCATGAAGATGGAGAACTTCCTCTTTAAATGTGATAAATGTGTTTAAGAAAACTTGTGGAGGTGATTCTCTTCAGCGAAGATGTTTCCTGTGGAAACGTAAGTCTGTCTCTTGAATGATGAACGCATTCCAGAGGTTTCTGCTTTCAGAGAAAGCTCAGAGGTGTGCCGGTCGACGTTATATGTGTTGATTTCTACCTGAAAGTGATATTTTTGTATTGAAATAAAAAGTCTTGTGACTGAAGATCTCGTGATGTTGGTATTTCTTGGGTTTGGTGACACCTTCACATTGAGCGAGGTTTAATTTAATGTTGGAAATGTTGCAAATTTCCCAAAACAATTTTTTTTTACTGATGACCATCGCCAAACGTTTTACTGTGAATTTTACTACCGGCCAAACTTGAAATCCTTGAATTTGTAGTTGAACTCAGCTGACAGTGGTTCATCACAAACTATTGTGTCTCGACGAGGATCAAAGGTGCTGCAAAGGCCTGAGGGGTGTACACAGACATTGACCTGAAAAACAAGATCCTCCAAAATACACCAAGCTCTCTCTCTTTTCATGTGAAGCTCATCCACAACTAAACCATGAAGCGTGGTACACTCTCCTCCTGAGAGATTGAATATTTCTTCCACAAACTTCTAGGGGAGCTTCACCCACTAATGAAACACTTGTGAACTCATCTTAACACACTTCACTTTTTATGGATTTGACTGGACGGCCTCTGGGTAATTGACGCCTGGGAGATGAGGCTGTACCTTCACGCTCGAAGCCTCTGACTGAGATCGTTGCTCATCTTTGTCCCACCACTGGGATACTGGTGCTTTGCGAGAACAACCTTAAGGAACACCTACATAAATTAGGAGCCGAGCTGTGGAGACACCTGATGCTTATCTTGGTTTTCTTCCTTATTATTCGCCTAATTCTGGCACGGGTTGATGGCAGCCGCCTGGGTGAGTGGTGTGCACAGTGGAAGAGGAGTCTGACCTTAACCGAGACTTAATTTAGAGTCTGACTCAAACTTTCCAGTGCCAGCATTACGTCCAAACTTATGAGTTGAATGCAGAAATGAATCTTAAGAAGATGGCGCCATTATGAGACATTTTCCGACAAACAGTTTTTAAAGAAAACATTCTTTTGAAAATTCCTGCTTGGTTGATGTCCAAATTTTATGGACGTGGTTCTAAGGACACCAACTAGATGTAATGTAAATGTAAAGCATTCGGCCGATGCTTTTATCCAAAACGACTTACATTTGAATGAATAAATACACTTTTTTTTGTCAGTTCTTGCTTTCCTTGGGATTTGAAACCACAACCTTTGCAGTGCTCTACCAACTGAGCCACAGGAGTTGAATTCAAGTTGGCCGATCAAGCCGTTGTAACTCTACAACTTTTTAGTGCATTGACCCAAACTTACCAAGCATGATCTGAGGTTGCATGCACAGCCCCCTAGTGATCTGGAGGTATGAACAATATAAAATCGCTCAAGGCTCTCCTTAGCGCGCACGTCTCCTTTCTCTGAAGAGATTCAGACGTTGTTGACAGCACCATCTGTAGGTCAGCAGACATGACTCTATGTAGAATAATGCTAATAACAAAGAAAATGTTTTTTTAAATTTGCCATAGAAATATGATACCAATACTACCATAATCTACAAACTTCCTGTTTACAAATTTGTGTCGTTTTTAATCCACCCATTTGTTCCTCAAGCCTTGCCGCTGACAGAATTTTTTTGTACATGTATCTGAAGCTCAACAAGTTTGACACATTGGAACCAAACTTGGTGGAAGTCATCACTACCCAACTCTGACCCTGAAATGATGGTTAACAACAGACAAAATGCATAAACATTTTAATAACGCTGATCCTTGTGTCACTCCTTGGTAATTATTCATTCATCTTCTAACCTTGTGCTTGTTCCCTTTTGGGGTCACAGGGGTCTGCTGGTGCGTATCTCAAATTCACTTTGGGCAAGAGGCATGGGGACACTCCGGACAGGTCCCCAGTCCATCGCAGAGCGAGAAGCTTGTTTTTGCTTTGGCTGTGAATAGAATGTTAACTACTATATCCCCAATTGATGCTTGGAAATTAAATGTAGGATTTTCACGCTCCATAAATATTTGAGTTTTTACTTGCGCTGGTTTAATTTTGCCAGCTACAAGCTACAGTTAGCTAATGTTTTGTGAGGAGAAATGTAGCCTTTGCAGCGGTGTGAACCTAACATCACTGATATTAACTGAAGCATGAGAAGAAGGGTGACGTAAGCACTCAGAAATGCAGCCCTTTTCCCTCCGAGAGCGTTTATCTTTTCCCTTGTCCCTCAGGAACATTTGTTGCTCAGAGATTTATCTTTCTGACATTGGCTGATGTTCCAGTGAGCTGATAAATATGGAAATGCATCCTCCAGAGTTTAATTTTGTATGTATCATCTTTGTTTCTACTTTGTTTAGTTGGACTTCTCCCTAAATTCTTTAGGAGAGATAAAAATGATGAATAAGTCCAGAACAACAGCAATAATTGTCTGTAACCGAAAAATGGAGATGGCAGAAGATCCCCCGGAATGTTCTCAGCTGTAAAATCTGAGCAAAGTTTAATGCGCTTTTGAAATATTTTCTAACTCTTGATGAACTGAGTGTTAGAACTACCAAAGATCCACGTGCTCTCCACAATCAAGGTTTCTACAACCACCCTGCCCACAGTTTGCTTGAGCTGCCGGTACCATCCACTGCCTTGAAAGTCCCATTTGGTAGAGAAACTCCTTCAGCTTGAAAGCATCCCTTACATCCAGTGTTCAGAAAAACGACACACCATCCGCCGCTTCTTGAGGAGCATCCAGTTCCCTGCTAAACTTCTTTACAGTAGAGGGGGCAGCTTGTGAAGGACAACTGTGGAAGGACTTCTTGGTTGTTGAAATAAACCTGGAATTCCTCAAGTCTCTTTGTGTTGAGGATCTCTCTTAGTTGACACGCCTCTGTATCGTAATGCAGCAGTCAAGGATAGTGCCCATAGGCTGGCAGAGCAGGTCTGGTGGTGTTTCTTTGCACGAAGAAGAGAGACCAGAGATTGAGTTCCTGGATACAGGTGTATGAGGTTCTTTTGGAGGTTTGCTGGACGCCCTCTTAGAGATAGGCCAGGTAGCTCAGTCACTTGAGAGGAGCTTGGAGTAGTCTCTGAGGAGGAGTTCTGGTCATGTACCTGTGGGAAGAGGCCCTGTGGAAGACCAAAGGCATGCTGGAAAGATTGCCTGGGAACATCTCCGTGTCTCCCCAGAAGAGCAGCAGGGGGAGTTAAAAGTCTGGGAGTCCCTGCCCCATGACCAATCCCTAGATAGTCAGCGGAAGAAGAAGATGAAGACTGTCGGTGTTTAGTCTTCTATGGTAGCTTGGTTTAAAAGATTCCTTACAGGGGTTTTCGTGTGGATGCAGGTTTTTTGTTCATGGTTTGAGAAAAAAACCTGTGTTCGTTTGACACGGCCTTAGGTGGCTTCTGAAGATGGTTCGGTGGATTGTTTTCTCATTGGTTTTGAGGTGTGTTCCTGGTTTCTTGACTTTCCCATCATGCTGTGTCTGATTAGGCATTTTTTATTTGTTACAATTTTCTTGTTTAATTCTTGCAATTTGATTTAGCTGCCTCTGAACAAAACTGAAGGGATAAATTGTCCATAAAATGTTGATATTTTCAGCCGAACAGGTCAGAAGTTTCCTTTAGTTGATTCAGAGTTTGCCCTCATCTCAGGTTTTGTGAAATTTGCCTCGAAAGAGTTTTCTACAAGCTTTCCTTCAAACACAACATACAATTCTAAAGTAAGTGAAAGCAAAAAGCCTTTAAAGCGGAGTAATGCAGTAACCCTCCCTTCACTTTCTGTAGCAGTGGAGGAAGAGTCACGAGGGTCTGGTGAGCAGCCAAGTGACCTCTGGACAACCTCAGCAGGTAGCTCTCTCTCTCTCTCTCTCTCTCTCTCTCTCTCTCTCTCAGAAAGTCTGTAATTAAATAAATGAAAGTAACGTGCACAACCCCTCCACACGCCAGCAATGACCCAGAATAAGGCTCTGCACGTTTATGCAAATAAGGGGCTATCGGTTGTGGGCGGGGTCTCGGAGATGCTGAGCTCTCATGAATTCTGGAGTGTGTCTGCATTTCCATGAGAACCTGCTTACTTCGGTCACGCTGCTCTTTAAACCACACGAGATCCTGTGCTCAGCTCCTTTATCTTTTCCAGACCATTTTCTGTTGAATGTTTTTTGTTTTTATTCTGATTATCAGGTTATCCCGATCCAGTTATTTTGACCTGGCTTTCCTGCGTCAGTGCAGCTATATATTTGATGATGAACTAATTAAATACAAGCACTTCTCTTGAGGGAAGTATGTTCTTTGAAAAGAAGCAGAGAGAATCTCTCATCCCCCTCTCCTCTCCTCTCCTCTCTTCTCGCTGATGAGCGGCGCATTCCTCGGGCATTCCTGCTCCGCTCCACACTTAAACACACATGACTGGGACAAAGGGCCAGATACTGGGAACGGGGGCAGGTCAGAGAATGAGTGCAGACCCCGAGAATAGAAAAGCACAGGTGAAAGAGCTTGATGAGGAGAACGGATGCGTCCCAATGCTAAACACGAATCGAAACTATTTATTTAGTTCCATTTATTTACCTGTCCTGCTTAAAAGCCATCACGTGGAGGGTGGGTGCTTCTTTGAGCTGGACATGTATGTAATTATTTATTTATTTTTGCCAGATCATCAGGACAAAATTATTTAAATGAGAATAATTTTTCAGTTAATTAGAAATGTTAAAGGTTTGACGAGGTTTGGTTACTGTTGATGAAAGGAGGATGTGTGTAAAGTGCAGCCTGAAAACATTCACATCCCTCACAAAATTACTTCTGGTAAAACGCTCCGCCGCGAAGCTCAGAATTAACAGCTGTTTCCTGTTTCCACTGATCATCACGGCGTTTTCCTGCATTATTATTGTTACTTAGTAAACACGAGAAATACAGTTTTCTTCAGACGACTGCAACAGTTCATCCTTCAGCAGGACAAGGATCTTAAGCACAAAATATCAAACGATTAATTAAATTGTGAATTCCAAGGTTTTCATGCTAAAAAGGTCAAAGAAATCAAAATATTGCTATAAACTTCCAAAGGGACAGAAAATGTTTTGTATGTGTGCGCGTGTGTGTGTGTGTGTGTGTGTGTGTGCGTGTGCGTGCGTGCGTGCGTGCGTGTGTGTGTGTGTGTGTGTGTGTGTGTGTATGTATATATATATATACACACACACACACACTCACCGGCCACTTTATTAGGTACACCAGTCCAACTGCTCGTTAACACAATTCTAATCAGCCAATCACACGGTCAGGGGAGACAGGTTTGAGCTGAAGAGCATCTCTGAAAGCTCAACACATGAAACTTTGAGGCGGATGAGCTCCAGCACCAGAAGACCACACCGGTGCGACTCCTGCAGCTAAGAACCAGAAACTGAGGCTCACCCAAATTGGACAATAGAAGATCGGAGAAATGCCTGGTCTGAAGAGTCTCGAGTTTTGCTGCAACATTCTGATGCTAGAGTCAGAATTTGGTGGTGTAATGGTGTGGAGGATGTTTCTTGGCACACTTTGGATCCATTAGTACCAACTAAGCATCGTGTCAGCACCACAGCCGCCCTCAGTATTGTTCTGACCATCTCCATCCCTTTATGACCAGAGTGTCCGGATTTTCTGATGCTGCTTCCAGAAGGAGAACACTCCATGCCATAAAGCTGGAATCATCTCAGACTGGTTTCTTGAACTCAAATGTTCTCCACAGTCACCAGATCTCAATCCAGTAGAGCACCTTTGGGATGTGGTGGAACAGGAGCTGAATCTCCATCTGTGATGCTCTCGTGTCGATACGGAGAAACTCTCTGAGGAACGTTTCCTGTTCCTTGTTGAATCAGTGCCATGAAGGATGAAGGCAGTTCTGAGGGTCCAACCCAGGACTAGGATGGTGTACCTAATAAAGCGGCCAGTGAGTGTATATTTCCCAGATTGTACACAGTTCAACACAAATTTGAAGGCTCTCTGTATCTAGGGTAAGCTTCTTTAAAACAAATCTGTCATGTTTTAATCTTTTCTGAAGCTAAACCCTCTCTGGGACATTAAATGATGCAGGAGGAGGCTGCTCCTCAGTGGAGTGTAGGGCAGATATCATTCAAAAATGTTATTAATATCATATCGTTTAATTTGAAATTCAACCACCAGTGATGCTAATTGTTGCAATATACAAGCAACATTTACAGTTTAGCCCTAAACTAATAGTTTATACACAGTTCCCAAAGCTGTTTGTTGAACAGGTTGAGGGGAGGTAAAGTGGATCGATTAGCAGTTATTCGAAGGCAGGTAGAGTTTATGATCAGGTTTTGTTAAGAACTAGTTAAATCGATGACTTTTGCGGCAAAGGAAACTCTGGTTGTAGGTGGAGAGGATAATTAAAGGGCTCTACAAATAAATGAATATCTGTAAGTTATCATTTTGTAAAGCACAAGGTTGGAGACATTTACAGAAGATCTAAAAATGTGAATAAACAGACAAACTGAAGCCTATAGGTGCCCCCAGATGGACGGCTGTAGAGACGCGTGCAGGCTTTATCCTCTGTGCTCTAATCTAATCTCTCCGCAGTCACAAACATGTGTCGGCCCGCGGTGCAAACATCCGAAACACAGTGTTCAGCGTACGAGCAGTGACAGGCGTGATAAACGAATCTCAACCAGCTGAACTCACTGATAACTCTCCCTCAGCACCTCGCCGGAGTTAAGAGGTTACTGGGGTCTCTCCGTTGGCCTGATTGACCCTCAGAGACCTCTGCTTATCTGCCCTCCATATCTCCCTCCCTAAGGAGTGTAAGCGCAGGAGATGCACTGAGGTCACTTCCCCGACGAAGAGCTGTTTGCTTCAGCTCAGACTCAATATTACAACATTTTCTCTTGTTACGGGGGATGGGGGGGGGTTGTGCTTTTGTACTTTTCCAAATTCTATGCGCGACACGGTACAAAAAAACATTTTAGTTAGCATTAGAAATGCACAAGAGCTTGACAGCATGTTTCCTTGAAATGACAAAACATTGTGTAACGGATGAAGTGAATTTTGCAGTGCGTACACATGTAGAAAGAGTTTGGTTAAAGATATCTGTGGAATTCTTTCCTTCCCTGGTAACTCATCCGCAAAGATGTGATTCAAGAATCTTTGTTTAGTATCTGCAGCAGGAAAGATGTAAAAAGCGAATAACATAGGACCTAAAACAGAGCCCTGTGGGTCTCCACTGTCCCTTGAGAGAGAAGGAGATACACATCCATCCCAGTGAGCTTGCAGAACAGCATCCGGGGCATCTGTTGTTCGTTGGGGTAAAAAAATTGATTCCTTGCTATCCCTTTCTCTCTCGATTCCTCAAGCTCTTGTTCTGTGACGAAAACGTCTCTTTGTCACGTAGCCTGCAGATTTGGCTTTCTGTCGCTTAACAATATCCACGAATCCACGAATCCACTCTGCGGAGTGAAGTAAGTGTTAAACAATGTGAGGAATTTCCACAGGGCTTTGAGAAACTGAAGCACGTTTGATGGATGAGTGAAAGCAAGAGAGCAGAGAGCTGTGCAGAGCGAACCAGAGCCGGAGCTTTATCGCTAATGAGCTGAAAACGCTGATGCTATCTGGAGTTTGTTACTCGCCGCGTCGGAGTGAAATCAAAGCCTCTGTCACTTAGCCATTAATCAAAGCCAGCTTTGAAACGGGGATGTGGTAGATCTTGGGAGTTTCTGGTGTTCAGATGATGAAACTTTATGATGAAGGTGGTAAAACACAGTTCGTATAAGTTCAGAGGAACCGGTTCCTATCATTGGAGAGGAGAAGGTCTGCTACCGAAGAACCAGACTGCGCTCTACGTTTTTGATTTGGTTTCTGGGATGTTTTCACTCATCTGTTTGAGAGTTACGAATGAAAGTAAACGCCGCCAAAGAAAACTGAATTATGACGGATCTTCACAACTTTTGCAAACTTCAAAACACGCTCCAAAAAACTTTATCTATCACACACAAAGATCAGATATCATTTATTGTCTGTCCTGAAACAGTGACAGAAGTTCTTCTTCAACAAGGCTCTTAAACAGGGGAAGGACAGACATGATACAAAACACAACGTGTAAATATTAGCAGCATGATAAAAGCACGTGAAAAAATAATGTTCAAAACCATGGCACAAGACAAACTCGCAAAAAAAAGTGCTTTCAGATACCTTCAGACATCAAAAGCATTTTACGCAGCACTTCTTTAAGCGCAGAACAGCGGTAAATAGCAACAGTCATTAGGGTTATTGCATTTGGTACAAAAGAGTTCCAAGTACGAATAAAAGTACAGTTGTACCCCGAGATACGAAACTAATCCAGTCCAATCTCAAACATTTCGTTTCTCGAAGCAAGTTTTTCATGTAAAACATCTAATCCATGCAACGGCTCTCAGAAATAACAGAATAAATAGATGAAAAAAATAGAAAACCAGAGAAAAATCAAGTAACGTTTCTTCAATCCTTAAATCTACACATTGTTAATGTAATAAATGATAATAAAACAGAATAAAACACAAGCAAAATACGTAATATTTACACTAATGTGAAACCTTACCTTGAGTGAAGAGATGTGTCGGAGGAGGAGGAACGGATACAGAAAACATTACAGCGATACGTATGAAAGTTACCTTTCTCGAGATATTTCACGAATTACTGACACCAACACGGTTTCAAGCACGAGCGCAGACAGATGAAGAGAGACGCTTCTGAGAACGCGTCACAGGGTTTCTCTGACAGAACAGCACTTTCACGTTATAAACGTTATTTTGTTACGACACCTCAACTCTATTTATTTATTATCGACATTATTAGTAATCTATACGTAATGTTTCCCTCGATTTAAACTGATTTAAAGTGATTTAAGGCGTATCAGAACTTTCTTCAAAGGACGCGGAAGCGCAGCGCAATGTGAGACAAACAAGTGGAAAATAGAGCAGAAATGTTTGTGGTGGTTCGCATCTCAAATTTTTCCTCGGATATAGAAGCAAAAAATTTCCCGCGAGACGTTTCGTATCTCAAACATTTCGTAACTCGAAGCATCCGTATCTCGGGGAACCACTGTACGACTTTCACAAATACGAGTTTCAGACGAGATTAAACTTTAGGAAATCTGTTGTGTTTGTGACGTCACCCGTAGGTTTCTACTCCATAGATTCTGAAACTGTGTCTGGAGCCGATGTTTCCCCTTTCTGCCGTGGGTTACCATGAGATTACAGAGGTGGACTGCGGCTGGAGCTGACATGAATGGAGCGTGGTGCATCTGAGTAGGAGGGCGATCACCTCCTACCAAATATGTGAAGCTCTGCAGGTGTCCAGGAAGAAAAGGTGGTTAATGATTCTTGTGTTCAAACACCTTGGAGAACTGACCCCAGATCATCTTCACATTGTTCTGTCTCTTGCTCTTCTTTAGGCTGAAGATGATTCTTAACTACTGTACGTTTGGGGTCATTGTCCCGCTGCATCCTCTCTGATCGGTATCTTCCTGTATTTCTCAGCGTTGAGATAACCATTAATTAAATCTCCAACTTTTTCTGCAGAAATGCAGCCCCAAATGCTCAAGGAACCTCCATCATGCTTCACTGTTGCCTGACACCTTAATTATTGCCTCCAGCCCTTCAATGAACCAACTGCCTCATGCTCCTTCACCTGGTTTCCACATTGATATGGTTCCAACTCTTCCACTATCATCTGCTGAATCCTGGCCAATCACTGCATCTACGATCCTCAATCCTGCCTCTTTGTTCTTCTTCTAAAGAAACCCCAGTTTGCTCTGAGATCTTTGTCCGGGAACAGAAGAGCTACCTTGAGTCTTGTTGATGATCTCTATTGTGCCACAACAAGAAACGGTCTTTCTCACACTTTGGTTGAAGGGTTTGGTTGTTCCTTACCCAGGTTAAACCTCCTACACAGCTGTTTCTGTTTCAGTTCATGACTGGGTGGATGATCATTAGCAGCTGCTTGGTATAACTAGTAGATCATACATCTGAGTGTAATCCTAGAAATCCCTGACTTTCTTCAAGTGTTCCTATAGGAATTGACGCTGGTTTGGAGGAAAACGTTTAGTAAAGTTACACAAACCATTATTCTTTATCTGAAAGCATTCTTTGTGTCGGCCATTTTTCTGCTGACACTTTTTTGGGAGAGTGCAGCAGATAAAGGAAGCCATTGTTAAAAATCTGCTTGAGTTAGCTTGAAGGTAGTTCCTCATAGAGGCACGTGTGACCTCACACAGACTACGCCGATAGTTTGTAGCCCTTGAACTCTCGACAATAGTGTGTGAAGGAGACACGCATCCGCATCCGAGTGGCTTTTATTCAGCCGATGTAACCCGTCGTGTTGTTCTTTCTCAACAATGCCCCTCCCCCGCTCCAGCGTATCCCACAGCGGGCGTGAAATTCCCCATTACTGCGCCTCGTTCTCAGGCCTGTCGGGTTCCTCTCACTCCTGCTGACAGAGTGCTCTGTGTGGGACTGACTTGATGGAGACTCTCAGACTCGGCCAGGGATTAAGCTTCATGGGCCCCCGAGCAGAGCAAAGGCTGAGAGGAAGTCAGCGTGATCAGCTGACCCCAGGTCTGAGGGATCGGTCCTGCTTGGTTTAATGAAGGACCGGCTCCCCGCTGGATGCTTTGCTGCTCAAACTGGACTTCGTCTCGTGTTTGTTTTAGTGGCTTTATTTACTTTAGCTCAAGTCGTACCGGTACAGTCACAAGGAGCGCACTTCCAGTTATTGGTAAAGCCTCCTGAACCTCATCACACCTCACTGTTACAATCTGTGAGGCTTAGTCATAAAGATCTTTATATTTCGTAGTAGAGACACTCGGTTATGTATGACCTCACGCCAGAAACGCTCTGCTACTAAACCAACCAATCACAGGGCTTCTGTCAGGGCTGGCAAACTCCGTTCCTGGAGGGCCACAGCCCTGCACCGTTTAGCTCCAACCTCAACTAAACACCTGATGCAGCTCGTAGGTGAGCTTCAGGTCTGGGTCTCTGGAAGTAAACTCTGCAGGCCTCCCGACACCCCTGGCCTTTTGGGAAGTGCACATGATGCTCTTGGAGAAATCTAAGCTGAAGTTTAGAAAATTTCGACAGTCAGCAGCTGCTCGGCTTCTTGTCTGGGATTCCTGAGCAAACAAATGGAGAGGAAGTGTTTGGGGACAGGCTTCATCACTCCTCTCGTGCTTCCTCCTTCAGCTGAAAGCTGCTCTCATTGTGAAGCAGAAAACATTTTCCCTCTTTCTCCTGCCCGCTCCAAGAACTCCACGTGACTCTAGCGGTAAGAGAGAGGTTGTTTGCACTCGGTTGCTGGAAAAACTGTGTGTCGAGCTCAAGCGCCATGTCTCGGAGGATTAGCATAGATTAGCCTCAAACTGTAAAAGGTTAATCTTGTTCTTTATATATTTTCACACGGACTGGACCTGGTGCAGGCTCTGAGGAAGTCATGAGATCCAGAAGTTCAAAACTTCTTCTTCCGCTCAGTACGAGGCAGCGCTAAGAAAACACCGCGTCTACCCCTG
This sequence comes from Danionella cerebrum, assembly GCA_007224835.1. NCBI lineage: Eukaryota > Metazoa > Chordata > Actinopteri > Cypriniformes > Danionidae > Danionella > Danionella cerebrum. The sequence goes on along the minus strand of SRMA01026266.1, from coordinate 108,781 downwards.
GGCTTTCACAGGCCAGATGTTCTCTAGGAACATTAGGGTTTTTGGTGTCAGGTCATGGCTGGAGGTTACTTTGATTTTTATTCTCAAGAAAACAATTGTTGTTGTTTTTTTTTGAGGAAACGAAGCGAGCGCAGACTTTTCAGCCGGGTTAGTGTGAGTCAAACCAGTGTAAAGTTTTAGAACTTCTACATAGGAAAGTTTTACGAGAAGCTCCTGGTTTCTGCATATTAATGAAACTGGAGCCTGTGGAAATGCTCCGTATCGACACGAGAGCATCACAGATGGAGATTCAGCTGCAGATTTATCGGCTGCACATCCATGATGCCGATCTCCTGTTCCACCACATCCCAAAGGTGCTCTACTGGATTGAGATCTGGTGGAGAACATCTGAGTTCAAGAAACCAGTCTGAGATGACTCCAGCTCCATGACAAATTCTGACCCTAGCATCTAAATGTCCAGCAGAACTCGAGGCTCTTCAGACCAGGCATTTCTCCGATCTTCTATTGTCCAATTTGGGTGAGCTTCTGTTTCTGGTTCTTAGCTGCAGGAGTCGCACGGGTGTGGTCTTCTGGTGCTGGAGCTCATCCGCCTCAAAGTTTCATGTGTTGAGTTTTCAGAGATGCTCTTCAGCTCGAATCATTCTCCTCTGACCTCTGGCATCTACAAGGCTTTGCTCCCACAGAGCTGCCTATCACTGGAGATGTTCCCTAGAGATGATTGTGAGTGAAAATCCCAGGAGATCAGTGATTTTCCCGTCTGGCAGCAACAACCAGAATTCCTCTTTCTTCTGGTGCTCGGTTTGAGCTGCAGAAGACTGTCTTCACCCTTGTCGACCAGCCTAGCTGCTGCTGTGTGATTGGTGATTAGAAATTAATGTGAATGAGCAGATGTACCTAATAAAGTGGCCAGTGAGTGTAAACGAAGACTAATGCCAGTCTTGGTGTAAAGGTTTTTTTCAGACCGGAAGGAAGTCCACACTGCTGTTGGCAGGAAGAGTGATCCTCATTAAGCCGAGCTGAGGAGCTTCATGGATGATGAATGAGCTGCTGAAAGGCTCCCAGCCTCTGAATCCATCTGCGCTGAAGATCCTGGATAATAAGCGCAGGTCTGGAAGTTCACGTCTCACTGAGTTATAGCCTTTGTGAGCTGGGGTAAAACCTTAAGTCGCAGCATTGTGTGATTTAAGACGTTGATGCTTTACACAAGCTGCTTTCGATAAAAGCGTCTCTGAAAAGACAAATGAGCGTCCATTACTGTCACATACAGATCTTACAGGAGCCCTTTTCAAACAAATATTCACCCCCTCTAGACTAGCGCCCTCTCTCTTAAACATGAGAAACACAGCTTCTTCGAATGACTCCACGCTCCCTTCAGTGCAGATATCTGCGGTCAGTCAGAACAGTTAAACCCAGGGCCTTTTAAACCATTAAATATTGAATATAAACTCTAAGTGTAATGTAAAGGACTCATAAGTGGTGATATTGGGAATAAAAAACTCATGTTTGAAGTTCCGGCAGAGTTTTTTCTTGCTGTGAATGTTTTTCTCATAACATCTCAAGCTTTCTCCCCTAGATCTCGGAGGAGGAAGAACGTTATCATTTTACAGTAATATTAAGTTCAATAAACCGCTTTCCTTTTTGAACTTGAATTATTTCAAAACAGAAATGTTGTCTTAATATCTGCGATGCCCAGAGTACAGCGATCGCCACTGTGTCCTTTTCTACCTCTGGCTCCACCGAGGCTCTCTACAGTTTTAGTTGGGAGTCCGGTCTGCTTTGCCGGTGGATAATTTATTTATTATTCTTTTGTTGGACAATAAAACTGAAATTCTCTTGCAGCTGGGACTATTCTGCGTCTCTCATCTACGCATGTAGCAGTCACATGGAGCTAGCTTTAAAGTTAAAAAAATTAAAGTAAAAAAAGTATATTAAAAAAAGTAACATTTATTTTGATTGGGATCATTTTAAAAGACTTCTTCAGTATCTCAGGACATTAGAATATTACTGAAGAGCAATAGAAAGAACAGCTTGTGAAGGATGAAGATGAACCGTCGGATCTGCTGCTCCTGATCTGCAGCATGGCGTGGAGCTGTGGCATCTTCTATGAGGTTAAGCTCAGGAGAGTTACGAACAGTCAGCAAAAAATCTGCATCTCCATGAGCAGGAAGCTTGAAGTGCTCTAACACTTCCTGGTAACCGGCTTCAGAAAACACAGTGGACCTACACCAGTACCCCAAACCATTACGCTGGACCTCGAGCTTTGAGGTTTCTGTGCCTGTCCTCTCTTACTCCAGACTGCGGGACCTTTTCATTTTCAGCAGCACTCCAGACGAGACGCTTCTGACTCTTTTCCAAGAGTACAAGGAAAGCGACGGCTGAAACCGGTGCAAAGGTCTGTGTGTGATGGCTCTTGAAGCACTGGCTCCACTCCACATATTTGAATGGGTTTTGTTTCACAATCCTTTCCCAGGATCATTACTCATTCAATTTTCTTTTTCTTCTTGTGTCTTAGCCTCCCTGTGTAAGGTGGCAATGGTTGTCTTTTGTGCAACTGTCAGGTAAGCAGTCTTCCCCAATGCTTGTTTAGCCCACAGAAATCGGGAACAATATTCTCACTGCGCCTTAAATATGGGGTTACTAAATGAAACTTTTCATGATATTATTATATACATACATATATAAATATAAAAAAGTCTGTAGCACTGAATTTATTTTCTGTATCCGCTCGAATGTCTTCCTTGTGCACGTCTTTAACGATGACCTTGTGATAAACTGCTTCTGTTTACTCCCGAACTGTAAGTGGACGCAGCCTCTGCATCAAGACACAGCTGTAATTAAATGAGATAAAATCGTTTAATTCTCTCTCTCTCAACAGGAAGTGACGACCCGTTGATTTTGCTGAGGAGCGCTGGTGGTTTCGCTCAGACGGGTTTCCACAAAGGCAGAAAAGTTTCTGATGAAATCCAAGAGAGCTTTCAGATCGTAATTGTCTTTGGACGAGCGAGGACGATGAAGGTTTAATGAGGTGAAGCGTCGTCTGCCTCGGACAGAGCGGGACGTTGTGTTTTACAAGCCCTGCTCTGTTCAGCTACGGAACATTTACAGGCCACTGGTAGCGTCGCCATCTAAACCACAGCGACCGTGTCGTAAATCTGGATTTATATGAGCCTCAGTTCTCTTCATTCCACTGCAGCTCACAAAGTTTGATTAGCTGCTACTGTACACGGCTGTTCCAGTCGATCCACATTCTTTCCCCAGTGTTTCGGGTCATTGTCCTGCTGCAGCGCCTCCTTCTACACAGTTTCATCTTTTCAGCTACACCTTTGTTTGCTGTAGCAGTTTCTATTAGAAAATTTGTTTTGATTCTTTATTATTCATATTATTATTAGTGAGTGTTTATATCTGTATCTATTCTAATCTTAGTTTGTTTGGATATTTAACATTTAATGATTATATTTTGTGTCTTTGAGCCACAGGTGGAGCGGGGCGGGAAGAGGAAGTGAGTTACTGGTTTGGAAACGTGGTGGTGGTGGTTGACCAAACAGCCACAGACATGCATAGACACTCTGATTCTTGGAGATTTCATTAAGATTCATCTAATTTTCTTTTTTTGAATTCATCAACTCATTTTTCTGGGGTTTGTTTGGTGAATAAAAGAATTTATTCAAAAGTTGGAGTCAAACAGCCACCATTGTTTCCATTGTTGGTCGGTTCTATTGGAGATACCAATAGAATATTCTTAGGAATTCGTCTCCACAATCAATGATTGAACCTGGCCAGGCCCTGATACCACCCCGGATGATTATGTTTCCTTCACCATACGTTACGCTAAGATTTTTTTTCATCATGGAATGCAGTGCTGCGTTTTCCCAGATGTTCATTCCTAGTTTCACCGATACCACCGTGGAGAGTGTCAGTGTGCTCTTCTTTCGTGCAGCACTGTTCTTTCTGGTTAAAGGTGGCTTCCTCCGCTGTGTCCAGTGTCTTGTAGACCCATGAACACGTTCTAACGATTCCTTCAAACGTCACGGTTGTTACCTCACTGATCAGGGTTCCTTCTGTTCTTCAGTTCATTCTGACTGGATTCTGAATTGTTTGCCGCTGAATTTCTAAAGTCTCTGAGGTAACTCTATAATCCTTTGCAGCTTTATGAGAATAAACTATTATTGGGAGTAGATCCACAAGCTTTCTGTCAGTGCTGTAGTCCACACCGTAGACTCCATGTGCTAAAACCTTTTTTCTCTTTCTTTCCCTGCAGGCACTATGGGATGTTTTTGGTGGTTTTATCATGTGATTATTGTTAGACATGCTGTTACAGTTTTCAGAAAATATAAATAATAACACAAAAGCATGTTTTCACTCATTATTAGTGGTTGGATAAAACTTTCATAAAGCACCCTGAGCAAAAGTTTACCCAGCTCTTAATATTTCATTTTAACACCATCGACAGCCTGAAGTCTCTTGAGGTAGTTGAGGATGAGGTTCTTTATCTTCTCTGTTGGTAAAGCAGAACATTGCTTTTGGTAAAAATCCTCCAGCTCTTGTAAATTCTTGCAGGAACGACACGTTTGAGTTCTCCTCAGAGTGCTTCAGTGATATTGAGATCAGGAGACTGAGATACGCTCTAGAACCTTCTCTTTGTTCTGGTGGAACCGATGACGAGTGGGCGTGGCCTTGTGTTTGGGATCGTTGTGGTGTTGAATGTTCAGTAACGTCCCGTGAGAGGAAGCACATTTTCCTCCTGGATCCTTTGAGAACATGCTGCTTCATCTTCCATCAACCAAGTTTCCTTTGGAGCTCACGTATCCCCAGAACATCAGTGACCTGCCTCCGTGCTTCACAGTGGGGATGGTGCTCCGTTCATGGGCTACTCTGCCCTCCATGAAACGTCATGACCAGGGACCCGGACAAACAGCCCAGCCACAGCCATTCAGGCATCCCCTGGAGGTCCTGCCCATGAGCACCGCCACTCACACAGCCCCCCAGTGGTAGGCCCTGCCGGGAAGTGGAGGGAAGTCAAGAGAACAGAAGGGGACAGGGAGAGAGACCACACCAGGCGCAGCGGAAACACCCCCGAGCCATACCCCGGCCCCACGCACACCATGACCAGCAACCCCCAATCCCCACAATCTGTCCATTCCGGAGGGAGCAGCACCGCCACCCCCCGGGCCATATCTCCATTGTTTCTCTGCCTTTTATCCACGTTTACTATTTCTTACGCACAACTAAAAAAATGATCCTAGAATCAAACAAATCAGAGTTTGGTTTCAGTCATGTGATCATTTGACTGCAGTTTGCACCGAGGACTCTTCCATTAGTAACAGAAAAGCTGTTATTAAAATTCTTCCATGTTTTCTTTTTCTCCGGATGTAATTTACATTGGGGGAAAGGCGGGGCACACCGTGGACAAGACTCCAGTCCATTCCGGGGAAAAATATTTTTGTGTTCCGTCATAAAATGCCAAAGTTTAATCCTCCACTGGTCTCACAACTCAATAATACTCCATCAGTCAAATTTTAAATATGGTATTAATAACCATCTGATCATTCTGCACGGAAATGCTTCTGGTTCCGCCGATCTCCTGATATTAAGAACAGCTGAATAGTTTCCAAAATACTACTTTCTCTAGAGATGCGGCAGAAATGCTGTTTTGGTCAACAGCTTGATCATTTCCTGGTTAGTATTCTATTAAAATGGTGTTTGTGAGGTCAGGTTGGGTGCTTACGGTCTGCCCCAGCTGTAAACCGCTCCCATTCTCTTTTCAGGGTGAGCTCAATTGGTTTCTGGCCCTGTCCAGTCGTGCACCGCTGGATTGAAGGTTCCAGTCCACTGGCAGAGCGGACTTCCTTCCTCCAGCTACGTGAGCTCCATCCCAACGCGCTGCTAATTGGCACACACCAGAAATCTGCACCATGAACAGATGTGTGTTAACCATAGAAAAATCAAACATGAATCTATTATACACATCATAAATAACAACAGGCCATTAAAACACACATTACGTGCTTGCTCCACTTCTATAAATCAACGGCATGTAAACCATTATCCTGCGCGGAAGGCTAGCCCCAGATGTAACAGACTAAACTCTGTTCAAAAATGTTGCTGCAGACCTTTTCTGGGGCTTTTCTTAATTCTTCTGACTCTTCAGAGAGTTGTATTGATGTATTTCAGTTGGTCATGGAGGTTACTTGGATGCAAGATGGTTGCTAGGGGGATGAAAGTGTGGTCTCTAAAAATACATATTGGGCTTCGAGGAGAGCCTTGGTTTCAGGCTCCTCCCTGAGAAAGTCAAGCTCAATGCTAAGTTGCTATGTTGTGTTTACTAGGTGACGCTAGGTGACAAGTTTCGTAAATGTAAAATTTGTGGAGGCGTTGTACTATGGAGATGATGCTCGGGGGTAAACCCATCATGTTAAGACCTAGTGGCCAGTCTCTGTCTGAAGGCCGGTCTCGATTTTCAAAGGTGTCGGTCTTGTCGCGGCCTCGACTCTCTGTCGTCTTGGTATCGTCTTGGTCTCGGTTTTGGCTGCACGTGTGTGCTGGTGATCCGAGAACAAAAGGCAAGCCGTAAGCACTTGATGTTATTGGCTATTCCTCTCTTCAAATGAACCCAGTCAGCAGCATATTTTGCACTTTGTGATGATAGTCACACTCCAGGGATTCACAGAACAATTTAGAAATGTCAGCGAAATGCTACTGCGAATGCGAATATATCTGTACGACTTCCGTGAAGAAGAAACATCCAAATCTGTCAATGCCATACAGTGTAATGTTTAGCATCACCTCTCTCAAACATGTTAACCTTGTTTAACTATAGGAAGAAACCAACATAGCCATACTAATAAAAATAATTTAACTTTAAATTAACTACATATTGACGTCTTCCCGACACACACCTAGTTCTTATAAAAGGGTCATGGGTCAAAACCGCTGATGATTTTTTTTATACGCTCTTAATTGAGGGATTGTAGGTTTATAGACAAATGACCAAAAACAAGTGCAATGACTCGTAAAATTACAGCAACGCCTGTTGTTTGCAATAAAGAAAGCAAAGTTCTCACATTTCGTTGATGATTTCTAAGGTTTGGTTGCTAAGTTGTTGGTTTGGTTTCTAGGGTTGTGGGGCTCGTCGCTAAGTTGTTGGAGATGGTCTCTAAGATGTCGTGCTAGATTGTTAAAAGCTGCCAAGTTTTTGTGATTTGTTTCTTGCTTGGTCACTAAATAGCAGTTGGATGTCACAAAGTATCACAAAACTAAATGCTTGGTCAGTTTTTTGTGACCAAGTTGTCTTTTAGTGTTGTCAGGGGTTACTAGGGTGTTGCTATGCAGTCTTTCTATATAGTAAGATAATTGCTAAAATTACGAATTTCACTATTTTTAAAAACCCTTGTAGGTACTCCACATCTCTGCTGGGGAGCTGAAATGCAAGCACCATGCCAACAAGCAGAAAGAAAGGAGTCCCGTATATCTCCGAGGTCTGCATCTGATGGATCCTCAGTGTCTGGTCTTCCTCACAGTGTTGCGAAAGGTTTCGTGATCTGGCTCCTTGCCCTTTGGACAGATGAGATGTATTACACACAAAAACTGGGGCTGGACTGGGCTTCGCAGCCCCCATAGTTCTGACATCTGTTCATTGTCATAGGAAATACCACCGATGTCCCATCAGGCTTTGCTCTGGTAATTATCCAACATACATGCAAACACATGGGAGTTCAAGTAGAAAAATGGCTTTCTGAGAAACTGCCTACGTGGCAAGCTTTTACCAAACTGTGGCATTGCCTTGGACTGTTTTGGGATCAGTGTACTTCATTCAAGATGAATTATTTTGAAGCATGTTTCTGAATTTGTGATTAATGGGTCATTTCCAGCCAGGTCTAAGATGGACGGGCCAATGTGAACGCACTCTGTTTTTCCTTCTTCAGATTATTTACTTGCACCAAATCCAGGACAATCCGGTACTGTTGCCTTACTGACAGCTGGAGCAAGAACAGGCACGGGCTAAAGAAAAAACTACTGAAAGTCTGAGGGCTATGTCTGAGGTTTGTGAAGGGAGTATTCATCCTCGATGGCTAATTTGGTTCATCCGCTTGTGTTCATCCATAGAACCTGACGCACAACAATCAGACAATACTACAACACCAACATACCACAAATCAGAAGAAAATTACGTTTTCCCACGAAAGTATAGCATTTATCAAAGGCCCAGTAGCCATTGTGAACTCAAGCAGTACTTCCAGGTTTGTTTCCAGATCCGTTCTCCCAATGTTATCCTCCCATTGTGCTCAGAGCCATCTCTAGAAGCAGATTTCTGAGGGTTTTTATTTTAATTTGGCACATCGGAGTAAAGACACCTGCGATGGACTGGCAACCTGTCCAGGGTGTACCCCCGCCTCTCGCCCAATGTGTGCACGGCAGACCCCCGTGACCCCAAAAGGGAATAAGCGGGTTGAAAAATGGGTGGATGGATGGAGTAAAGAGAAGTGCTTCAACGGCTCCTAATACTGGAATCCACATTTTAAGGTGATATTTTGCTAATCAGACAGACCTTGAGGCAGAGCCCTTCAGGAATATTCACGTTTTGTCCAATCACAGAGTAAAACACGGGAGTAAACAATGTACTACTGCTGTTAATGCAATGGTAATGTAAAAAAAAAGGTTTTACTTCATTTTAAATTCTAAGAATGTGCAATAGAGCCACTTATTTGCTAAACAATTTTTTTTCTGACTTTAATGTAAGAATTCCATCCTTTTTCTCAAATCTTTATTCTCGAAAATTACATTTTAATCCTCTTATTCTGATTTTACATTTTAATCCTATTATTACATTTTAATCCTATTATTATTCTTGTAATTCTGGATTTAATCTCAGAATTCACACTTTTTTGAACATTCTCGTAATTCAGAATATTCTCCAAATTTTCTCAAAATTTAAATTTTTTACTTTGTTTTCAGTCCAACTGTTTTTCTAAATATTCTTTTCAGTAGTTTCCTATTTTCTGGAGCCCTCTATTGGTACCATGAAGGCCATCCCATCCTCCAGAGTTGGCTCCAGTGCTATGACGCTTGGCCTGGTGTTTTGGGATATGGAGAGATTCATGATGTCCATGTATCCTGGAGAACAGGAGCACAGTGTTTCAAGGAACAGCACAAGATGTTAAGGTGGGGCTGAGTGGCATTGAGATTAAGAAAGGAATGAACAGGTTCACAAAATCAGGAATAAAGAAATCATACGGCACAAAGATCTTTTTCCCATTACAAACTCTATTTTCTACTGTTTCTACTCCACGTTTAACATAATATCTGAGTCATTCCATCCAGATAGAACGACACCCAGATGTTAGTGTTTGGTACATTTTCCGTTGTCATTGATCTGCAGAGAAAGATGTTGTTCTTAAACACATCAGAATGAGGAAAGATAGCAGGAACTTACTGAAACAGATCAGAAACACTCCGTCAATCCTCCTACATCTTTAAATAAACCCAACTAAAGTAAAACTCAAGTCACTTAATCAGAGGATTGTTGAGTTTGAGAGAGATGTTCAGATCTTCCTGGATTTCAGCAGCACACCTTGACTTAATTACTCTACTGTAAAGCGGTTAACACTACCCCCCCCCCCCCACATGCTCTCATGGAACATTTCTGACAGATGTTCTGCGTTCATGCATGGCCAACGCAACGAGAAACATTGCTCGCTCTTTCTCCTCTTTCTCTCTTTCCTCATCCCTTCATGTCAGTTCTTGCCGTAATGCATCTAATGATTATGCATTTGATAGGTCCACCATGCTCCAGTTCTAGCAACTTTCTCGAGGAAAATTCTTGCTACAAATCCATAGTTTCGATGTGTCGTTTGTTGGTGGCCAACCAGCCGTTTAAAGCCAGAGTTTAGCTTTGACATCCTCACCTTTCCACTATGAAAACAACACTTGTGACTCATTCTAACTCCAAACTACTGTGCGGTCTTGCAACTTGACCGAACCGGTCAAGAGTTATGTGTCATTAATAATTAATATGGTGTGTCTTCTCATTGGATAATAGAGGTCAGCCTTATGAATAATTCAAATACTGACGAGTTACGTAGAAATACCTCACAAGTTTATTTTTTATTTTTCTGACCATAAGTCAAAAATCACAAACAAAAGATAGAAATTACATAGTTTTTCTCACAATTAAAGACATTAAAATTGTGGTAAATAATGTTCAACGCATGTAAATCTCTCAAAGTATATTGTTTACATCCTGTGTTTCGTTTAAAGGGCAAAGATTAGTCAGTGAAGGAGAGACTGAGGCAGAGAGGCATGGAGTGAGGGATCAGCAGACGAGGCTTACAGGATACACCAACTATACTTACTTTGATTGCATCCAGAGACTTTAAAACCTCGAGAGAGTGTCGTTTGTATTCACTTGGTTTTGGTTGTTAAGCTACTTTTGTCTTATTCGTTGGCGATGTGTTTCGTTCTGTAAGTGTTCTTTTACTTTACCTTTTTTAGTTTGATTTGTCTTCAGGCGAGGCACAACAAAACACACTGTTTTTTTACCATTATGCATTGCGTACCGTAATACTTTACCATAATACTTTAGATGTCCCTAATGTTCCGATGGCATGTGACCAAAGAAAGAAAAGTGAACACGAGAAGAAAAAGACCACATGAAAGATGCGATGGAGACGTAAAAGTTTGAGGGTTCTGCTCTTATATTTTTAGGTTCAGCCTCGGCGTGTTTGAAGACACACTCCAGTCCAAAACCAGACAAGAGCGACAGCACAACACATGAATCCAGCTGTAAAAATACAGCGGTTAATGACCCGGGGCAAAAACCTGAGGGAGCGCCACCTTTCAATGAGCACAGGAAAAATTACTCTGTTTTTCTAGAAGCTGGGGAGGAACGGTGCTGTTTAGATCTGTGTTTGTGTTTCGAACAGGATTGTGGCTTATTGGTGTGTAAAGAGTAGCTGAAAACTGTGCTTGAGACACCTCACTGAAAATCACCAAACATTCATTCCTTTATTCATTTTCCAACCCACTTATTCCCTTTCATTAATTAATTTAGTGAGCTGGACTCGTCTAACTTTTTTAAAGGATACAGGGATTCATCTGGAAATACATACTGTAATAAACACCATCGAGAAGCCTCACATGCAAAAACAGACGATGCATTAATTCTTTTCCTGGGAGGTGACCGTGAGCAACAACCCCAGAAACTCTCTCTGCCGGTGCCTTGACGAGATTAAAAACTGGATGCAAAAAAACTTTCTTCAATTAAATAAAGACAACATTGCATTCGGAAGCAAACACGAGGTTGTTAAGGTTAATGCTTATCTTACTGTCAAGGGTCTTACAACCTCAAACGAGGTCTGGAATCTCAGTGTTATCCGTGACTCTTTCAGTAGCCTTTTCATTGCAATGTATCTTAGGAACATTGCAGGAATCAGATAAAGCTTTGTTTCCCGACAAGATCTGGAGTAACTGACCCATGCTTTGGATTCCAGCAGCTGGACTCCTGTAGTGCTCCTCACACTGCTCTTCCCAAAAATCACGGCTTCGTAATCCAAAAACAAAAGTCAAGGAGAAAATAAAACGGAGGATTCGAACCAAAACTAGAAAGTCAGAACACATCTCACCAGTTCTGAAGTCTCTTCACTGACTGCTGGTTCCTTCAGAATAGATTTCTGCTGCTCGTGCTACAAGTCAGAACATAACTCTGCACCTAAACACCGCCCTAACCCTAACCAAACAGGGAACTGAGATCCCTCGGTTCAGATAAACTTGAACTACCACGGGTTAATGCCAAACAGGGCAGATACTCTTTTAGTTCCTATGTGACCCACAGATGGAACCACCTTCCAGACCAGGAGATCAAGGGTGGAGCCAACACTTTAGTCACGTTTAAATCCAAGCTAAAGATTAACCAGTTCAGCAGTTTCAGTTTTTAATCATTCTTGATTTTATTAACTCTACTTTTTCTTCTTTGTTTGCGATGTAAATTACCCTGTGTACGACATGTGCTCCACAAATAAACTTCCTGAAAGAATGCAGTAAATATAGTCAGTCATAGCGCTGTTGTTGCTTAAAGTCCTAATCTTCCAGCAACTGCCCTATTGAGGAAGCAGCTGACACTTTTTCTTTGTGGATATTTCGGTAAATCCACCAAAAGCTTTTCTTTGCAGCTTGTTCTTTTGTCTTTCCATCCTCGAATAGTTCATTTTTAACTTGCCGGAACCACAAGCGGGAAGTGCCCGTGTCTAAACATGTCTGGGAGTAAAGTAAGTCGCGAGAGCTTTTGAAATCCTGAGAAGGATAGAGAGAGAGAAACAGAGGGATGTGGAAAAGATTGGAGACGGCTTTAAGATTATCTGCATGTAAAGCTGCCAGACTCTGTGCTCCCTGATCATAAATCCTGACGTCTGTGGCATAAAGGTTTAAATGCAGTCAGTTAAAACGTCATGTTTTGGACGCATTTGTTTACTCGCAAGGAATCGTTAACGTAGAAACTCACAGCTTTTTTATTCATTCCAGTTACTTCAGCAAATACATTCACTGTTGATAATACGCTTGAGTATTTCACGTGTATTTGTTTAAAACTCCAATCTTGGTCTATATCTTTAAGTAAAGCAATCAGACGTGCCATCAGCATCTTTGCATTACAATGTCAACACTCAATTGAGACGACGCTGTTATTACGTCTGGCCACATGTGGAGCTGACCCGGGAGAGTTTTGGTATTGTCCTCCTCTGAGCCCCTACACGGGTGTTTATAATAGAGCAGCCATCCTTCGGTGAGAAAAATGGAAAATGATTCAATGTTTTCATATTAACCGGCTTTCCTGTTTATGTAGGGGCACTGTGTGATGGTGAGCAGGGTAAGGCCGGGCTTTGATCAGAGCTTTTGCTGGGATTGGGGTGATGGAAGGGGGCATTGAAGGGGCTCTGGCCTCCGAGGGCCCCACGCTGCAGCTCAAAAGCCTTCTGAATTTGGGTCATGTCTCGGCCCACGTCCGACGGAGGCTCATTTCCTGCAGTTTCCTCCCAGTTTGATCACGAGGAGAGGGCAGGTCTCTGTTGAGGAGCTCTTGGCTTGTAAAGGATGCAATATCTGCTTTAGTCGTTTCAGTGTATGATTTATTCCAGACTTGACACTAATTTAAAAATAAAAAAAAACATAGTTATTAACTCCTGAAGCTCAGATTTTCTCTTTTTGAACTTGGAATTACACATTTTCCTGCTGAAATAAATGAGAAGAACCTCAAAAAAAAAAAGTTTAGCTCAGATGTGCCACTTTAAATCTGACCTAAAATGGTAACATTTACAAACTTGAAAACAAACATGAAAATGTTTACACTAGACTGTAAAAATTCAAAACCTGAAAACTTTTAGATGTTAATAGATATGAACATTAGAATTAAAAAAAAATTAAAAAGTGTACTTTACTGAAAACATTTGAAACCGACTGAAACTGAAATATTTTAAACTTGAAATGAAATCTTGCCCTGGATGACAGAGCTGTGATGGTGTGGCACTTTATAAATATAGCTTTACTTGACTTAAAACTTTCAGAATTTAACAATAAATTTCCATCATTTGAACCTTTTTCTAAATAATTTACAATTTCAATTAACATTGAAACTTTTTACAGATGAAAACTTTTGGTCTATCAAACTTGAAGGCTAAAAACCTTTAGAGCAGGAGTGTCAAACTCGGGGCCACAGCCCTGAACCGTTTAGCTCCAACCTCAACTAAACAGCTGATGCAGCTCGTCAGGTCCTTCAGGCTGTTTGTGTGCTTCAGGGTTGGAAGGAAACTCTGCAGGGCTCCGGCCTCCAGGAACCAGGTGCTTTAGAATTTAAACACTTTCAATATTGAAACCTGAAAAAATGTACGCTTGGAGTGTTTAAAACATTTATACTTGAAACTATTTTGTAAAATTTTTCAAAGATGAAAAGTTATAAATGTGAAAACATGACTTGAAAGATTAAAACTTTACATTTTGAAATATGAAAACGTTTAGACTTGAAATAACTTTTACTTGAAACAGTAAAACTTTCAACATTGAAACCTGAAAAGATTTAGACATGATACAACATCTCCAAACCTGAAAACATTTCACGTTGAAATTTCAAAACGTAAAATAATATATCTGTACTTGAAACAACATTTTAAAACTTGAAACATTATAAAAAAATTTAGAACTGAAATTGAAAACTTTCAATTTTAAACATTAGAAACACGTTTTAAACATGAAAAGATTAGATTTTAATTGATAAAACTTTCAAAACCCTAAAGCATTTCGACTTTGAAACAATAAAGTTCAATATTAAAACTTAAAAAGATTTACACATGAAACATTAACACACTTCCAAACTTTACAACGTTTACATTTGAAATGATACGTTTGTAAAACATGAAACATTAAAAAAAACATTTGGAATAGAAACTGTTTCAAAACTAAAAGTTTTCAGATTTCAAGTTTAAACGTTTTTCATGAAAATAGTTTTAAACGTGAAAATATTTAGATTTGAAATAGCAAAACATGCAAAAATTTAAACCCTAAAACTTTTAGACTTGAAACAATAAAACAGTAAAATCTGAAACAATATTGAAACAATAAAAGTTTCAATCTCGACTTTTTAAACCCTTTCAGACTGAAAACAGTAAAAAGTTTAGCCTTGAAATTTGAAACATTAACAAAGATGAAAGATGGAGCGGTGCTTGGAGCTTTTTCACTACTTTTGTAGCAGTTCCCTTTATTTCTCCACCAGTGCCTCTCTGAGACCACACTGAGGAGCTGGTGTTTCCACGGGGATGTCACTTCTTATTTTTTCTTTACATTTAGGTGCTAATTTTTATCAAACATGATGATGACTATAAAATGTAAATACTTTTATTCAATAAAGAGCTTCTAGTCGAACAGAACCCGGCATTAAAACACTGGCACAGATAATAAATGTTTTCGCTGAATCCCAAGTCTCAGAAAACTCAGACGTTTGGTTTGATGTGTTTTTATTTCACCAACCCTGGGTTTGGAGAAGAATTTAACCGTCCCAGATAAACGTATAATGGCAGGCTTATTTTCCCTGTGATAAAGTTTCATGAGGCAACAGATGTTTTCTTCAGTGTGAGCCTTGTCTTTGTTTTTTTTGTTGTTGTTTTTACACGATTGGCTCTTTAAATAATTCTTTCAGCGTTGCTACAGAATAATCTTCATTCAACATAAACACAGCGTTCCTAAAAAGCTCCAGCTTCGGTGCATGTGACATCAGCACCCCATCTGCTCTTCACCGTGACTCTTCTTTCCGGGGTCACATCTTTTCTTTATAAACACGCTCCTTTTCTTCCATTCAGCCACTTGTCAAAAGCAAAGCCGTGCTGAGGAGCGTAATGTGCAGAGCAGCTGGGGGTGGTTAAAACCAGGCACCACTGTGGAACAAAATGGACATTTTAAGTTTAAACTGGGAAATAAAAGGTTGGCACGGCTGATCAAATTGCATAGCAGCGGTCCGGGAGCTTTTTTTGAATGGTTTGTGGGTTTCAAGTAGTCTAGAGAAAGAGAGTGAACACACTGACGAGAACTTCCAGACTCTGTTTGAAAGCAAATCTCCTCGTTCTATAACTGCAATGAAACGGCAAAAACAAGAACATTTACATTTGTTCAGCTGTATGCAGAGCTTCTGCTTCTCCTATAGTAACTCCCGTCCCTTACGAACCAACGCAGTTTATAATACAAATAAATAATACGCTATATTTATAACATTTCTTATCGTTTAAGAGCTATACTGTAATTTTAAATAAATTAAATATTGTTGTAAAAAAACTCCTGCATTTGACCTCTTCAATGTGGTGCAGAGGTTTCCTGTGGGGTGGGGGTAGTGCTTTAAATGCTGATGCAGCACCATTTCTTCCCTATTTATCAAAGTAGTGTGATGTTTTAAATGTGTTTTACACTACAGGATTCAAGGCCCGTTTACACTTGCAGTCGTTTGTGACTCAAATCTGATTTTTTTTGCACATAAAACACATGTATTTGGACATTTTGAGACCGGAATCAGGCCCTTTCAAATTTGAACCAAATTGACTCACGTAAACAGACAAATCTGATTTGAACTCCACATCATTAAACTGAGACGATTTATCAAGTCAAGGCAAGTCAGATGTATTTATATAGCACTTATGCAGACGCTTCACAGAAGGAGGAGCTTCATATAGAGTATTTTTATTTAGAGCATGTTGTGCTAGTTCTCAGCGGTTGACAGGAGCGTAACAGGAGGAGGAGGAAATGTTGACCTGAAAATGATGTGGTTATTTAAAGTTTAGCTTAGAGTGATATGCGATCATTAGCATATTTCATGTGCATCCATCTTTACACTACTATAACATCCACAACAGGAAGTGACTGAACGGCAGTTCTCCGCGCGGCCACTTGGGGGTGGAACCAGAAGTGAGCAGATTCTCATTAACTCCAGTGTAAAATTGCCATCTTTGGAGCAATTAAGAAAAAACACATTTCCACCCCTAGCTCCACTAGTTTTGTTGATTAAAAATGTTGTTGGTTTAACATTTATTAACCCTTAAAGTTAAGCAGAATTAGGGGCGTGGTTTCTCTAGGAGCAGATGATTGACAGTTCTTTCACTGAGACACCTCTGGTGTTGTTCGTTCCAGCTTATTTCATCTGATGAACTCGGTTACTACTTGTGTTTTTTGTTTGTTTATTTAACTGTCGTTTTTTTTTTTATTTTAAGTGCGTATTTTCCACCCAAACGTCCCGCCTCTGTGGATCTTTCTCCATTTTCGATTACCGGGAAGTGAGTGACGCACTTTCGCGATGGCTGGCGACGCCCACTCTGAGCCTCGTTTGACCAATGAGTGACGCCGCTGACGCTACGTCTATTTTACATACAATGTTGCTATGGTAAACACACGACTTGGAAACGGGTCGCATTTGAAAAAAAAATGTAAACAGAAGGAAGAAAAGGCAGTAAATCGAATTTGACCATCAAGGCCTGCAGAGTAAAGAAAGCTTTTCTGTACATTTCTTAAATTTAACAAGTAACAAACAAAATCACAAAACCTAAACACGTTTTCTAGTTTTGCACATTATTTATTGGTACTTTTATATTCACTGATCTTTTTAGCTTCACAAACCAATAAAGATATTTCTCCAAAATCCACATATTGGGCACTTCCTTTTTTTTTAAACTTTTAAAGTCTAACATTTTATTTTAATAGAATTTTAATCGCACGGATTCTATTCAAATCAATGATTAATTTCACAAAAATGGAACAATAGAGAGAGCAGTGTGCTTGAAATCTTGTGTTTACTGTGTGTTTGTAATATTTCCAGAAACATTTATGGATTTACTAAAATGACCCTCTGTCGCCATCTAGTGGTCACTAATAATTCTGCCGCTGTCTGAGATGGGGTTTTTTATGCTTGTTGAACTCAGAGTGTTTTTCGAGGAATCTAGTGGCTTCTGTGCATTGATTGGAGTAATTTACACCCTGAAAGTTATATCTCATTGTTTACATCGGTTCCACTTGATCAGAAGGTGTGAAAATAACAAAAATCTTGTTAGTAGATGCACATGGAACCGCTGTACACAATAAAATCAAGTAAATTCCTGAACTTGTTTTGTCAGTGTACTTGATTCACTCATAAAACTAAATCTTTAGTTGATATTAACAACAGATTCTTCCCTTTCCTGCTGGCAAACTAAGACAATCAGATCAAATATTTATTTTCATCACTGACTACATGTTTCTGTTTTAACCGTTCTAAGTGCACGTTACATTGGATGGGTTTTCTCTATATTTTGGTGAGGGATTCTATGAAAGCATTAAACTATTCGGTACATGGAGCAATGGTGAGCGAGGAAAAGGTAATGTTCTGTTTTTGTAATGAACGGCTGCAAGGTTTCAGACAGAATGAGCTTTGTTCGTTCATCTGAGCCACAGTTGTGTTAAAAGCTCACAAAGGAACCCAGTGCACCCCAGAGAAACGTTCCTTGCTCCCTCGGCAGGCGTCTCATTCTCGGTCCCTCCATCAACACGTCCTTAATGACTTGTGCTGTTTATCCACCCTCCATCTCTGCTCCAGCTTAAACTGCTGCCATGAAGCGGTGCGAGCTTTTAAAGGAGCAGAGCGCTCAGATCTTTCAAATTAAGCTTGGGTTTCTCAGGAACCCAGAAGAGGTTTTGTTTGTCGAATTAGAAAGGAGTCACTTTAACCATCAGGCCTAGATCAGCGGAAGCAAAGCTGTTGAAGCTAAACTGGGTCCAAACATGATGCCACCCTAGATGGATACAGAGGGGCTCCAAGAAGGGTAACATCCACTGAGCCAAAGAACTTCCAAAATACGGTGTTGTATCTGCTTCGCTCTGATGTTATCTGGGAGAACCAGATCTGCTGGGAAAGGCTCCACAGAGTCTTCTTGAGAACACTCCGCAGTGGTGATACTTTTTGGGCATCAGTTCTTTTCCTTCACTGCTTCCAAATATCTGTTTACTCATAACATCTTCTTATCAGGCAACACCCGCTCTGGCTTACCCAGGGTGCATCTAAAATGGATGATTCGAGAGAGGATAACAGAGGTTGGACCAAGTCACTACTTTGCAAGTCAAGTCACAAGTCACGACAGGACAAGTCTGAGTCAAGTCAAAGTTGCTAAATTTTCATTTCAAGTCAAAAAACCCAGACAAGCAATAACAGATTCCATTCACATTCCATTTATTTTATTGTATTTCTGTTCTGACACCAAGCATGTGGTTTATTTTTAATACACTTTATAAAACTGTTCCAATTAACAACGTATTAAATGCATTTGACAATCATGTTAACAAAACATGAACTATTAAGATGATGATGCTGAATTAAGAAAAGTATAAAAAGGAACACATCTGATTACTTTGGTTGTTTAATCATGTTTTACAGCTCGTTAATAACAGGACTTTAGTTTTCCAGAAGGTGAACTTGTGGCTGCTCTGCTAGAGACTTTAGAAAACAACATACGTGACAAAACAACATGCGCTTGACGTTTACTTCAGGAGGATTAACTCGAACGGATTCGTTTTCAAAAACATGAATAAACTTGACAATGTTTTAAGCAGTTTTTTTATAGTGAATCCATATCTAACATCAGAAACAAACCGTTTCTTTTTGTTTTCCACTTGACTCTTTCCTAGAGATTCATTGGGGTCATCAAATGAATGACTCGACACCAAATCTCTGGTAGATACTACACTTGCAATGGGTTAGGGTTAGGGTTAGGGTTAGGGTTAGGGTTAGGGTTAGGGTCTCTCTCTCTCAACCCTAACCCTAACCCTAACCCTAACCCTAACTCAGCTGGCGGTTGATCCAAACATCTTGGAGAACAAACCCCAGATGTTCTGTGCATGCGGCTTTCTCTCATCCTTGCGTCTCGTCATGTAACCAAAGACTCACTCTATGGTTTTGAGATCAGGGCTCTGTTGGGGCCCTGCATCTCTTCCAGTTCTCCTTTACGCTAAAGATGGTTCTTAATGTCTTGGCCGTGTGTTTGGGGTCACTGTCCTTCTGCAGATTATATTATTACCTTTTATGATTATGATCATACACATCCCTAATGGCAAAACATGCTGTAACAGCATCTTCAGCATTGAAAACACACCAACTCCATTTGTTCAAGGAACCTCCACCATGCTTCACATTCACCTGCAGAATGTCATTATTGTCCCTCTCTCCAGCCATTTGATGAATGCCATCGAAGGACACCTAGCCAGACTTCTCTCGACAGTAGACGGCTGTTCTTGAACATCTTGAAATCTCAGACTGCTCTGAGATCTTTGTCTGGAAGAGACTCTGTTAATGCAGAAGAACTACCTTATGCCTTGTTGCTGTCTAAATCTTGCCATAGAACCTCACCTTGGCAGCAGAGCTTGGCTGTTCCTCACCCAGAAAAATACATTTTGGTCAGATTCTCGTGTTGTTGATCTGAGGACCACATCACTCGACGGAAGGAATGAAACTAAAGCATGAATTTGCCCCTCGCCACAAATATACAGCAATTACTCTAAACACAGCAGCAAATGGTGTTTTAATGGGGTTATGAAAACAGGGCTAACGAACCCACCATGCCACACAGCAGCCGCTTGATTTCCCATGATCCTCTCTGAGTCAGCGGCAGCTCATTCATCACTCCAGCGCTGAAGCAGGCCTCAGTTTCTGCTGAGTAGAAGCTTGCAGGCGCTGATTGCCCCACAGAAACCTGTTCCCTTTTAATTCCGTTCTCTTTATAACACGTCTCAGTGCAGACTGGTGCCTGTCCGGGGGGAGAGGGTCCTGCAGTGACATTACGGACCCGCACCCAAACTCTGACCCTAAACTTGAACTTAAAGTTGTATGGCGAGTCGTCTGCCAGGGCATTACTGCGGGTCCATTACTGGAGTGGCAGCAGCGAGGAGGCCATGCAGAGACTCCAAGGGAACGAGGGGCACAAGCGCAAATGTGCAAGAGCTTACGGAGACACAGACGGGGAGCTACATTCCATATGCACAAAGCTATAGCTCAAGCTGTACAATAATTTTGGATGCATGAGGATAACAAAGATTGTTAATCAAATCAGAATAGAGAAAAAATGTAAACAGTTCTGACACCTCTTTATTTTAGTTTCACAGCATTATTTTTGTTTTCTAATCAAATGCAATCATAAAAATGTATACAAGTGTGAGATAAAATTGTGCAACTAAACATGTGTAATAGGAATATATTTCAATTCTGCAGAATAAAACTGAGGGTACTTTCTGTACAGCCACAAATAATCTGCCTTTTATTATTCCCAGTGCTGATAATCAAGCAAACAAAAAAAATCATAATAATAACTATAATTGTACTTAAGTAATATAGAAATCGTTACTTTTATTCAGTTTGACTTAACTGTCAACTTTTTGCAAGGTTTCAAATTTGAGGGAAATGTAATAAAATAATTACCCGCTCTTGCGTTGTTTTTATGGACGGACAAGAACTTTTAAAAAGTGTTCCTGTTAAAACGGACGCAGGCGGTGGAAAGAAATGCGTTTGTTGTGATGCACAGCTGTCGCCGCTAGATGGCGGTGTGGTGATGCTTGTACTGATTGTGTGCAAGGGTTTCTAAAAACAAATGATTTTTATAGTATAGAGATTTAGTATATAAATAGATTTTTTTGCTAAATTCATGAATATGTTTTTAAAAGATCAGTTTTGTTCTGATTTATCCACATGTAACAAGCAGAGAAAATGTTTCAGACCATTACTAAAATATTAAATGATCATAGAGCTATATATCCATCTATATTTTTCAAAAGTTTTAGTATCAAATATGCTCTTTACATGGCCACAAATATTGAAACCCTTTCAATCAAATCAGAAAATGTGATTCTTCTCTCAGAAACTTGCTCCAGTTGCAAATGTTTTGTTTCAAGTGTTGCAACACAAAAAAACATAATAATAATCAGAAAAAAAAAACAATTAACCGGACTGAAAACTCTCCCAAAACTCAAAAATCTTGAGTCTTGAGCAGAGCTAGGAGGACGGCGGATCCACCGATGTCTGCAGAGTTTGGAGTTAAAAGCGGATTAGTAGTGAGTGGACATGCAGAAAACCGGGCACAACAGGAGTGCAGAAGTAAACTAAGATGGTAGGAACCAATCATGGAGAGTCAGGGGCATGAACCGTAGATGGGATAACAGTTGTGGAGCCTGTTAACTGTGGATAAGGGGGTTCATAGGAGGTAGGTTGGTGGTTGGAGGTGTCTCTGGTGGGCACACCGCATCCATGCATGAGTTTGTGACTCCTCTCTACTGGAATCAATCTTCTGCAAAGTGTAGGTCCACACATTTGCAGTTGGAACTATTATCTGATCGTGTTGCATGGGATGATTTTTTCCAAATCATCTTCACTTTTTGTACCTAAATTGTAAAACATAAACAGGATTTCCAACACGCTCTGCAGCCAGAGTCTTAAAATGAAGGGTTCAAGTTGATTTGTTGATTATTCATGAGCTCCACGCTGCCTGGAGTTGGTGAACCTTCTTCTGGAACCTCGCTCTCTCTGGAGGCCAAATGATTGAGAGCAAAACAAAGAAAAAGATAGACTCCAGCACTCTTCTCTTTGCTACCTCTTCTTTCCGACAGCAGAAATAAAGGGAGCTTTGTCTTTAGTTGGAGTGAGGGGTCGGCCTCTGCCAGGAAGTGTGCTGCGCAGTTCAGTTTGAGATGTTTCCCAGAATTCCGAGGAAACCCTAGTGTTCTGATTTCAAGGAGTAGGGCTGGTTTCATTCGGAAGGCTGGACCCTAGCAGACCATGACAGTTTTCATTTGAGGAACTATGGGTTGAGACCACAATTCTTCGCTTTTTATGTTTCAGTGGCACTTTCATGATTTGAAACTGATTTGAAAATATTTTAGGCCTTTAAAACTAAATATTGAACCTGGAATTACACTCAAACCTTCACCATCTTTGTGAAGCTCCTTGGGAGGGCACCGTATGGAGAATCAGAAAGATGTTTATAACCAAGTGCACACTAGTGGAAATATTTTAGAGTGTTGGTGGGGAACGTCCAGGAGCTTCCACCTCCTCTTTTGTGAAGGCATCTGACATGTTCCCTGTGGATGTACCATCCCTGAGCGTGACTCTCTGAACGGTTTATGTATTTGTTTAACTGAAGTTCCTTTGAAAGAACAAATTAAGCTAATCACATAGTTTATCAGACAGTAGCAGCACAGAGAAATCCATGAAGGATCCAGAAACAGGTTTAGCAAGGAGCAGAACGATACCTGAGCAGGAGCAGACCAGGGCATGATGAGAGATGGTAGATGCAGAGGTTTCTGAGAGACCCAGCTCAGGGAACAGGAAGCCGAGGTAGAACCAGGTCTGGAAAGTCCCTCTGAGGAGTCAGTCAGAGTGAACTGTAGATCTGACTGATTAGGGGGTGCACGGAAGGTTGTGATTGGATGGTGGCTTCTCGGATATAAGTGTCCCTGCAGTTCAATCCCTAACAGAGATGCACCACCTTCACCTACATCACATGGTGACTGTTGTTACATTTCCAGAAGAAAATCATAAAAGTTTTGCAGAATTAATTCAAGCCTTTGTTGCATATCATATGGCAAGAGAGGGGAACTGTCATGGTGCACTGGAGGACAAAGAAGGGAACAGTAGATCATAACTATTTACAAAATATACAAATAAACAGACTCAGCCAGAGTCCCAGAACCTGGAGAAGCTACGGTTACCCAGGAGGTAGTCTTGGAGTCGAGACCGCCTTGACCGAGGCCAGAGAGTATCAATGGAAATACATTCAGTGAGACGCAAAACTGCAGAGAAGTTCTACAATGATCCGTCGTAGCTCCTGGACCAAATGGACTGAACCAGGATTGAATGTGAGTGAAGGAGGCACCAGCAGACCCTCATGTCCTCAATCAGGAGAGGAATGAATAATTCAAGCTCTGCAAATTAAAGAGGATGGACAATCTCCTATCTGTCCTGAGTCAAATGTCCAGAGGATCTGGATAGAGACACAACGTTTGCCAGGCACAGTAGCCTGAATCGATGGCATTTGACCGCTTCACCAAAACACTGCCTCATTTTCTTCAAATCCAGACAATGTGGTGCCCGATGCATTGCTTCTGGCGCCTTCTTTATTCGCTGAAAGGATTACAATCCGCAATCTGGAAAAACCCACATTCCTCTCACAGTTTGGAGGATTCCTCTTCAATCGGTGGAATTCCTCTTGAGAAGCTTCTTGGCACGCAGAGTCTGCTAAACTCTAACTCTCCATGCTGTGTGTTTGCCTCACTGCTGGCTCAATGTGGAAATATGAAGAATGGGCAGATTCTCGACACACACCGTAATAAAAGGCTGATACTGATGAAAATGCTGTGATTCATTGATTAGTTTCATATTTTACATCAGGCAGGAGCTTTTATCCACTTACAGTTTGATAGTAAACACAACAAGACGTTTGTAACAGCGTCGGTTAATCATAAGAAGAGTTCACAGAAGAGGTTCCAGCTGATTCAGAATTAAGTTCTTCAGATGTTTATGCTCTGAAAAGAAGAGTTTTTAGTTGCCTTGTGAGAGACTCTGCTTAACGGATTGGGGCTGGAAGAGAATTCCACCAACCAGGAGCCGTGAAAGAGAGGGTTCCAGCGGGAGGTGTCCTGCCACTCTGAGATGGATGTAGGACTGTAAGGGTTTGTGAAGGTAGGATGGAGCTGAGCCTGGGACTGTTCTGTATGAAAACATCTGTGATGTGAACTTGACACAGGTTGCAATGGGGAGCCAGTGGAGGGGGATGAAGAGAGGTGGGATGTGGCTCTTCTAGGTTCCATAAAGATCAGCCGAATATGAATATGGTGCCAGTTATATTTTGATTGACAATGTATTTTTTGGTTTTCCAGATTTTTCTGAAATTGTAAAAGTTTTTCCTAATCTACGATTAGCCGTAATGCACAGTGCACCGAATTGCCTAGAGCCGGGTTCGGGTTGAATTCACACAGCGCGATAGATCTGTGAGAGAGGATCTCACACTGTAGAGAGTTTTGAGAGTGAAGGTTTTTATTTATTCTTTTGGGTCCAAATAGACCAACAAGAAGCCCCATTTGATATTTTATAATGCCGTCTTTGCCTTTGTATCTCCTTACGTTGCTCTGGATGTGGCTCTCTCATTGGCTGCAGCTGAACACAGACATTTCACACTTCACGACTGTGACTCGCCGACAGCTACAGATATTAAGCCTGTCAGATTGCTCATGCCTAGGGGCGGCACGGTGGCGCAGTGGGTAGCACTGTGGCCTCCAGATAGAAGGTGGTCAATTCGAGGCTCACTGGTTTGCAAGTTCTCCCCGTGTTTGCGTGGGTTTCCTCAGGGCACTCCAGTTCCCCCCACAATCCCCAAAACATGCATATAATTGGTCCCCGTAGGTGTGAATATTGCCCTATGATGGACTGGCAATCTGTCCAGGGTGTACCCCTGCCTCTCGCCAAATGTGTGCTGGAGATAGGCACCGGCAGACCTCCGTGACCCCAAAAGGGAATAAGCGGGTTTGAAAATGAATGAAAAATTATCTCAGAGCAAGTCTTTGCTTTGTGCAATCTGAAACCACCCTAAGGGTGGATGGGGCCTGAGGTGTTTGAGCCCTTTGACTTAAAAGCTTGCAGTTTTTTTAGTGTGCTATTAATAAAGGCTGAGCAAACTGTAATAGTTGTACAGTTGAGTTTCTAAATGCTTTTTTGGAGTTTGAGACCCTTTTCTGACCTCACACGGTTATATGCGGCTAATGGCAGATCAACTGTATAAAATACTATTAGTCTTTTAGTCTTTATTTCACAGTCAGCATGTGGAGGATAAACAGCAGTCTTTTGTCTTTGTGTGGTGCAGCGGCGCTCGGTTCCTCGGTGCTGTAAGCGAAGCTCTCCGAAACTAAAACAGGCGGAGTCGGAAACAGCTTCCCCCCGGTCCCTCCTCTGCGAGAACCGTGAACCGGAGCCGTGCAACGCCGCTCACGGATCCGCCAGCGCGACCCACTGCTCCGGAGAACCCGTCCCCA
Source organism: Danionella cerebrum (assembly GCA_007224835.1). NCBI lineage: Eukaryota > Metazoa > Chordata > Actinopteri > Cypriniformes > Danionidae > Danionella > Danionella cerebrum. Next base: position 83,230 of record SRMA01026266.1, on the reverse strand, counting down.
GTCGCTCGCGCATTGTTCTCGGTTTTAATCGGATTCCCGCTCCGCGCTGCACGAGTTCTTTGTGTGGTTTTCTTGCGGAAAACGTTCCTTCGGCTTCCCGGGAATATTTCCCTGGATATCGAGGCGAGAAATGGACGGTTTCGCCGGTAGTTTAGGTGAGTGTTTCTCTCTCTTTATGCTAACCGTAAATGCGTAAAGACTATTATTAGCCGCGTCGTCTGCAGACATGGCGAGCGAGCAGAGGCACGCGTTCTGCGGGGCTTCACCTCAGCTCTGCTGCCCTCCTGCCCCGCACTCAAACCTTTGTTTTGTGCTTTACTTATTCCTTTATTCCGGTGCTTATTTCCGTTGTTGAAGCGCTGCTGTCATTGAAAATTCTCTGAACACAACTCTGCAGAACAAGCTGCGGATGTTTACTTGCAACACAGGCCTTTACTTTAATGTGATTTGTTCTTTTGTGTATTTACACTGTGCTGTATTGTTAGGATATTTACATATTTGAATAATTGTTTAATTGTCTTGTCACTTGATAACTGGTGAATTCTCCCTGGAGTTCATTTATGAACATGTTTATGATTCTGCTGTTAGAATTAGATTCAAATGTAAGTTCTATAATTTAACAACCTTTAATTGTCTTTTATGACATTGAATTGTGCTTTTCAAAAATAACCTTTGACAATTTTAATGGAGGATTTGTGTGTTTTATTTTGATGCTTTTTTATGTTTTTAGAAGGCTCATTTGTAAGCGTTCTGGAGTATGTTGGATTTAATTGGAATTGGTAGATATTTATTGTGCTTTTTGTTAGATATTTGTCCATTAGATGTTCCAAATATGGTATTTTTTTCAGTATTTTTATTTGTTCTTTGCAGTTATTGTTTTTTGTTGTTGGATTGTAGTTTTAATCGTCTGCTAGGTGTTTTTGGCTAATTTATTACACATTTGTTAGACGTCCAATAAATGTTCTGTGGACGTTTAGTTCAACATCGAAGAGATGCTAGTTGTTTTTTTTGAGAGATGTTCTTCAGATGTTCCCATGAGATTTGTTGGATGTTTTCTTAATCATTGTTGTATCTCAATAAAGATGTGGAATTTAAAAGTTGAGTTTCATTAAAGAAACATTCTGTGGATTGTTAGACATTTTCCAGATGTCACCTAAAGATTTTTTTTGTTTTGTTGATATTTTGTTAATCGTTGTTAATGATGTGTAGTGTAGTAGTGGTTATGAGCTTTGGGTTAATGGTTTAATTGATTTGGCCAGAGTTCCTTGCTGCCTTTTAAGGGCTGTGCAGATTTACTGGTGTCCTGATGTGGGACAGCCTATGAGCGGAGGTGTAGGTTAAACATGAACTGCCTTTCACTTGGCAGTCTTGTAAAAATAGCAGTGACCTACCTTCACCAGGTGCCTTACCTCAGCCCTCGACCACTCCAAAAGGGAATATTCAGATTTAAATATATAGAACACCCCAAAACCTTCAGGAAGTTCTTAAGTAGAACCTGATTCAGGCTTTGAGTTTAAAGTTTCTGGTTTTTGTTTCTTTATGCGTTCAATAATATTCAGTGTAAAAGAGCTTGATATGTAACCTATATGCTTAAAAGGGGAGTACTTTTGATTAAATATTTTTGCAAGAAATACAGGAAAACAATAAATTGATTCATGCTGTGCCATGCCCCGTGGTGGACAGTGTGCGAATTCTGAACCTGTTGTTGTTGTTTCCCAGTCCTCCCCTTCTCTCTACCTGCTTCTCTTCCCGGCAACATACCGTTCTGTTGGTAAAAGGCAACAACACCCCCAAAGCATCATCTTAAATAATGAACAATGTTAAATGTTCTTCAATAACTGGATCAATGTGGTTTGGTGGAGCAGTGAGTAGCAGCAGAAGGTGGTCCTCCTGAGTGCAGGTTGTATGCAGAGACCAGTAGTGATGCGCTTCCATAGCTGGCTATGCCTAGTGTGAGCCTCTAAAAACGGAACCCAAGACCTTTCATACGCTGTATGTGTCTGTGAGATGTTTACGGTTTCTGGAAATATCTTACTTGTTTGGCGAGAAAGAGTCACTCGATTCATTTGAATTTGAACAGTTTGCGGTTTGTTTTATTGGAAATCTATCTGTTTTCACTCTAAATGAGTCTTGATCTCCTTGATCTTTTACGTATTTCATCCTAATGTCAAACATTTTCTTCAAGGAAAAAAAACAACACAATCAGTAAAGTGTTAGTTCTCACATTTAAATGTTGGTTTTATTTCAACGCCTGCTTTGATATCTTGCTCAAAAGGAAAGCATCTGGAGATTTGATCTCATAGTTATGGACCAACAGGGATGGTTTTTATGTGGCAAAAAAGGACTGTATAAGTCAGCAACTCGCAACCACAAGAGCAAAACAAGCTGTTTTGCCTTTTACAATCTCAAAGGGGCAGTGAAGTAATGGCAAATACAAAATAGTTTGTTCAAAACTCCAGTGATCTTGATGGTAACTGTGCTGCCAGGTTTATGAAATAGAAACCTAAAGCCACCTCTTCTTGGTTTCTGAAGTCAGCCGAGGGCTTTTGTGATTCAATATTTTCCTCCGATATGACCCAAGGATTTTGGCCATTCAGAATATTGTATTGATAAGCTTCCTTTAAAAGACGGTGGGCTTGCTGAGGACTGAACTATACGTATATGATGAGAAGACTTGGAGTTTTGGTGAACCAAAGCCCATGTTTTGTACATTTCTTTGACATAATGGAGTTCTATGTGGCCTTCCTGAAATTTGTGTGCTAATTTGTTCAGGGGCCTGAACCTAAGGGGACTGTATTAATTGGGTTTAGTTTTAAGCGGATGCCGTGTCAACTCCATCTTGTGCTTTGTGTTTGTGATACAACTCACACAGCTACCAAGAAAAAGTAGTTTTACATCATTCTTCACTTATTGCATCTTTGGCTAATTCTTTTTCATCATTGCGAGAGTGTGTAGCGAGTGCCACCAAGCCACAGAGTTTTAGAACCAGTTTCGCTGCTCTCTATTAGGGATGCCAAAAATACTCGCTACACAGTCCTCGGTTCAAATAAATTGTGTTCTGTGAAACATCTATATATTTTTTAAATCTATTCATGGAATCTATGCAAAGGACGATAAAAAAATACTATTTTGCTAAGCCATCAGAACTGCATCGAAAACCATCTACCGAACCATTAGCTTTGTGTACGAGTGCATCTCTATAAAAATCAACCACACCAGACAAGAAATATAAATGCTTGCGTTGGGGCCTTTCTGTCACAAAGCAAGAATGTTCTCATGAAATGTAGAAACGTGTGCGGAGACATTCTGTGCCCATCTGTCTGTACGTGTGGGAGTCTGTGTCGGAGGGTATGCATGAACGTGTGTGTTTTCAGATGCAAGGAATAGCTGTAAGCAGATCAGTTTGCAAAATACCTTCAGTGGAAGAGTAAAGTAGAGAAAGTATGAGAGAGAGAGAGAGAGAGAGAGAGGGCCAGAAAGACACAAGTGGCCAAGCGCTTCCAGATGCAGGAATGTTTCCCCCTCGCTTCTAGCGTTCTTCATAGCGCTCTTTCATTAGAGCAACCGATGTTCTTCCAGCTGCTGCAAGAGTAGTGTTCGGGGCGAGAGAAAGAGTTAATCTCGCTGTCCATGAGAATATAAGCTCCAGCTCACCTTGTGTTTGTCAGGTAGCAACACAATGACTGCGGCAAACCAAAGAATTCCTTGGAGTTGTCAGTTGATTTGGATGCCCAAATGCATTTTAAACTGTTGTGTACAGGTTTTTATGTGACGTACCAGAGTTCAGTCGTTTCAGTGATGCTGCAGGATTTGTGCTGCAACCTCATTCTGCTCGCAGATGAAATGACTCGGCTTTTTCTCTGGTGGATAAACTGGTTCACAACCTCAGAACTTGCTGAATGAGGAGCTCTGCTTCTATATATCTGAAGTCTCTTACATAAAGTGTGTTCCTATGTGTCACAACCATAGGGGAGGTGGGTGTTTTAACACACGTTTGTTTGGGTTGGGTAGATTTTATTTATTTATTTATTTTTTTAACAGTTGGTATATTACAGTTTTTTTTTGCTCTACAAAACTTGGAGCAATCTACCAGTTCCTTCACAAAAAAAGAGTAATTATACCTAGAATAAAATTACTTTAATTTCTCTTCGGTTCATTTTCTGCATTTTGTCCAAGAAACACTTAACCATTTCAGAAACACTTAAACAGTTTCAGTATTTCTTTTCATTGTTAAAAGGAAGTGTTTCTGAAATGGTTTTAGAAACACTTCCATTTCTGAAAGCAGTCTTTGTTTACAGCATTTTTCACACCTGTCTTTGCACAGCACTTTACCTCAAACAAGTCTGTTCTCACACACTCACTGTGGCTGTTCCAGTATTTCCCCAAACATTTAATAAAAGGGGGTCCCCATCCCTTTGACATGCAAGCGCCTCCCAAAAAAGCCTCAATAGAAATATTACAGCTAATAATTTATTGCACTTAGAGTTAGTCTACATGCTTCATAATCAGATTTAATGGTCAAACAGCTGCAAACCACGACCCAGAAGCATCCCTAAAGGTCTCTACACACCGATTTGAATTTTTTGATGTTTCACGCAACAGCGCTCCCCGCTCAAAATCTTTGGTGCCAACCAAGTGTGTCTTACATGGCCGGCAGAGTAAAGCCAAGCCACAGCGATCAGCCCGACATGACTGGCTGCAGAATGATTTCGTCCTCCATCTTTCTTTACAGTCTATGGTGCCAGCGGTTGGTCACACATTGGATCAAACGAAAGAGTATCGCACTGCCATATCGGACCCGTCTACAAAAGAACAACCAATGAAAGCTGCTCTTTCAATGATGTGAGTAGGATGTAAAAGAACAGCTAGGTGGCGCTCATCCCACATTTTCATGTCGACTTTTCTCAAACATAGCTGATACTACATAACCTAGAATGCTCCACTTGAGAGCATCACATCAAGGCACAGTGAAATGAAATATCTCTGTGAAGTTTGTCGATCTAAAAGGCAAATGTTTGTTTTTGTTTTTCCCATAGTTGCCCTGTTTATTTGCAGCTTTCATCTACAGGAAGTGACGAATCAATAAATAGCTCCAGTTTTCCATCAGCAGTGTGTAGATTAGTGTTCCCAGTACTCAACTATTCCACACTGCCGCCCTTGTACGAATGAAAAGAAAAAAAAACAGAAATATTTTGGAGAAAATCAAGAAGATTGATGTTTTGCAAGATTCTAGTTTGGCGTTCAAGTCATTTTCTGACCAATAATGTGATGTATCACTGAACATTCCTTTATCATTTCTCATTCCAAAATCCTGGCAGTAGTTCCAAGGGCCTGTACCATGAAGCTGGATATACTGATTTCCAGCTAAGTGTAGAATTAATTTGCACGAATCCTGGGTTTTGGGTACCATTAAAGGGTCTAGGATTTAATCAATGTTCTGGATTAAAGAGTGCACACTTACATTCATCCAATCAGAGGTCACAAAAGGGCCTTTTGAGTGACGTAACACACCAACATTGATAAGACTGGCTTCAGCTTTTCTTCCCAATCCTGTGGATATTTCTGCGCAAATTGTTGGGATAGAGTTTTAAGGGACAGACACAATCCATTCCCAGACACGTGTTTGCATGAAAGATACAGGTTGCACGATCGTTTTGCGTTGGGAGTTACCTCTTTCAAAAAAGAAGGAAAAACAAATATTTAGACATTCACCTTAAACCATAAAAATGTTAACATTACGTAAAATAGTAAAATGCACTGGAATTTAAACGCAAAAAAACATGCTTCTGTTATAATCTGCATATCATGGATGATGTAACTTTACATGAAAACCGAATTAAAACTTGTCTGGCTTTGCCACAGTATAAACTGATCTTGCTCTCTCCATGTTTATTGTGATTGCTTATTCCGTGCCTTCGTCAGTCTGTTACGTGTACGCACCTGCGAATTATTCATAGCTTAAGGATCAAATCCTGACTTGACAAAAAAAGTTGGTGAGCTGCTTCACGGTACTGACTGAGCCGGATTCAAGAGGTCAACTCGAAACCATCTGGTAATACTGAGTTTGTTTAGCCATGTTCATGGTACTGGCCCCAATCGTTGACCTCTGCTTCAGTTTTCTTCCCACCGGAGATAAAGTCCCTAGAAAATTTTCCATTTTAATTTTATGGCATCTTATTTTTGTCACATGAATCTATAAACCTCTTCAACAACCTCTTCTCATCTCAAAATGGCCGCAAGCAACCCCATGGTGACGTGTCATGGCAACTAAAAAGAATTTGAAGACGACTGTCGTCGTTCAACGTTATCAATATCATTGATTAGGTTTTATCTAATGGATTCAATCAAATCCATTCAAAGGTTAATTGTATAATTAGTTTCATCCCTAGCTGAAGTGTTATTACCAGACCTGGAAAATGCCAAAATGGGAAATTAATAATGCACCAAACTTTCATAACAATTAGTTATTTTGGCAAAACCCTCATTATGGGGATTCAGTTGTTCTATGGCTAAGATTTTGCAATTTTCAAATGTCTTTTGTTTGGTTTTCTATTCCATTGTAGATACCCGTGCACCATGCATGAATTGAGTTCCATTTTGGTCCGCATGATCGATTGCACAAGTTCAAGACGGGATGATTTGACAGAACTCATCAATGTTCTCCCTGCAGGAACACTGGGCTGGTTTTCAGTCTGAGCTTTACCTGCTGTAAAGTGGAGCAGGGTGGAACGTTACCTGGATCAATGTCCAGGGCAGAAGTGTGGGTCAATTACAGTACACCCGATCCATCGGTTAGAGTTTAACTGATAGGGCTCTCTGAAGAGAAGTAGGCGATACCAAGAATCCTGCGGTGCTTACCAGGTATAACCAGATGCACTTCCTGCAGAGGAGACTGTGAGCGAGAGATGAATCAGCATTTCTTCTTCTTATGGCTTAGTAGATGATTAACTCCCTCATTTGGAATGGGGATTGCTCCACATAAGCTCCTGATGGTTAGGATCTCTCAGGTTTGCTTGAAGCCGCATGAGATTTCTTCTGAAGTTGCATTCATTTACTTGGGCATCTAACTCTCAGCCGTGGAGGGCCATTAATGCTAGCATCAGCAGAAAGCCGAGCGAGATCTCTGGCGCCACTCATCTGTGGCATGCTGTTGGAAAGCGTGGGCGTGCTGCGCGAGCTAAGTTTGATGCAGATTTGGTGGTAAAGCAGCAGCGAAACTTGTTGAAACACAACTCCTTCAGGTTCTGCAGGTCTGAAGTTGTAATTGCACTCAAACAGCAGCTTGGAAGCATGGACTGCGCTTCCAGTGACTTAATGGCATGTTGAGAAAAACATTTGTGGGTTTTAATGTGCTGCTGGAATGTAGAGTAGAGCTTTGCAGCGAAGAGTCCCTGATTTGCAGTCTAAGAGTCTGATGCTTGGCAGGGGTTTGCCATTGGCTATGGGGGTAGTATGAGTTTTTGGGGAACTTTTTTTTTTATTTAAAGGTGCCATATTATGTAATTTGTAAAGCATTTATAATAAATATCCGAGCACTGCACTGTAACTTTCTAAATTAATCATAAAAAACTGCAGGTAACTGAACTTAGCAGTTCAGCTAAGTTTGGATCCATTTCATGGCGATAATGTGTTTTTCTTTCTAATAGTTTTTCTTTGACATTATTCACAGATTTCAGATGTTTTGTGCGATGCTGGGTTGGTTAGCGTAACCGTTAAAATTGCTGCATCACCATTTATTTGGCAGTGACGCAAATAAACTGTAATAAACTCTCTGCAACGTTGGGTCTGTTAATAAATCTAAATGCCATGGTTCACATTGTACATTGTCGATGCCCAAATCATTTGAGATTGGCCAAATCTAATGCTTATTACAAAAATAATCAACAGAAAACACACTTTCTCTGATTGTTCTTCAGTGCGGGTCTACTGTTCTCTCTCTCCCGGGTCAATCAGTGCTCCTGATCTCCATAGAGATGGGCTGTACTAGCGATTAATCTGATTGGTCAGTGGGCGGAGCTAAGAACTATTGGTTTTGCAACAGTTCACAACAAAGGAATACGGGTTTACAGAAACATGCGCGAAAGATTCTGAATAAAACTTGAGGCGTGTTTTTGTTGAGACTAAAAGATGCTACGAATATCAGAAAAGTTGATTTTGCATCACATGCCCCCTTTCCATTAGCAGTTAAAAAGCAGTAAAATAAGAAAATTAATTTGTGGAGATTTGATCAAATCTGAAGTGTACTTTTGCCACATTGGAAAATCCTAAAATCAATAAAGACAATAAGCACAATATTTGCTCTGTAATGTGCGTTTCAAAACTGCGTAAATCCATACACAGTGTAACCAACAGCTCAACACACTGTATGTCGTGTAAACAAGATTTTGCCGTTAAATGGCTCGTAGAAAGTTTTTGAAGAAAACAATCAAACTGTGAATATTTTTGATTGCTAATATAGAATTAGTGGTTTCTATGGAAATAATTTTGTTCTAATAAAACGAACGCAAGAACTCATAGCAAAGAAAAAATAGCTACCCGAAAATAAAAATAATGAAGTAACTACCATCTCAGAGTTTTGAATACGCTCTCAACATCTTCGTTTTTGCACTCATTGGCTGGTACAATCCAATGAATTGGATGTCCAAGAATATTTGTTTTTTTTTTTCACCCGTGATCGCCAGTGATTCATTTGGGAAGGCGGTGTGTTTGAAGCATGTACAACAAATATGTATTTATATATTAAATGTGAAAATAAGTAACATTTAGTTCAATAAAATGAGATGGAAAAATTGGATTTTTGTATTTCAAAGTATTTTTATAGAACAGACAAAACTGTATTAATCAAGTCATGTTTTTCTGAATAAATACTATCCTGTACAACAGTGTTTTTCAACCAGTGCTGGAAATGATCCAGTTTCACCTAGTTCTGAACGTTTTCATATTGACTGAGTGAGTAGAAATGTGTTTATTTGATTCCTATTCAACACACTTTAATGAGAACAACATGTTTTTAACATTTTATTGTGGGGGTGTGCCTGTGATTTTTTTATTTATTTTTTTTTTTCAATGAAAACAAAATGTGGTTTGCCCTAAAAAGGTCAAAACACTGCTTTGGGACACACAGTGATGCCTGTTAAAACTTACATTTCAGAATCCATTGCTTAAAAAGTGTCCAAAAAAAAGGACTCATCGCCCTAAACTTAAAAAATCCCTCCAAGTGGGTGTTGTCAGCCTCCCATTAATGCAATGCTGGGAGCAGGTCTGCATAAAAGTAGGTGTGCATAAACCACTGCTCTTTTTTCTTATGCATACACTACTCATGTGGTGTTTGTGCTTCAGAGAGCAGTGTAGAAGTGGAGGATTGCTCAGATGCTTTTATCCAGTCCCTCCAGAAACTTCCAATTCACGCAAATTCAGCCAATCCCCGTGATTTATTTGCGGCCTTGCAATTTCATCCAATCATCGTGACTGTACCGCAAATTCGACCAATAAATTTGGTATATCACTGTACGCGGCATAAATTTCACACAGGACTTCCTTATCAGAGAAAGCATGAGCGCAAACACATCACACTAACCTACGAATATCACTGCGAAAGACCGTGCAAAGCAATTCCATAATGTTCTCCATGACAGTGGTGGGGAACTCTTTTGCTCTGTGTGCAACCTTGTCGTGGAACACAAAAAAAAAACCTCGCTTGACCGACACGTTTCTATGGTAAAACATGACAGAAGCACGTCCGTGCAAGAGCCGACACGGAAGGTGTCTATCACCGAAGCTGAAAATCCATCGCAAGCAGCGAAAGGAACAAGGTACACGACAAAACTTGATAACGTTTGTAAAACTAGGTCTGTGGTGGTTTGCTTTTGTCAGTTGTCAGGCAGTGCTTGCGTGGGCAAAGGTGATAGTGCTAGCGAGTGTGAAAGGGGCAGATAATAAAACTATTGTTCATGCTTTCACACGGTAGTTTCATCAATTATTTATTCCAGTGTTTCTCCTGCATAGACGTAGCCGTGGTGCCGCGGGAACAAAATGCTAAAAGTCTAAAATATTTTTCTTAATTGAACCTGGGCTGCAGCCTCCTGAGGAAGCAGTGGTTGTCTGCGGTCAAATCCAGTCGTGCTGGAATCGCTTTCGTATCGCTGCATTTATGAAAAGCACAGTTGCGAGTCATTGCTGGTAGCCACGGAGAGAATCCACATTGTACAGGGTCACAGCTACAGGTAAACTCTAGTCTTATGCATCTTTATAGATATTCTGTAGATCGCTACGAAAATCTGATGATGGAAATGTTTCACTGATCGGGTTTTGGAATAGCGTCTTACTCCTAAAACCCAAACGATCTCGAAAAGTAAGTCTGCGAGTCTGTGCCCACAACCTGAGCGTCGCCTACGAACCCAACGATTCTTTCTTGCAGATTCATGCCGCTTTCAAGAAACCACTCAGTACTGTTTGTCTGTTTGAGTGCTGCAACGTAACTTTGCTTTAAAAAAAGAAAAAAATTAACCCTTTTATTGTTGAAATCAAGTTAATGGTTCCGGCAGATAGAGACCAGTGTTTTACACGTTAATATCTCAAAAGAAGTGTTCTAGGGTGTTGTGACCCTTTGGTGAGGCCCAGCTCCTGCTTCTTACCTTTGCTTTAAAGTGTGTTTGCACGAGAGAAGCTGATCTCAGAGGCGCAGGGCGACACATAAGTGTGGTTTTGACCTCAGATGCCCTTCTAGCTCTGACCGGGCAGCTGTGTAAATACATTTGTTGTGTATTTTTGGCTGTTTGTCATTATTGCTTTAATTGAGCCTGGCTAAAACGGGCTCGAGCTGTATATTTACGCTGCATTCTCTCCCTGATAAATATCAAAGGACTGCTATTATTATGCCAACTGTAAGTTGATTCCCTCTTTGAAGGAGAGCTGGGCGTTAAGGCTGAAAAGAGATCACTTTCTTCTTATTATTATTATATTATCCTGTATCGATTGATACTCTTGACAAAACAAAACAGCAAAATATTCATTTGGCAAAACATTAACCTCTGAATGCATACACCACGGTTGGCATCGGCATCCATTGCCCCTCCCTCGCCGAAGCGGAGTTTTCTGTGTCTCTGTTTGGGCAGATGCTTTGTGCTTTTGCAGGTTTGTTGGGACTTCATGCAAATATTGCAGAGGTTTGAAAACCAGGAATTAGTTTATTCTTTCTAATGGCCTTTCGTTGACATTATTTACATACTTCAGACGCTTTGTGCAATGCAAGGTTTGTTTAGCATAACCGCTTCGTCACCATATTTTAGGCAGCAGTGTTCTCTGTAAAGTTAGATGTGTTAACATTTATAAGTTGGTGTCAACTGAAACTGTGCCATTGTACGAAACCAAGTTGCTTGACATCGTTCAACCTTAACCTGCATTATTATGCCAATTTAAACATTATTTAAATTGGAAACGCTTGCAGAAAAAAAACTAATCGCGCAGGAAAAGGTGTTATTGTGACGGACCCATCCGTCTCTTTCCATGTCAAATAAACATTTGTGTAGCTGGTGACAATACGGTCACTTTCTCTGACACTTTTCTTCCAATATATTGGAAATAACATTTTGTAAAGAGATGATTTTCATCTGCGAATTCGAGATATTCATGTCTACAATATACTAGCTTTTTTAGGGCATGTCTATTTTTTGTTTTATTTGTTTCAAGTCGCAGTATCATCAACTATAAGTAATTGAGGGGCTGAATTAATGTCATTTTGGTGAAAAAAATTCAGTTTACTTAATGTAGACTGTATGTTTTTGTGCTATTAGAGTCTCTTTATAAATTTTGCAGTTTCAAACTAAAATTTTAATTAATGTGGCAACTATTTTAAAGGGAAGTAATACCGTTTTTATGCTCTAGGCAGTTATTTAAGCTATAGGCCGTAAATAAGCTCCAGAGCAAACCATTATCTGATCTACATCTGTTAACATCCGTGTTGTCAGTGAAGTATAGATTGCTGTAAAAAGACGCCATGAGATGGAGGTTCACAGATCAGGGAGAATTAATCTTTAAATATTGTGTAAACCTGAACTCCAGCACTCCGACAGGCCTCGACGCGTTCTATTCGAAAACCATTAGCGTTAAGGTTGTGAATCATGCAGAGCAGACTGCTTGATGTGGAGCAGATTCACGGTTAGAAGATGATGATGAGGAAGAATCTTGTCGCTTTCTCTTCCACTTTGGCAGATGTGTGTTTTCCATCTCTTGAACACTGCACTTCTCTCATACCCAATGTTGGATAGAAAAAAGAGAGCTCAAACGTGAGCAGCAGCCTTTACTTTTCCCCCTGTATGCAAAACTGAAACTGCACTTCTTTGACTGACCACTTGAGGCTGGTGTCAGTATTGAGTAAATTCCTATGGTCATCAGTTGAAAGCTGTAGTAATTTCATTTATTTTTCATTTATTTTCATTTATATATTTATTTTTATACTTTCCGAAAGAGAGCACTCCAGATTGAAGAGGAGGGACATTGCCACAAGAAGACACCGTTTTATCATCAATGAAACTTATAGCTGTATATTGTCTGTATATACTCTCCCTGATCTGAACCGTAAGAACCTGCTGGGATTAAACTTGATAGAAAGCAAGTGTGCGAGCGGCTAAATGAACGTGCCACACTTTTTGACGATGATGTAGTGATGATTTAGTGTAATCTGGTGATGTCACATGTTATCATGCTTCTATCAAAACAGAGAACGGTGTATATTATCTCTAAATAGTGTTTTAAGGTGTAAAGAACTTGACCTCAGGATTCTGTTTTTGAATTTGAATTTGACTGAAGAATTATTTTCACGTTTACAGTAAAATTGTGTTGTTTGAAACACATAAAGAGAGCGAATCGATTAAGATTATATAGTTACTGGAAGTTTATGATTATCAGTTTACTGGAAGTTCATATGCTAATATTCTTAGCATAAGTCTATGGCATTTTACATTTAAATTATTAGCTTCGCAGCTAGAAGTGAATCTTTTTTACTTCACAGGTTTGTGCTGCTCCAAATCATTTCTAATCATGGAATCTACCACAGAAGATTCCAGTTAAGTTGCAGAGACATTTTTAGGGTGATCAGTGAAAACAGGAAGCTCCTGTCCTCATTTTTACCATAGATTTCTAAATATTTCTATTGTTATCGCTGTGGGCTGTTCTCTGTTCTGAATTTTGGGAAGGTGAAATGGATGATGTTGCATAAAAATACCGGTATGTGGAAAAGTCTAAAAGTCTGAGTTTTGAAAACATATAACCGAGATATTAGAAAGCTTTAACAAAATTATATCAATAATAATGTTGTTATTAGCATCTTTATTTTTTTGCTTTGACACCTCCACGTGCTCGTTGTGCAGTGTGTGGTTCAAGACGTGTGCGCCGTTCCTCTCTAGCCACTCCTCTCCGAGCAGAGCTTCTTTTTTTATCCCTTTATCTCCTCCTCCTCCTCCAGTTTCCCTTGTTCTCTCTCTCTTTCACTTACACACTTGCTTGCTCACTCTAGCTTTTGTGAGAGCGCGTGCACCACGGACTGGGGTCGAAAGAATGTGTGTGCTAGAGTGAAGCCGACAGATTGAAAGACAGAAGAAAGAATGGAGGAGAGCGCAACAGATTTGGCTCCGGTGTGCGAGTCTACAGCCACGCTGAACCACCAATGCACCGGTAACCCTCCGCTCCTTCTCGGTTGGTGTGTTTGAGAGTGTGCGTCAGTCGCAGAGACTGTCTTACGGAGATGCCTGTGTGTTTTACAGTTGTGTCTTTCTGAAAGTAGCAATGCTTTCTTCTCTAATCTGTGTTGGCAAGCCTCTTCCGTTTCGTTGTCGGAGGTTCCCCTCTACACACACTGCACAGAGAGGAAGTGTGTGTAAGGCTCTGTAACCTCTGACACGGCTTCGTTTGGAAGCACCTCCAGCCTCGTGATGATAGAGTAGAGCATCTCTAGACACTGTATAATGCATTAATTCAGGTGCTTAAACAAATATTATAGAGCTATTACTTGGTAATCATCAGAAAACAAAGATATGAGGAAGTAGAGATGGAGCAGCAGGACATCTGCTCTGATGCCTGTTTTACTTCCGATTTCTGATGCAAATGGATTTAGATGCTGGAGTGCACTGCTCAAAAGACTAACACTGGTGTGGTGAAAACTGATGGAAAAAGTGCAGGAAAAGTGTTAGTTTGCGGCGCACTGCAAAAGAGGGACTTCGCTCGATGTGCAGCTCATAAACGGTTTGTTCTAACAGATTTCGATGCTGCTGTTCGCTGTCTGTGAGATGAGATCAATGGGACATTTAAAAAAAATACTATAGAATGTCAGAAATATAATACCTGTACCAAAGGCTAATGTTCCTCAATAATCCCACGCTCATAGTTCATCAACAATTTCTCTTGTCCGCCCTCGACCTCCAAAATACCTTTGGGAAGTGCTTTTTTGTGAGCATTTCACCATCGTCCCACTGAGGAACTGTACAGACCCGGGGGCCTTCATCCACAGTCCCAGGGGCATTAGATTGTCTAAGTTGTTTTTTTTTTTTTTTTTTTTTTTTTGTAATGGATTTTAACTCTTTTGTAAGGTGTCCTTTGGCGCTAGAAAGGCACCAGAAATAAAATATATTACATTAATCTTTAGGTTATTTGACTCTTGTAGCACAGTGTCATCAATATTTCAAAAAGGCACCTGTCGCCCCATTGATAAGGGGAAATTCTCTTGAAAGAATCAGAGTCTCTTACAATTGAAAACTCTTGAAAGCACTTACTAAAAACCTTTGGAGCGCTTTATAAATTCACAATCATCTGGAAAAGTTGGCATTTGCAAATAAATCATTAACCTGTGGCCCTCTCTTTAACTCTGAACTCAGCAGACCAGTATGCCAGCCCCTTTCCTCTACATTGTGGCCAGTAGAGCTCCTTCCTGTTCTTCCTCTTTCTCATCGTCAGAGAGCGTACATCATGCTATGAATTTACGTCCCATCCTGGAAAGGTTTCTTTGATCGACTACAACATGAACAACCATTAACTGCATGAAATGCACGACTCGGTGGAGCAAAGCTGGATGCTCTTTGTTTCACGAAAGTTGAGTAGGTGCGTGAGCTTCTTTGGTCGTGGAGTGGAAAGGCAGTGGAGTCAGCATCCAGTGCTCAGCAGTGGTGGATCACGGCGTGAGAGTAGAGTCGTTTTAACATTCACTTTACTCTTGTTATTATATGTTACTTCCAAGTTAAAGAACATTTTATGCAGCCGCCCCCTCAAACTTTTTAAAATTCAGCTCTTTGTGGAACTGATTCGTAAATTTTGTAGCAAGGGTCAAAAATCCACGAAGACTAGGAAGCGCAGAGTAAAGTCTGTGGATGCTGTGGGTTTGGCATGAGCTGGTCTGTACGGTACAGGAGGTTTTCAGGCTGTGAGAACAGCTTCGAGATAAGGCGACAGATCTGTTTGTCTGTGGTGTGCTGGTGTTTTCGTCTGAGGCAGTTGTGTGTTGTGGCTTTTTATTGGGATGCCACGTCTGTAGGGAGTCTCTTTCACGAGGAATCGGCGCGGGGGGAGCTCGAGGAAAAGGGTTGTTTACTCCGGGTGTTTCTTCCTTTTATTGTCAAAACAAACTCGTGCCGTATGGGATCAAGCCAAACATGCCTTTTGTTTGCGGATGCTTCTCAATACTGTTTGATTTTCCTTCTTCCAAAAATGTAAGATGCAGATGTCATTTAGCAACAACGAAACATTTCTGTTTGCTGTCGAAGCGTCTTCATCTGTGAAGCATCCCTTTAATGAAAGCTGGAGGGTTTTAATCACCTATTGCTGTCGCTGAATGCCAAACCTCCATCTGTGCTTCGAGTCCTCTCAGAAGAGGCGTGTTCTAAATAAGGAGAGAATCCTGATTGGTAGAGGCGTTGTGTTCATGCTTGCAATGCATCATGGATGTTTCATAAAAAGCATCAATAAAAGTTCAGCACAATGATAATTTCAACTACAAGATTGTTGTTTCCTGTAAAAAGGGGTGTGCTACACCAATCCATGGGGGATTTCTAAAGGCCGTCTGAAGGGTCTTTTACTTTGAAAAATAGCCAACATTGAGTTTTTCGCTGTACAAACGTACCGTAGTTATTGTTTCCTACTGTGAAATAAACCTTTTCGTAGGGCTGAACAATATTGTAATTTAATTTATTTTTTTATTTAAATTTAAGCTTTTTCTCTTTGTATTTGTCAGGTTCAATTAAACAATATGAAGGTAGATAAAAGTCCAGGCCTATGTGTTGCAGTGAAATCCTTTAATATACAGTGGTACCCCGAGATACGAAATTAATCCGTTCCAGGGTGACGTCCGTATCTCGAACATTTCGTATCTCGAGGCAAGTTTTACATGTAAAACATCTAATCCGTGCAATGTCTCTCAGAAACAACAGAATAAGTAGATGAAAAAAATGTAAAACCAGAGAAAAATCAAGTAACGTTTCTTCAATCCTTAAATCTACACATTGTTAATATAATAAATGATGTCAGTGTGAAACGTTTTTCATTGGCACCACTCGTTCGGTATAATGTGTGAGCTCCAGTCGTCGAGGCGCATTGCCCCACGGGACCAAAAATTGCGATTCAGGCCTTAAGCGTGGCCGGGTCTTCTCCGTGGGGCTCCCGTGTGTGGTTCCTGTTTGCTCCATCTGTTCAGGGCTTTGGTCAGCTTGCTGTAGAATTGAGCTTTACAAATTCATTTTACTTAATTTCTTGTGCATTGTTCAATTTCACTGCCCCTTTGTTATGTTCGGGACTAAATGAAATATTTTTTTTGCATAAATCTCTTTAGCTACCTCAGTTCATATCAAAATGATGATCTCAATGTAAATGATCTTAAACGATGTCACTATAGAAATTTATTTTCAGTATAAAAAAAAAGTAACGTGATTTTTGAAAAAAAAAAAGTATTTTAATCGATTCATTACTTCTTGGGACAGACCAACTACAGACACATGACATTATCTAACATATATTTTTTTATATTATTTTAAAGACAGTATTAGATGAAATGTCTGGAAGAAGTAGACTGAAAGGTTGGCGGCGTTCCGTCTGGAACTTGTGTAATATTTGCGCAAGCAAAGCAAGGACCATGGGTTCGAACCGCAGGGAAAGCTAGAACTGTGTTTGTTCCTTGAAATCTAATTTGCTTTGTATAAAAGCACATTTTTTTCAGAAGGAAACTAATCCACCAAAAAAAAACAGTTTGTAATTGTAGAGATCGGTGTGTTTTATTTATTTGTTTTCATTTTTGCTTCTCTACAACTCTTTATTATTTAGAATATTTGAACCTGCCGTCTGTCTCTTCGTGATGAAGCTAGTCATCCATCAGGAAGCATCTCTCTCTCTCTCTCTCTCTCTCTCTCTCTCTCTCTCTCTCTCTCTCTGTTCATTCTTGGCTCGCTCGGCCAGTATAATGTATTTAAACAAACATGTCAGCGCAAGCATTAAACTCTAAACAGTCTGAAGCCGCTTCGAAGAGCTGCCTGGAATCCGCTGCGCAGTCGTTAGCTCTATACACACGTTGTGTACGTTTCAGCCACTGACTGTAGTTTCAGGCTTGGTTCGGTCTCAAATAAATAAACAGATCTTCAGGGTCACACTGAAACACCTTTGCAGTTACACTTCACTCGGCCCATTAAAAACCTTTCCAAAATATCACCCAATCCTGTTGCAGATCTCTGGTGATTATTATGCCTTTTTCAAAGCCTTTATGATAAATTTTTGGGTGAGAAAACCCATTTTCAAAAAATGGATGTGTACATCTGTGCAGTAGAGAGTGATGTCTGGGTGTAGCTTGGCTTTTGAAAACAAATATCAAAGATTAGTGCCTAATAACAGCCAATAGAACGCACACGCACCTGCCCTGAAGTAGCCCTTTAATACTAAAGAGTCGACTGTGAGATGCTGTAACGAGTTCTTTCTTCCCGAAAAGTGTGACGTCACCGGATACTACACCCTTCACACCACTGACACGTAAAACACAGCTCCTGCATCGCAGGTTGTCACATAAAGGAGGAGTTTTGAACGAATGATTCATAAAACATTTCTTTACTGAGTCAAAATGGTAAAAATAAACATGTTTAAAAGATAGTTAAAGTGTTTTTTTACGTTGGATTTTTTTCAACCTGTTGTTGGAGACTTAAAAAAAACAAAATAATTCACTTTTTAAAATCATGATCTGGGCTCTTTAACCCTTTAAGAGCTATGGGGGTGCCGACAATCCAATTGGAAATCAATTGTTAAATGCCGGTAAAACTGGAACCACATAAGATAAAGCAATAACTCTTTTAAATAAAACAGGAGAAGTCAGACTTAAATATGAAATATAAAACATTAGAAATTCAGTAAAAGTTGCAAAAAAGTTTACACAATAAAAACATCATAATGCACACGGCGGGTGTTTTATAACAGCACTTCGGATGAAGATATTTCATCATCACATTGTAAAAGTGATTAATTCCGGCAATATTACCCACGAACCACAGCGTGACGTCATCTTCCCGGGACTTTTAGCGTGGCAAAAACTTTAGATCTTAGATCTCTCCTAAACATCCCATAACATCCCTTTTTCCGTCTGTGAGGGGCATCGGGTTCAAAAAAAGCCACACAGGGGTGAAGAAAGTGTGAGGTGAGTGCAGTGCCTTCATGTGTGAGGCGTGTGAAGTGCATCAGGAACGATCACCAGTCCTCCCACAGCTCCTGAATATATTTCTGTCGTGTTCTCCTGTTCTGAGGTTTCACCACAGCAAAAATCCATTTTCATTTTTGTTATTTATCACAATGTGTGTTGATCTATGATCAAAAGTATCGTAGAAACATTTTTTTATTTGTAATTCGATTGCACAGTTGTAAATAGTTTATTGTGATGTTCATGGAATGTTTTCTGTAAAATGTTTATCATTTATCTCGCTTTATAAATTAGAGTGCATCTCAAAAACTAAGCAATAAATTCACTCAGAATACCTTCACTGTCGTTCCAAAGCATTTTTACTTTTTTAGAAATGTCTGTATTTTGAAAAAAATCTGTGGAGATTTGAAGTATGGCAAATTAAAATACTCAAAAAATGGCACCACAGCAGATAAAAATGTAAACTATGCTCTGGAGGACTTGATTCTATGGCAGGTCATAAAGGGTTAAGGCCCCTTGAAAATAACTGAGCTTTGAAGTGAACATTTATAGCAGTTTAATCTATAGATAATCCATTGATAAGCTTTATGAGGGTTGGGTGTTTCGATATCGCTTCCTCAGCACAAAGAAATATGTTTATATAAAGAAATGAACACTAAATGTATAAATAAATACTTGAATAAAAAACTGTAAATGCACATTTTGTAATTTAATCAAATAAAATGAATTTAGTTTTTTTTAATCTCCGGAATTTATATATTTTCTGAACGTATATGTGTATTTACGTTGTTTATCATTAGAATTTTTCTTCAAATACTTTTGTTTTTCTTTCTTCAAAACTGTTACTAAAATGCTTTTTCCAAATGAGGGACGTATAAAGATTCTATTTTTGTAACAATCAGCGAATAAAATTATTTAGGATTTAAGGGCGACACTAACCCTTCAAGGAATTTCACTGGTGGATCCCAAGTATTTGGCAACCCAAGGCTTCCTCAAGCTCTGGTGTAATCAAACCAAACAGAGTAGAGTAATCTGTTATTATGATTCAAGACGAGTAAAAATAAACTCAGTTTATGGCTTCACCCAAGAAGAAAATGCTTCATTCATATCTTATGAAAAATGAAATCTGAAAATTTGTGAACACAGCGGTCGAGCACCGAGTTACTGGACTTTTAGAGATTCTTTATTAAAAATGTCATCCACAGAGAGGAAGAACACTGATTTGCAAGATTAGGGGGATGCCACCAGACCAGTGATGCCACCCTTGCTCCTGGCTGGTTCCCTTCACTAAACAGAATCATCCGAACATTAAAAACAGTCAACTCGTGCAGACTCGCCCCAAAGGATCCTCATCCTCGTCAGTGAAAGCTTGCAAACATTGTGTTTGTTAGTGTTCAAGTGTGTAGCTCTTATCAGAGCTGTAAATCTGCCAGCCGACCTCGAGCACTTCCTCCATAGACCTCCAGTCAATCTCAAGCAGCCCAAAACAAGTCTTACGAGCGTGCAATCTGGCAACCGGCCACGCGTTCCGGGCCTCACTGGATCGTGCACATGTGTTTGTACGTGCTAAGGAGTGGGGGAGCGAAGGAAGGAATGTGACGGAGCGTTGTGAAATATGACACGCTCTCAGGCCTTCCTTCCTTCCTTCGTTCACTCGTTCTTGATTTCACAGGGGGTTCTGCAACCTCGCTTGCTCTCTTTTTATATGAACCCACCCCCAGAGCAATGCATAGTGTTCAAGGTTTGCAGTCTGAGATAAGACGCTTGGACAGGAAGCAGCCGCAGACAGACAGGAAAGCAAATGAAATATTGGCCCATTTCAAACCTCCTCGACTCCGGATTTAATTGACTACTTCCTGCAGCTCTGAAATCTGATGTTTGCTTTGGTTTCTAGGTCAGTTTTGAACGAAGACAAGCCCTGTGAGGGAGGGAGGGGTGTGTACACAGCTTAATGGCGTCTTTTGTGTGAACTTGAGAGTGTTTACTTGAGGTCTGGTTCTGTAGGTCACTGGTGCACAGCTGCTTTTGCTTCAGGACACACTTTCTTCGGGACATTTACTAAAACATTACTATACTTTTACACAGACTCTGGAATCTGTTGTGCTCAAATCTTGGTTCTGATGCAGTGAAAAAAAAACAAAAACAATAGAAAATAGAATAAAGTTTAACTACACATATATTTGTAGAGGTGCTGTGGGGGTACACTGCAGTAACCAATAAATATCAGACGGGGATTTAAAGCATTGCTGAAATCCTTTTTTTTGTTGGCATTGCTCAGTTCAAATTTTTACTATAGTATTTGCATAAACGTGAAAACGATCAGGAATTTCGATTCGAATTGAGATTCGCATGAATCTTCGGATGCTTCTCAGCAGGGTTCTCTGGGTCAGGAAATAATTGGTGCAATAATGTTCTCCTCCTGAAGATGGCGTTTGCGATACAACAGATACACTCCACACCACATGGGGAAACAGGAAAAAAGAAGATGACAAAGAAGAAATCAAAGAACACAATGAAAAAAGTGGTTAATTCTGTTGGTGGCTGTGCGAAGTTGGTGTGAAAATGTGGGAGAGGCACCACCCAGTGGCTCTTTTACGTTATGAAAAGAGCAGCTTTCATTGGTCGTTCTCCTTGCGTAAACGGATCAGATAATGTCGCACCCCTTGTTTGGTCAGACCTGTGATGTCCTGTTGGCGCCCGTGGTTTTCGATCGAGACACGTGTGTGTCAGTGTGTATTGGCCTTAAGTGCATGACTTTAGAGACAAAACCTTGAAAAAATAACGAGTTTGTTAGTAGGGGTCATGAAACAAAGTCCTGGATCTTTCTCTCACGAGTCGACTGGTCAACAATCAATTCAGGATTCTAAACTATTTTTTTTTACTTTTTGGTGAGTGTGAGCTAGGTCTGTGTTGGGGCTTGGTGATCTGGCTTAAAAAAGCTTTTTAATCAATTTAAGTTTTCACCCCTATTTTAAATCAATCTACAGAAAACAAACTTTAACTTTGATAATGATAATATTACTAAAAATAACAGTGCTGTAATATTAGTAAATTCTACATTTAATTCTACAAAATTCTTTTTTTAAGTGCGTGGTTTCTAGGCCCAAGTCCCTCCCCTGTGTATCTTTTACCCATTTACCCAAACGTCACTGACACTTCGTCCGTGTTCTAAACAGTCAATGGATGTGAAGCGTGTCTATGTTTCACTTCCCTCCTTTGAGTGAGTGTTGCTACCAATTGGTTTAGTGATGCTGCACATTAGCCAATCGTTATTCTCCCTGACTACAGCAGAAACTCCCCAGCAATGAGGACAAAACAGATCAAACTAGAGCCTGTGTTTGAGAATGAGTCCTTGTTTGTAATGAGTTTGCGAAACGGATGTGCACGGAACATCAGCGGTGTGGGAGTATACTGAGCCTGAAGCAGTTGACACTGAACAAGAAAAAAACATTTGCAGCCACAACACGTGCTAAGACCACCACTCAGCACCTAAAGAAACGTCACTGTGTGAGGATTATTTTAAAAGCCAACTCAAAATAACTTTTAAAATTACATTCTAATCTCAAAACACCGCTCTACAAATACGTTCAGTTTGCTGCCAATAAAACAAACCCAATTTCAGCTACAAGGAAGAAAAATGTATTGATTAAAAAACAACATGAAAACCAAAACAATCAAATAATTACCATAAAAATCAACATTCTTTGTTGGTTTCAGTTTTGCATCTTTAGTTTGGCTTTCAAACTTTTCCTTTGCGTTCCTGAAAGTTACGTTTTTTTTTATTATTTTGATCAACTCCACGGTTTGTATTGTGGGGAAATCATTCTGCAGTTGTCCAAGAGGGGGCGCTCACTGTGCTTTTGTTTCTCTCAACTGGCGAGACATGCGAGACACGCTCTCTTGATCCCACCCGCTCTTAACCATGTGACTAAAAGATTGACTTGATCTGGTTCTACGGCAGGACTCAAAGGTTAAGACCAAGGCTCTGTTTTCTACGAATCTGTGGGAGTTGTTTTGCCTGGCTTTCGCGGGAAGCTTGATGACAGGCTTCTCATGAGTTTTCTTCTCTGCAAGCGCTTTCAGTGAGTTATTAGCGGTGCAGAATGCTCCCCGGTCTGGTTTCATCCTGGATCAGAGATGTGTCGGAGTGTGAGGGTTTGAGCTGTTATTGGGAACCTTATTCCCTGTAATCTACTGACCGCAGCTCGGGGCGCTGGGATCAGATCCATCAGGAAACAGGGCGGTTCTATGGCATCACCCAATCGTTAAATACATATTATTAATCAAGCTTCATTTTACAAGAACTGACTCATTTGAATTCTTTTGCAGTAGTGTTTCTGTCAGAAAGTGTTCTTGTATTTCTAGTATTTCTATTTTTTTTTTTGTATAGGCATAAGAGTTGGCATCTGAGCTTCACCCTTGACTAATAATGGATCGATCAGGTGTCAGGTGTGTGTATAAAGAACCGCAGTGCGCTAGACCCTAACTACTCGTGAACAAAACCCCTGGAAACATGCCTAAGATTCACCCTGAGACTAAAGTGTTGATTATCAAGAGGCTGAAAATCCACACCTTCGATGTGTCTCAGCCTCAGAGACTGGGAATGTTTTTGACAAGTCCAGGTGAGGCGAACCCCCTTAACTGCTCGAGAGGACCAAAAATCTAAGACCAATCATGTTTCAGCCAAAATTGGCCAGCCCCGTCACCAGACATCTTTGAGCACATCTGGGGTAGGGTGAAAGAGGAAGCATGGAAGACGAAACAAAAGAATATCGATGAACTCTGGAGTGCACACAGGACTGCTTTCTTTGCTATTCCTGGTCAATAAACTGTATGAATCCCTGGCAAACCTCATGGATCCCTTTCTTCAAGCTCACAGAAGTCATGCAGATATTAAATCTGGATCTCACAGCACCACGACTTAATTTCCTGACCATTTGTTAAATTTCTGTATAAGCGACAGAACTTTTGTTTCACCAGAATTCGACTTTCTATCTTGATAAAATGATAAATATTTTTCAGTGAAACTAATGTACATTACTTTGGAGGGTTTTAACTTTTCATATGAGCAATGTTTTGAGGTTCAGATGTTTGTACCTTCCATTGCTCTATCCAATGCTCACGTGAGCTCTGATGGGCGCTAGCTCTAGTTGGTAAAACCTCTCTCTCTGTCTGCACCAGATGACAGCATCTCGGGAGCGAGCGCCTCAGACGTACAGGACCGGCTGGCATCTCTGGAGCTGCGGGTGCAGCAGCAGGAGGATGAGCTGACCATCATGAAGGCTGCTCTGGCAGATGTGCTCCGGCGCCTGGCACAGTCCGAGGACAGCACCAACACGGCTGCCAAGAAGCAACAGAACAGCAAAGGTGAGAACGCTGATCTCTGCAAAGGAACCATCTCTCTAAGCTGAGGTTGTGATGCAAAAGTCTCCTGTGTTTGGTTTCATTTATCCGGTTATCGGTCCATTCTTTCATATTTAGTGCCGGAGCACCAAAGGCGCGTAGACCCTTATTGTAATTGCTCCGACCATTTTTGTTTTGCTGCTTTTTGGTGCATTTTTGAGGGTTTAAACAAGCTCAAAAGTCACAGGGTTGAAAAAAAGGCTCTATAGCACCACCTAACAGATGTCCGCTTATAGTGCACAGTTTGTTGTACGCAAATGAAATAGGGAACCATGACTTTTATTCATAAATAATGTGGAACGCATTTCCAAAATTGACAGGTGTTACGTCCCCTAGCTCGCAAGATATCACAAACTCTCGGTCCGCACATTGAGGAAGTATAACTAGAAGAAAATTAATTCATAAGCAAGCTAAACTCCTGTAATTCAAAACACTATAATTTATTGACTATAAACCATACCAAACACGATTAAGAACAACTCAAATGCTCCTTGTATTAAAATCAAGTTCAAATAAACAAACAATAAACAAATAATCCAACAATGCATTTCACAGGATTCAAGGAAACACTAAAGAGGTTGACAAACAATAATCAACACGAATATTCACGTAATACAAGGACCTTGTTCCAAAGTATACAAGTATATAGTTCACCAAACTAAATAAACAATAAAACGGATGCTGCAGAAGTCAAAGCATGAACTAATTAGCATACAAGTTCACACAACACACGCGCAAGCCGTTCCACCGCACACCAACTAAACCAGTACCTGGATTGTTCCAAAGTAGCCTAAACCAACTAGTGAACGTAACGAAAGGGACGTGGATAAAATAAAAGGTGAGCTGTAAGCGAAACATACGACTGCTGTGGTAATCGAAAGTTTGAAACAATAACAAAGCTAATGATAAACTGAAAAGAAGGAAGAACTAAGAGTGCTACCCAAACCCGAGAGTGTGGGAAATAAAGGCAGTGTATGAGATTTCGAAGCTTTTATGGCGTTCATTGAAGTTAGACGTTTTGCAGGAAGTTGTTGATAACTCAGCCATGCAATGTCTGATTGGGTTCAAACATAGCGTGTGTGTGTGTTAAGTGTCTATATCTGAACAAATCTACATAGCAACCTAATCTACAGCGTTAGTTATAGCGCCAACTAGTGGCAACATTAAATATCAATTTTTCTGTTTATATCCTGCTATTTCAGGCTGTGTTTGAAGGACATTTTGAACACTTCTGCAAAGAACCAAGACCTACAAAAAAATCTGGAGCCAGTTTTCAAAACCAACATGAAGTCGTTCGATTCCAGGCCTTTTACTTTAACAAATACCTCCTAGAGATTTAGTGTGACCAAGATTAAACTCTGGCAGACTCATCTAAAGTCCACTGCTATGTTACATTCCAAAGCTTTATTGACAACAGTTTGTGTTTGGCGCTCTGCTGAATTTCGATGTTTTGCCAAGAAGCAGGAAGTTATTATAACTTGGCCAAACAATGTCTGACGGCGATCAGACTTGCCAAGTGTGTTAAGACTCACCTCTGTATGGCATCATTGATTGGCAACATACTTTTTGTTTTTCATTATTGATTTGCCAGATTTTCAGAAATTTGAACAGTTCTTGCCTGAATACATCTTCTCATTAGAGGTGATGAGCTGCTCGAGCCATTGATTGCTGCTTGCAGCTTTAATGGGTTCTGATCTAAGGTTTGGATTAGAAGTTTTCCGATCTGATTCACATCACGCGTGCATCTCTACACTGATTCTGTGTGCGCCGGCGAGTTCCGATGCTCGCTGTGTGTTTGTGTCGGGGGTTAATGGAGTGTGAAACTGAGCCGTGTGGTCCTGACATGGCAACACCGCCTCCCGGGGGAAGACACACTGCAGTGTGCCCCAAACACAACACGAGCATCACAAAGAGGTCAAGCATCACAGGGATCAGAGCTTTTTTTAAATAGCGCGGCTGATGCAAGGTGATGCAATCCCAGCTCCGTAGCCTGCCATCGGTAAACACACTGGTGAACATCTGATGAACTCTCGACGGCAGACACAGAAGCTCTGCAGCTGAATCCAGACGCGTGTCGTTTGAAACCCAGCCTTTCTGTAAGAAACTGTGCAGGGACTATTCATTTGCTCACAATTTTATTGATGCACTTTTTGCAGCCCCAGAAGCTTGGCACCAATTTTTACCATTCTTCTACGTCCTGAAGCCACTCCTTGAATCTCTTTGCTGTGTGCTAAAGGTCATTGTCCCACTGAACGATGAACCACTGTCCCAGACGGATTTCATCCAGTATGTCTCTGAACATCTATCCCACAATCTCGACCAATCTATAGTTCTTGTTGCTGAAGAACACCTCCACAGCATGATGCTGCCTCCACCGTGCTTCACTGTAGGGATGCTCTGGGCTAGGTTTTGAGTAGAGTCTGGTTTCCTGAACCTTTTATATGACAATGGTGTTAATATTTTTTATTGTTTTAGTTGTTTTACATGTTCTCATATTTGCTTTCCCATAATTGCATTGTGCTAACAACCATCATGGATTCTAACCCAAGGGAAAGCAAGAATTAATTGAATTGCTTGAAATGTAAAAGCGTCTGCTAAATACATAAATGTGATTGGGTAGAGAATTTTAAAGGGAAAATGGTTTAATGCATATTTAAGGCTGTGTGGCAAAAAAGTGCTAAAGGTGTAGAAACCAATTAACTGTATAACACAAGCCTACTTTTGGTTGAATAATTCTTGCACACTTTCCATAAATCACTTTCTGTCACTCCTCAAATATCTCTGTGTTTGTGTCCTTTATGATCTATTTAACAGAAGTTTCTTATCCAGACAACCAGGGATTCTAAAAGGAAAGCCTTGAATATTTACACAAACACCACATGCATTTACAAGTGAAGAAAAAATAATTGAACGAATGAGAAATAGTTCTCAAGAGGAATTAATTAGGACGTCAATTACAAATATAACTGCAAGCAGTAATGCGGGGCCAAGGATCCAGAAGGAAAAATGTGAGCAGAAGTACCATTAAATTGAAAACTAAATACATACGACATCGACTCAAGGCATGGTAAAATAAAACCAATCGAATTGAGCGGCATTTAAAATTGTATGATTTTTAACCATTGGGTGGTGCTCTTATTAACTTCTGTTTTGGGGTCAGCCTTTGGTACTGAAGACTCGCGACAAATTTGGTGTCAATATGGCAAACGGTTGCAACGATACAGCTTCGGACTCCACTTGACGCGGTGGCATCACAATCGTCATGGCTCTTATCGAAAACGGTAACTGCAATCAGTACGCTACGGATAACTTTTTGCCAGCAAGATCTAAGGAGGCTCCGATTAAAATTTGGTGAGAATCGGACAAACGGTCTGAGTGGAGTTAGAAAAAGTACGGTTTTCAGTCAATTCAACATGGCAGACAGGAAGTTCAATCATCTATGGTAAATTTTATATCTATGTTCTCAGCTCAACCTAAGGAACAAAATGGGATGGGATTTGTGACAATAGGCTAAAGCTAGCAAATGCCATTAGCATTTTTCTAAATTCCTTTATATCGTTTGACCACGAGGTGGCGCTGGCGTCAAATATGCTCAACAACTTTCAGAATTGTACAGTAAAGAATGTTTCAAATACAACCACACGCACACACCATACAATTGTAATTTTGCACCAGACGCTTCGTGCCTCAGGTCAGATATTTGGATGCCCTCAATGTTCCCCACCCTCAGTAATCAGCCAATCACAGCCATTCATTCCGTATCTGTGTCCTGCAGGTCAGACCCCGATGCGTGAGGCCTATTCACTGTCCTGCATCACCAACGGAAGCTCCAGCGGCCGCAAATCCCACCGAGAAACGTCCACAGTGTCCATCGCCAGGAAAGAGACACTCTCATCCGCGGCCAAGAGGTAACGCTTCCGCTCATGAGCTTCCTTTTTAGATCTCAACACATCAATGTTTTGGGAAAAATGAATCACAGCCCAGTTCGGATTGAACAACAGTTTTATTTGTTTTATCAGTTTAATAATGGGCAACGTTTGATCCCAGATCAGAAGAAGGTACCTCATATCCAGATCTAAAGCATCATCACAGTGGTTCCGCCTGTGGTTCTAATGCAGTGTGTGCAGAGCTCGTACAGTCATAGGAAATAAAATGATTTGTGCTGATTATTAAATATGTTATGTACGTTATTTGCAGGCCGAGCTATTTTCTGAATTGTTTTAGAATGAAACCTTTGTTCTGTTTGTCATTGTTTTTTTCACGTTGAATGTCTACAATTGTTAAAATACTGCATTATTGATTTATTCTAAAGAATAAAAGAAATGAGTTTGGCTTTAATTCCATCCATTAATGGCTTTGTTTCCCTTTTCTCAGCTTTTCATTAAAAAATGTGATTTTTACCTTTTCAAGGTTTTTTTTGCAGCTGTTGCGTTGAGAAACATTTAGTTTCTGACGTAATGTGTGTTTACTAGTCGATGCGCCCGAGGAAGACCCGGCTTCATCGCCTCATCCTCATCCTCCTCCTCCTCCACTGATATACATGTTGTTTTTTCAGCGGTCCGGAGCGTAAGAAAGACAAACCTCAGATGGAGGAGATCAAAGAGAAAGAGGAGGAGCCGGCAGTGGTGTCCCCGTCCCCCTCCAGCAACCCTCCGTCTCCTCACCCTCCCCCTGTAGCGCCCCACAGACAAACCCCCACCCCGTCCAAAAGGTCTCCGGCTCGCCAGCGTTTGCCCGGCACTCACCGGAGCTTTTCAAACTACTGACAAAAGCAAAGAGCCGATGCCCTTCCACAGCTCACCGTTAGCTGTAACGTTAACCTCGGCCTTCTTTTGTTTTTCTGTTTCATTTTTCTTCTTTGTTTTTGTACTTTGCTTTTTACTTGATACTTCTTTTCTTCGTATACGTCATTTGATACTAGTCATTTCTTTTCTTATGGTTTTTTATTGTTTTGTTTTTTGTTTTGTTTCACGTTGACTGTGTTTTGTTTAGTTTTTCACCTTTGCTGTGTTTTGTATCTTCTTAGTTGTTTTCACGTTTTATTTTATTTCAGTTTCTCTTTTGCTTTGCTTTGTTTTGTGTTTTTCAGCTTTGCTTTGTTAAACCTTAGTTTTGTTTAGTTTATTTTTCACTTTTGTTTCACATTGACTTTGTTTTACATTTAATTTCTTTTTAGTTTTTCACCTTTGCTATGTTTTGTTTCAGCTTGGGTTTATTTATTTATTTTTGCTGTTTCACTACATTTTTTTCACATTTGATTTGTTTTGTTTGACTTTTTCATTTAAGCTTTGTTTTGTTTTGCATATTTTTATTTTGTTACACCTTTGCTTTTTTGCATCTTTCATTGTTTGTTTTCTCATAAGTTTTTTTTTCCTCTTGGCTTCATCATTCTTTCTTTTTGTTTTGCTTTTGTTTGTTTTTAATTTCAGAAATGAGTGAATATGGCTGCAGTAGTGCACCTGTGGAAGTGCGTCCGCTCTGCTCTCTCCACTCTTCTCTTTCTCATCTGTTTGCTGAGACAGAAGAAACTTTGCTGTGCTAAACCTGATTAATTGTCTTCACAAAGCAAACTTCAGTTTTCACGTGTTCACCAACAACTATCAACGAGAATTCAAATGAGAGAAACCCCTGCTGCAGAAAAGTGCACTGCAAAAACTGAAGAGTGCTTTGAGTTTTTTTTTTTTTTAAATGTATTTAGAATTTTGGAGTTAAAAAGCTAGAAAAACCCTTAAATGGAAGCAATTTTGTTAAAGTTAAAGAATGAGCACCTTTGTAATTTTCAATTAATATAAGTATATATATTTATATATATATATATATTTTATACATACACATTTTTTTACTCTCCTTTATCATAAAGTTTACAGGGACTCCCAATGATGCTTCTTGTAATAGACCATCATGCATTTTCTCTTGTTGCATTTTTCCCCATATTTTTTTTATAAAGTTACATTTGTTTTAATGTCACCAATAATGTCTTGCACTTCTGCAGAGTTTGAGTTGTTTTGTTTTGAATTTTTCTCTAGCTCAGTGACTGTAGGGATGGTAGCAGTGGTCCAGAGACAGGTCTCTTCTTGCTCTGCCAGAGGATAACGCTGTGCGGGTTTCTCTTTCTAATCTGGGACGCATTTATTCTCTGTTTCTCTGCTTGATCGTGTGATAATTTCTCCGAACTACGGTATCTTCAACGAATAACTAACTGCGGGGAGATTTTTGCTTTGCCGTCTGCATGATCTTTTTCCCAAGAGATGCTTCTCTGACGCTTAAAGGCCTGGTGCTTGATTTCTGGTTTCCAGTGTGAAATAAACCAAAGGTGACGAGGGCAAACTGGAGTTTGGAGGATCTGAGTGTTTTGCAGAAGGGAGATTGTAACACATTTACTGCAGCAAAGACTGCGTTTTATAAATAATTTATTTGCATTTATTACACTTGCATCATCTCAACTAGAGAAAAGCCTAAAGCATCTTTGTGCTTTCAAATAAAAACTAAAAGTAGTGCAACAGATCACCTTGCATTTTTAACAGCTTAAAGGCTGTAAAACCCATAATGGAGGAGGAAGATGGAGCTGGAAATCAGTGCAGTGCAGCAATTGAGTTTTGAAAGCCAACTTTAAAGAAAAAGTGCTTCTCTTTAGTTTAAAAAACTTTGGTTGAAATTAAAGATGTTTCCCACCTTTGAAACATTTGCGTCTGCCTTTAAATGATCAGTTATCACACCTTTTTTGTGTAACTACCTATTGGAAATTTCTTGATCAAAATCTAGAGATGTGATGGCGGGGCCCACTAACATCAATTGCAGAAAATTAAACGTGGGTGAAGAGGCGGAGCTTAGGTGAATGTGAACCAGTTGTGCTCAGTGCTAGTTTATGTAAGAGTCTCGAGGCAGATCAGGGGGTTCCTGCTTGATCTCGAGGATCCCTCCAACCTCCCAGTAGCCCTCAGCCGTGTCCTTTAACTCCTTGTTCAGCTGTTATCTCTGACTCCTTCTGCTCTGCATTAATCACTGATTGACCTGCTGACGTAATTCCTTGGTTCTCCAGTAGAGGGAGCAGTGCAAAGCGGGGGATGGAGCGTTCTCAGAGCAGCACGTGGGACGCAAATGAGGAGAACCGAAACAAGCTGGTAAAAGCTGCCTCCACGTCAAAACTTCTCTCCAAAGTGGCGAAGAATGCAGAGAAGTAAGAGTACTGCCCTCTGTGCTTACAACTGACCTATTGTTAAGCCCCGCCCCCTTTGTAATTCTCTCCTCCTTCAAGATTCAATTGGAGGAGGCACATTCTGCAAATAGCTTTCTTTAAATTTTGTCTTCTTTTTCCTTTTCAGACACAGAGATCCCGTCATCAGCCAAGGTAACGCTGGGTTCATTTCACTTGTTTTGTTCCGTTCTCCTCGTGGGTTCTAGAAATTCCTGCATTTCAGAAACAACAAAAACAACTCGAAAGAACGCGTTTGAGGATGCTTATTTTCACAGCTGAAAGTTCATGTTTCAAGAGCTTTGAAAGTTTAGTTCAAATGCAAGAAAGAGTTTTTTCCCTTTAAATGGCGTAAAACTTCTTGGTTCTAAAGTTTTTTTGCTTTTTCATCTGTTTCATCAGGTTTTTTTTTCCATTTTCATTCCTCATTCATGTGTTCCTGTCTGTCATTGTGTTGATGCTTTTTGAGAGATTATTATTTCTGTCTCATGCTCATACAGCTAAAATGTCGACCCGTGAGAAAAACAGTCAAGGTAAGGCTTCTTTCGGATCGGGAGCGAAAGCTGTGTGTTTGCCCTGCTTTACCTGCTTCAGGCTGGAAGATAATCCACTAATGGAGCTGATGATCGACTTTTCAATCAATAATACGTCTCTTCTTTCGTTAACTCTCTGTCCCTGCTGCTCTTGTTATTTCTGGGAAATGAATCAAACTAAACCAGTCAGGTGTGAAAGCACCCGGAGACCAGATGGACTCCAGTCTTATGCCTTTATTGTTTTATCTGCATCTCTACACGTATTTAGATACGCAGCCAAATATAGGCCAAAGAAATCATCTTAAAAAAAACAGGAAGTGCCAAAACGATCCCCCCTCCCCACACACATGCACAAAAAAAAAGAAAAAGAAGAAATCTGAAAATTAATTGGTCGTATAAAATAAAGTAAATGTTTCAGTTTACTTTCTTCAGTTTCATATTAATCGCACAAAAAGGTGTTGGGACACTTTAAACAGGGGTTTAGACAGTTTGAACGAACTCAACACCTCAAAGCAACATGATGCTATAATAAAGAGAAAATTACAGTCTAGAGGCTATATACAGTGATACCCCGAGATATGAAACTAATCCGTTCCAGGGTGACGTCCGTATCTCGAACATTTCATATCTCGAAGCAAGTTTTCCATGTAAAACATCTAATCCTTGCAGCGGCTCTCAGAAACAACAGAATAAATAGATGAAAAAAATAGAAAACCAGAGAAAAATCAAGTAACGTTTCTTCAATCCTTAAATCTACACATTGTTAATGTAATAAATGATAATAAAACAGAATAAAACACAAGTAAAATATGTAATATGTTCACAAATGTGAAACCTTACCTTGAGTAAAGCGATGTGTCGGAGGAGGAGGAACGGATGCAGAAAACATTACGGCACTACGTATGAACGTTATCTTTCTCGAGATATTTCACGAATTACCAACACCAACACGGTTTCAAGCACGAGCGCAGACAGATGGAGAGACGCTTCTGAGAACGCGTCACAGGGTTTCTCTGACAGAACAGCACTTTCCACGTTATAAACGTTATTTCTTTTACGACGCCTCGACTCTAACATTTGATATAGTACATTATTAGTAATCTATACGTAATGTTTCCCTCGATTTAAAACTGATTTAAAGTGATTTTAAAGCATATCAGACCCTTTTTGCACTTGGAGATAGGAGCGCAATTACCCGGAAGCGCTGTGCGAAGTCAGAAATGTTTGCTCTTGTTCGTATCTCTAATTTTTCTTCACATCTTGAAGCAAAAAAATTCCCGCGAAACCTTTCGTAACTCAAACATTTCGTAACTCGAAGCATTCGTATCTCGGGGAACCACTGCATATAAATTGCAAATTTCTCTCAAACAAGTGTTAAAAAAACAACAACTTTTACTTAGAGACCATCTGGGTTTCCTCTGTTGCTGTTACGTTTCGTGTTCTTTTTGTGATGTCACGTGCAGTAAGGTCTGGAGAATAAAATCCCCCGGTGCCAGTAGATTTAGAAACTATTCCGACTTTTTCTTTTTCTGATCCTGGGATTAAGAACAAATCTAGCAAAACCTTTTAGCGACTTCTGACTCTTCTCAAGCTGAAGTTATGTTTCATGTCATTTACTTCATCTCATTTCCATTATTTTTCCTATTATTGAGTGTATCTTATATTTTATATGTTTGTTTTTATAACTCAGGGGTGTTCATTATAATCTTTTTAAAAAAATGTCAGCTTTTCTTTCCAGATGCCGAAAAATGATTGTTTTATAAAAAAAAAATGTAACATATTTTGCAACAAAAAATGATTTTTTTTTCTTTTTAGGACCAAAAGGAAAAAATGGTAGATTATAAAAAAAAATCAGAAACCAGGGCTGCTGCTGGACAAATGGGTGCCCTAAGCAGAAATGCACAGTGGTGCCCCCCAAAATATGGTGCTCCCTGCTGCTCAGCTCCCGTGTGATTGCGGGAGAGAAGAGAGTGCGGGAAGCAGAGGCTACGTTTTAAATACCCGCATTTACACTGGAATGAGTCGAAGTGACGCCACGTTTTTAATATAACTGGATTAACGTTATTTAGTATTATCATTAAGATGAAATATTTAATTAAAACATCTGTACCAGGAGATGCTGCTCTGATCAGTTCCAATCTCTTAGAAATATAGATCTGGATAGAGGAGTGGAATAAATCTTCTAAAACGTTTTGTTCAGTTTTTCATGTAGATGTCAACATGTATAGATGAAATATGAACAAACACAAGGATAATGAGAGATGCTTTTCTACTTTTCTGTTTTAAATTCATGTTAAAAAGGTTTTATTGTTTTCACTCCTGAACTGAAAAGGAATCGTATGGATGATTGTTAAATGGTTTTCCTCTCGGTGGCAGGGAGGCCTTCCAGTTAGAAGGTTGTCGGTTCGAGGCTCGCCGGTGACCTTCCTGGAAGGAGTTTGCATGTTCTCCCGGTGCTTGCGTGGGTTTCCTCCGGGTAAAACATGCTGTTAGGTTAATTGAATCATCTAAATTTCTCCTTAGGTGCGAATGTTGCCCTGTAATGGACTGGCGACCTGTCCAGGGTGTAACCCCTCCTCTCACCCAATGTTTGTGGGGTCATGCACCGGCAGACCCCTGTGACCCCAGAAAGGGAATAAGCGGGTTAAAGAATGAGTGAATGATTTTCTTCTAATCCCCTGCTGCATGCGCTTCTAACACTCCGTCCGGCTCGTTTCTCTTTCGTTGTTGGTTTCTCAGCTGATGTTTTCTCACCGTGTCTCTCCTCCTCAGAGGGCGAGTTCATCAAGATGTTCATGCGGGGGCGACCCATCACCATGTTCATCCCGTCAGACGTGGAGAACTACGAGGACGTGCGCACCGAGCTTCCGCCCGAGAGACTCAAGCTCGAGTGGGTGTATCCTTCCCGAAAATCTTGCTTTACTCGGCACACAAAATATCAAAGAAAAGGTTTATGATTCGTATGAAACTACCTTTGAGATCAACAATCGGATGTTTTGAGATTATTAGAATAATCTGAAAAAAAGTGTTTCGTGGGACAAGGATTGTTTACCAGAGACTTTCATCTGCAGAAAGCTATTGCTTCACCTTAAATGTGTAGATTAGATGAGAAAAATACACGAATGAATCCGTGTATCACAGTTTCATTTAATCAACATTTCTTATGCTGATTTTGCTCATGTCAATCAAAGAAGATAGAAGACGAATGAAAGTCAGTCGCAGTCAGACAGAATACATGTGTTTGAACAATCCAGTCCAAAACTTACAAAATCCAAAACTTACAAAAAGTTCAGAAAAATCCAAATTAAAAGTTTTGATCCGGATCAAAACCCAGGTCAACCCATTGTCAAGATTTGATTTAATCCATTATCCAAAATCCTAGTGGATTACTTTTGAAAAATCGGGCCCTTTATCCGCCACTCATCACCTGTTTCAACCAACTAATGGTGCGACCAAAACGCTGGCAATGGACACCAGAGACAAAACTGTAAACCTGTAGATTGAAGGTGCAGGGGTATTTGTGAGTTGTGTTTTGTTGTCGTCTTTCTGTGTTATCCTCCTCTTTAACTCACACCGTAGTTACGGTTACCGGGGTCGAGACTGTCGTGCCAATGTGTACCTTCTGCCGACCGGAGAGATCGTTTACTTCATCGCTTCAGTCGTGGTGCTCTTCAACTACGAAGAGAGAACGCAGAGACACTACCTCGGCCACACAGACTGCGTCAAATGGTGAGAGGGTTTTTATTCTAAAGAGCATCAAGAACAGAACGACAGTGATCACAATTCCATGAACGTCAGCAGCGTCACTCGTTTCTAGTCCGAAAATATAGAAATATTGTTTCACGCCTAGAGACAAATACTGTGGCTAATGGTAAAAAGTTATTTAAGCAGAAGTTGTGACACGGTTGTTCTTTCTCTGGCAGTCTGGCTGTTCACCCGGATAAGATCCGGATCGCCACCGGACAGATCGCCGGAGTGGACAAGGACGGCCGGGTGAGCCCCAAAAACTTGTACAATAAAATATATAATCAGGGTTCAACAGCAGTGTGTGAATTCCAATGAATGCATTAAAAAGCAGCGTGACATGATTAACATTTTATGACCTGCCCTAGAACCAAGTCCTCCAGAGCATACTTTACATTTTTACCTGCTCTGGTGACATTTTTGGAGTATTTTAATTTGCTATACATCAATACAACCCTTATATGCTAGAATTTAATAATTTATTTGGAGTTAGGTCAATCTTAACTAAAGAAAGTGTCAAAACTACAATAAATCACAAACAAATAAAAATCTTTTCTCCACAGATTTTTTTCTAAATACAGACATTTCATAGCTTTATCCATAAAAAATTAAAATGTAAAAGAGACGCACAAAGTGCTTTGGAACGACAGTGAAGGTATTCTGAGTGAATATATTGCTTAGTTTTTGAGATGCACTCTAATTTATAAAGCGAGATAAATGATGAAAAACATTTTACAGAAAACATTCCATGAACATCACAATAAACTATTTACAATCGAATTACAAAATAAAAAAATGTTTCTACGATACTTTTGATCATAGATCAACACACATTGTGATAAATAACAAAAATGAAAATGGATTTTTGCTGTGGTGAAACTTCAGAACAGGAGAACACGACAGAAATATATTTATAAATATATAATAATATAAAATGCAGCAGTAGCTATTTACAGTGGAACAGTGTTGTCCTGCACTCAGGAGCTGTGGGAGGACTGGTGATCGTTCCTGATGCACTTCACACGCCTCACACATGAAGGCGCTGCACTCACCTCACACTTTCTTCACCCCTGTGTGGCTTTTTTTGAACCCGATGCCCCTCACAGACGGAAAAAGGGATGTTATCGGATGTTTAGGAGAGATCTAAGATCTAAAGTTTTCGCCACGCTAAAAGTCTCGGGAAGATGACGTCACGCTGTGGTTCGTGGGTAATATTGCCGGAATTAATCACTTTTACAATGTGATGATGAAATATCTTCATCCGAAGTGCTGTTATAAAACACCTGCCGTGTGCATTATGATGTTTTTATTGTGTAAACATTTTTTAAGAATTTTTTGCAACTTTTCTACAACTTTTCTAACAAATTTCTACAAACTCGTGAAAAAACAGCTCTGTGAGGCATATTTCATATTTCATTTGTAAGTCTAACTCCTTCTGTTTTATTTGGAAAAAGAATTAATGCTCTATGTGATGTGGTTCCAGTTTTACCGGCATTTAACAATTGATTTGCAAATGGCATCGCCGGCGCTCCCGTAGCTCTTAAAGAGTTAAATGGCTTTTATGGTGATTTATTTAAAGTAGATTGAATCAAAAATCCTGGAAGTTCCAGAGCAAATACGAGTTTCTGTTAATCACGCCATTGAAAAAGTCGCAGGAGTGAAATGGTTACGTCGAGGCCGGACATGAAAGACCCGGTTTCCCTCCCCCCGGAAGTGACGCACTCTCCACAAAAACACTTTCCTCTCGTGATATCTGGAAACAAACGCGCGAGAGTCAAACAGAGGGAAAGATGACGAACTAGAAAGATTCGATACGCCTTGAATGACTACAGATTCAAGGGCACTTACCTTTTGAGTATATTTGGCGCCACCTGTAGGAACACTGATGTAATGAAATGCTACATGAATCCTCAAATTTGTCATTTTGCTTCAATGCTTTTACTCAGAAAATAAAACAAGACGATATTTCATTTATGATTTATTTCGATTAATCATTTACTTGTTTCTGCCAGCGGCTCCCTGCAAACGTGATCGTCTGTCGAGGCTTTATTTCGCTGAACAATCACACTAATCTCTCACATCTACAGTGAGCATCACACAGTAACTTTGCATACGAGTCATGAATATGCAAATCTGTAACCAATAGGCGAGTAACTGGGGAGTGGTTTGGGAAATGAAAATCCAATTTCCAGTGATTTTAATTAAAAAAAGAGACTTTTTGAGTAAAAGAAGCACATTTCCCGTACAATTAGATCAATGTGACCAATGTATTATTAAAAATAAAACAATGCCATGACTTCTTTAATAAGCTACTTTATAGTTATGAGTCAAATGTATTTATATTTTTATATTGCCACTTAATGAGATGCGATTGCTAAAGGAACATTTGCACAACGTCAGGGACTCTCTAGGATTACAGTGAGATGTATGATCTACCAGTTATACCAAGCAGCTACTAATGATCCACCCAGTCATGAACTGAAACAGAAACAGCTGTGTAGGAGGTTTAAACTGGGTGAGGAATAGCCAAACCCTGCAACCCAGGTTTGAGAAAGACAGTTGTGGCACAAGAGATCATCAACACGGCTCAAGGTATTTCTCTTGCAGCAACAAGGTCTTTTGTAGACACATCAAGCTTATTACTCCTAAAACCAGGAGAAGTAAAAAATCGATGCGTTTTGTTTTGCTTAGTTACTGTTTTCAATATCGTTAACCAGTTATTCTGGTGTATGAAAATACCACTTTTTTGTTGTTAAAAATATATATTTGTCTCTTCTTTTACATCAAATCATATTATTTATTCATTTGGTGTTTGCAGCTTAAAATATTTCCTTTTTAATTTATTATTGCAGCACTTTAAAAAAGAATGCATTGTATAACCTGTAATATAATCCCATCTGTGTGTGCTCACTCCCTACAAGATGCTCCTAATCTCAGCTACTTTCCTTTATGAAAAACTCTTCACTTGTTTGAGCAAATGTAATAAATATTTGTTCAAATGAAATGTATAGATTAAAGGTGTCTGTGATGATAAAAACATCATGAGACCTGTGCGTCCTGCATCTTCCTCCCCATGACTGCTTTGTGTTTGTTTGTCGGATGTTTCAGCCTCTCCAGCCTCACGTTCGTGTCTGGGACTCCGTGAGTCTGTCCACGCTGCAGATCCTGGGCCTCGGAACCTTCGAGAGAGGAGTTGGTTCTCTCGCCTTCTCTAAAGCTGTGAGTCACTAGCAGATTAAATCACACTAATGTCGATTCTGATCCTGGGTATTATAGCGTAACATGAACTTCACTCGTGCGAATGATTAGAAACACAAATAAAACTTGTGCTGGTGGTGGTCGTGTGAACAAGAAGTTTTATTGATAAAATTCTGCAGTTTGTGATTTCTAACTGAACACAGGCAGACACAGCTTTATTTGAATCATTCCTTTACTAACAAACTAACAAAAGCACAGATTCGACAAAATAATTACATGAAAGCTTGTGAAAAGAAAATAATTAGTACCTTGCGACAAAAGGGGGCTTCTTGGGTTATTCATAGAGCTGTAGTGAAGTCCACCGATGCCAATCTTTAATGACAGACGCCTTACGCAATAAAACAACTGATGCAAACTCTTTTGTTGCAGAGGGATCACACAGTTAGCGTTAGCTTGCTTAGCTTGTGCTACCTCAGCACATACCTCTCAAATTTCTTGATGATTTTTGTAACCAAATTGTGCTGCGCCACTGTTAGCTGACAGTGTTTGCCGAGGAGACTTTGATTATGACAAAGAAATGTTTGAATTTCGATAAGGAGGCCAGTGTCGAGACCAGTCCTGCCCTTGATATTGATTCAAGGAGGAAATGTGTTTTGTCGGAACAATGGTCAAGTCAGAGTCTGGACACAAATGAATCCAAGTGAAGTCCCAGTCTGCAGACACTGGACTCGGATACTAAAGGACTAGTTGTTGATTTCCCTCAAACTTCTCTTGAGATGCATTTCAATATTGATGCATTTTTCCCATCACACACTTCACATCTCTTCTTCTGTTTCCTCCTTTCTTGAGAACATCACCTCTTTATGAAGCCAACAACCACAGGATTTAAAAAAAAAGAGTTCATGCAAGATAAATCCGGTTTCACGCTGCATCTGCATGCATTGCTTGTGCAGCACATATTTGTCAACAGATCAGAGTTGTCACACGTCATGCTCTGTTTCAAAATAAACGTAATCTGTGAGGCAAATGTTTAAAAAAACTGTGCACGAATGCAGTCTGAAACAGGCCTAAAACAAAAAAGAATCCTTTATAGACATTATACAAAATACATGAATTATATTGTCACGGAGAGACAGTGGTACGGAGGCAACTGGAAATCCCAGAATTTGTTTTCAGGACATCGTGTCGTTGGTCCAGGACTGAATTGTGTCTCAAGCCAATTTGACAAAAAAAAAAAATTGAGTTGACTGATGAATGAATATTTGCTGGGTTTGGGCCCGTTACCTCTGCTTGCAGCTCTATGTTTGATTGTTTGTACGCATGCGTGTGTGCAGGACTCAGGAACTCATCTCAGCGTGATCGATGACTCTAATGATCACATGCTGACTGTGTGGGAATGGCAGAAGAAATCCAGGATCGCTGAGATTAAGGTTCGTGGATTCACTTTGTTCTTTTGTTTCATTTCATCCCTCCTTCCCTCCCTTCTTCTTTCACATGGGTCTCCCTCCCTTTGTTCCTTTCAGATCACATTTATTTGCTGTTATCTAACGTTCCTCCATCACTTCTTCTTCCTTTTTAAAGTGTTGCCAGGCCATTTCAGTTTGTACTTTTCATCCTGTCAGTGTTTGGTTGTTTAATATGATTTTTGAATTACAATAATATCTTGACTTTCTTATTTCCCAACGGAAAAACACTTGTGGAAACACCCACGTCCCAAATTTTGAGTGTTTTGAAGGTTGCCATGCTAGGTTTTGTTGTTCTTGGTTAGCTAGCTAGCTATTGGCTCATTTAAAACGGGGTTGAGTTTGTTGATTTGCTTTGATTTAGATGCTCTTTGTTGATACTAAGTAACTACATCATGGTTTCCAGTGTATTCTCACCACTGAGCTAAAGTCTATGCAGATGCTAGTTCTACTCATGACACAATCCACTTATTGTTTAAATTTGAATATAATGTGTACGTTTCCAAAAGGTTATTATTTTTGATGTTCGTGTTTTAAACGAACATTACAAGAGTTATGGCGCATGATTTGCAAGGTTCAATTTATATTTAAATGAGATAAAATGCGCGATCTGAAATGTTATCTTCGTTTTAGACCCCAAATCTGTGCCATCTAGTGGTGAAAAGAAGGGATAACCCTTTGAAATAGAAGACCTGTCATAAGGGCTCTTTTTTGTCAAAATTCCTGCACAAAACAAAGCACAATGGATCAAAAAAATGCTTTGAACAGTGTGTAAGGTTTAGGAAGTGTCAGAAATCGTCACATTGTTTTGACCTTGTCTTTGCTTTTTGTGGGTTTATGAGATTTGTCTCAACAAATTAGTTCTTTGTTAATAAAACATACATTGTCAACAGACTTTGTTTTGCATTAAAAAAACCCAAAATGTACTAAATAGACAGAATATCAGGATCGTTGTGGAATTCGTGTGTAATGTTATGCAAAAATACTTGAACAACATTGGCACATTCATTTTCCAACTTGCATATTCCCTTTTTGGGGTCACGGGGGTCTGCCGGTGCCTATCTCCAGCTCACATCGGCCCAGAGGTGGGGGTACACCCTGGACCGGTCGCCAGTCCATCACAGTTAAAGATAAATAGAGAGTATATTGTCAAGTATTAAAAAACGCCTAAAAGACGTCAGGCTGCAAAGAGTTAAGCTAATATTTATGTTCTTTATGATTGAATCAGAAAGAACCTCGCTTTGATACAGTAATAATAACCTATAAAATGATGTTTTCAAATAATAATAGATCACCCTCCCTGTGTGTTCCTCCTGCTTTTCTTCAAGGCATCAGTTGAGTTCTGTGATGAACTCGGAGTAGTTATTGGAAGGATGAATAAAGGAATGGTTTCAAACGGAGGAATGCGTTTCGGCAGCTTCACGGTTACAATAACAATAACAATCTGTACATTTACGGTTTCTGTGCTTTTATTAGTCGACCAATGAAGTGGTGCTGGCGGTGGAGTTTCACCCGACGGACCCCAGCATCATCGTGACCTGTGGAAAATCCCACATCTTCTTCTGGACCTGGAGCGGCTCGTCGCTCGTCCGGAAACAGGGCATCTTTGGGGTAAGCGCACCGGGAGACACCCTTGAAGCACATTATTTTGCCATCAGGAATATGAGGATTTAATTGGTTCTAAATCCTTGTGTGCGGCAGAAATACGAGAAGCCGAAGTTTGTGCAGTGTTTGGCTTTCCTGAGTAATGGGGACATCCTGACGGGGGATTCCGGAGGAGTGCTGCTGATCTGGAGCCGCACCCAAACCGAACCCGCATCAGCAAAAACACCTAAAGGTGCACGCACTCGGATGCACATTAATATGCAAAACCAGTAGCCCAACATTTAGCCTCGACCCATGCCTGAAATCCAGCATTGATTTATTTATTTTATCCCAGAGTTTGAGATGTGGGATCCTGTGAACGTCGCTGGTGAAAACAAACGTTCTGTTTTAGCCAAAATATTGAACCGATAATCCACATGGTGCCCCCCTATTCACCTCATTACCCATGAGCCTCTGCAGCGACAGCTATGTTGGTTTAATAGAGCTGCTGACAGAAAGAGAAACCTCCAGAAATGTGAGCGTTGGAAACCTGGTGAAGGTTCCTGTGTGGACAGGTTGACAGATGGTTTTCCGCGTGTTGATTCTGGAGGGGTAATGGTTTAGGCTGGCATGCAGAGGAACTGGATTGGCAGCAGCACGGGTTGAAGCTGTGCCAGACTCATTTATCAGTGCTTTATTCACGAGAGGGAGAGAGACGGCGCCTCGTTGGCTGCTTGCGTCCAGAACCTTGCAGCATCTTCTGAAAAACGGTTACTTCTCTTGACTTTTATTTGAGATCATTCGTTAATCTAATGGTTTCAGGAAACTCCACCAGTGCATCTTGGGATGAGGGTTTGTGCTGTAAAAGCATATCGGGGGAAACGTATGTGGGTTTTTCTCTGGCTGATGAAACTCGTTTCCCCTGCAGCCGGAGCGTTTCAGATCACGCGGCAGATCAAGGCTCACGACGGCAGCGTCTTCACCTTGTGTCAGATGAGGAACGGAACGCTGCTGACCGGAGGAGGAAAAGATCACAAGATCATCCTGTGGGACCACAACCTGCAGCCGGAGAGAGACATCGAGGTCTGAGAGATATTAAAGAAAACTAATGAATTAACCAGAGGTGTAAAGAAATCCTATAAGAATGTTACCAAATGTAACAGAGACTGACATTAAACCAATTTTCACCAGCTTTTGGCAACGTTTAAACTGTCGTTGAATAAAGTAACTGAAATCAAAAGATTGGAAAGCTATGAACATCAGGGTCTAGTTTGATTTGTATTGGAATGAGTAATATCCTCCACCCACTAGGAGGCAGCACTTAAATCTGTGCAGGGAACTGTATCAGTCAAGCTCTACCCTAGATCGTAATGGGGAGGTAGCCTTGAGAATAAGGAACTGGAACTTAGGAACAAACTTTCTTTTTTTAAATGTTACCCCAAAAAACAAACCGCCATGTCTGAGATAGAGATGGGCCAAGTGGGTTGCTATGGTAAACAGTCTGGTTGCTAGAGAGGGCTTGATAAAAAATACTGTTCCCCATGTCCAAATAAGTGCTGTAAACCAACCACATGTCTCTAGCATTTTCCTAAGCTGAGATAGAGATATGCTAAATTGGTTGCTATAGTAAACCGTCTGGTTGCCATGAGGGGTCAGTGACATAACATGTGCCAAAAACCAACCTCCGTGTCTGTTTGAATTTCCAAAGCTGAGATAGAGATAGTCCAAATATAGATAGACTGGTTGCTATGGTGAACAGTCTGGTCGCTATGGAGGAGTCAGTGACCAAATAACATGTTATATGTGATTTAGATGAACCTAGCATTTTCCTAAGCTGACCTAGAGATATGCTAATTTGGGGTCAGTGACATCATGATGTAATTAACTTTCCGCTCAGATTAATATAAACCATCCCCCGTGTCTCTGCGTTATTCTCTTAAGAAAAGATTTGGTATTATCCTGAGAAGTGGGCGTGGCTTGATGCATTTATGCTAATTCACAAGTGATGGTTGGCTTTTTTTTATTCACGAGTAAAGTATTCACGACTCTCCGTTACCAAACGTATGCATGAGGTGTTTTATAATTGTAGCCAAAGCATGATGCAAAGCATGGACCAATGGCAGTGTTGTTGCTATGGCGACTGATGATTGACAGCTGCTGCAGGTGGAGAAGGTTGTTTTTCAAAAATGTCCGTAACAGACAGAAAAAAAAAACTATAAAAATAGATTATGCATTACACATTTTGCCAAGTACAAAACCACCTCTGCTGTGTGTCCTCAGGTCCCAGATCAGTACGGCACCATCCGAGCGGTGGCCGAGGGCAAGGGCGAGCAGTTTCTGGTGGGCACCTCTCGAAACTTCATCCTGAGAGGAACCTTCAATGATGGCTTCCAGGTGGAAGTGCAGGTAACAGAATGTTGTTATCGCAAGATCGAGGAAATAAAGCTGCAGCAGTAAAGAGAAATCACGTGTTCCAGGAGAGATTATCGAAACACACCTGGTTTGAGAAATCGTGAAATGGATGATGCACTTGATCATAAAAATGTTGTGGATTTATAAAAGCGTGTCTCTGGCGATTCCTCAGGGCCACACGGACGAGCTTTGGGGTCTGGCCACGCATCCGTTCAAGCAGCTCTTCCTCACCTGCGCTCAGGACAGACAGGTGTGTTTGTGGAGCTCCGTGGACCACACGCTGGAGTGGAGCCGCCTGCTGGACGTAAGTGCAAACACACCCCTGATTTCTCTTCCTAAGTGCACCAGAGAGTTTTCTTGATGCTAATGATGGAAATCATAAGATTCAAGATTGAGGGTGTGCCCATCACCGCAACCAGAAGTGGAAAATTCAAGCACAAGCAGCGATTGTGAGTTACTGCTGAAAATAGGAAAAATGTGCGATTGGCTGCTCGAACCGTTTTTAAATGCGTTCAGGAACATCCATCTACAGACCGCAGAAAT
This sequence comes from Danionella cerebrum, assembly GCA_007224835.1. Lineage (NCBI taxonomy): Eukaryota > Metazoa > Chordata > Actinopteri > Cypriniformes > Danionidae > Danionella > Danionella cerebrum. The sequence goes on along the minus strand of SRMA01026266.1, from coordinate 38,509 downwards.
GCCAGTAAACGAGAAGCAAATGGATTGCTGCAGTGTGACGAAATAACTGGAATAATGGGGATGGATTAAGGTCCCCATCGACAAAATCTCCAGATTCTCCGTCGTTAATGAAATATTTTGGCATGGTATGTGCCGTTTATCTAATAAAACACACCGTTGTAACTTTGTTTAACTCAACATTAAATGCAGCACTAGCATCTCTGTGGAGTTGGGCGTAATATTTCTGTAGCTAGTGTTAAATTCAGAAAGCCTGGATCGCTAACAGTTTGTCATTTAATGCCCGCGGCTACTCGGCATCTAGAATGTTTATGAGATGGCAATGAGATGGCGGATTTTAAAACAGATTTTGTGCTTTTAAAATATATTTTGTTTGCAATTAGAAAATTCACATATTTAGAGATGCGTAAAACATTCTGCAATAAACTGAAATGATTAGCTTGCAAATGCTAGCATTCATCACAAATCCCCCCCAAAAATATAAAAGGTATTTTCATTGTTCCTATAATCAAAGTGATTTTTGCCACAAAATGTGAAAAGAAACATTATTTATTGTACAAAATGTTCCATTACAGATGGGTTTAAATGGCATTTTAATTCTAATATAATTATAAAAAAAAACTGTAATACTATATTTTTGCAACATTACTACAAAATTCATTCATTTTCACCCATTTTACAAGCCGCTTATTTCCTTTTTGGGGTCACAGGGGCCTGCCGGTGCCTATCTCCCGGGTACATTGGGCGAGAGGCGGGGGTACACCCTGAAAAGGTCACCGGTCCATCGCAGGGCAGCACACACTCACACATTCACACCTAAGGGGAATTTAGATTATTCCATTAACCTAACCGCATGTTTTTGGGATTGTGGAGGAAACCGGAGGAAACCCACGCAAGCACAGGGAGAACATGCAAACTCCTTCCAGGAAGGTCACCAGCAACCTACAACCTTCTAACTGGAAGGCCACACTGCTACCCACTGCGCCACCCTGCCGCCCCTTACTACAAAATTAAGAAATTGAGAGATTATAAAGACAATGAAATGACTAGGGGGAGTGTCATGTCAGAAATCATGAACGTATAAATGTCAGGAAATACTGTTTTCTATATCAGAATGACTAACAGTTCTGCATTATCGATATAAATACAATCTGCCACACAGTCTCGGCGAAGGGGGCGTGGCCCGATGGTAAAGCGGCCTCAATGCATGCCCTCTATAAGAAAAAGAAGATTGTATTGGTGAGATTTTAATGCTACCTGCAAAGCACTCACGTCCCTATTACTCTGAGCTCATCACTGCTGCTGTATCTTTTACAGTTGATTAAATTCGTGTAATAATCGATATCCTGTGTGCTCAGGAGCACGGCCACTGTGCTGACTTCCATCCCAGCGGCTCTGTGGTGGCCATCGGGACACACTCAGGGAAGTAAGTGATGCCTGCTGCAGCTTCGGCTGAATACAGCCATAAAAAAGCCGACACTGTTAGCGTTAGCTTAGCATAGATGATTGAATCCAATGAGACCAGTAGCATTTTTCTATATTAATACAATATTTTTCTGATTGTTATTCGAGTGACACTGAGGAGAGTTCCTTATTTTTTACACTGAGTGGATTCTAGTTGTGTTCCTTCCCCTTTTCTGCAGAATATAGTATTTCAAAGCAAAGGCATAAAAACGCTTCACGCTCTCAGGAACAGAAAGGTCTACCTGTGCTTTAAATAGTACACCTGGTTTGTTATCTAAAGGAGTTTATTGAGCAATGCCCCGCTGTCGTGTTGTGTGTGTGTGTGTGTGTGTCAGGTGGTATGTTCTGGACGCGGAGACGCGGGACCTGATCGCCATCCACACCGATGGGAACGAGCAGCTCTCAGTGATGCGCTTCTCCGTCGGTGAGCGCTCGCTTTCTCTCCTTCTCTCTGCTTCTTGGTGACGAGCGTTCTGATGAGGCTCCGTTTCTTTCAGATGGCACACTGCTGGCAGTGGGGTCACATGATAACTTCATTTACCTCTATACGGTGTCGGATAAAGGGCGCAAGTACAGCAGATACGGGAAATGCACTGTGAGGAACTTGTAATGGAGACGTACGGTTTGTTTGGTCACGTGATGAGTTTTACCGCTTCCGTCTCTCTTCAGGGACACTCCAGCTACATCACTCATCTGGACTGGTCTCCCGACAACAAGTTCATCATGTCCAACTCTGGAGATTATGAAATCCTTTACTGTAAGAGAAGAAAGCCAGATTTAATTCAAACCCAGAGATAAGGGGCGTGGTCAGCCATGAACTAATAAGATGATGGGGAGAAGGATTTGCATAAAAATAGGCGTGTATAAACACTGTTCAGTTTCACATACGTGTCATTCACTCCTGCAGTGTAGACGTAGAGTTCAGACGCTCCTCGACTTTAACTATAGTCTCTGGTGATCATTGTTAGCAGTCGAGCACAATCAAATAGCTGCAAACAATTTTGTGCAATGTAGTTTTTTTCTTTCGTTGATCTATTGAAAACACTCAAAACATATTTACTGTGGGGCAACTTTTTCACATTTCTGCATTTAAAAAAGATAATTTTTCGTGCTTTTTGTACTTTTTTCAGTTCGTAACTCCACGAAGTAAAATTGTATTACGTTTTTTCTAAACATGTAACGCTTTGCTCTCGTGTAATTCATGATCTTTTCCTTTGAAAGGTTTCTTAGTGTAATGTTCGCCAAGCAGCTTGAGTTTGCATTTCATGTGTAGAAATGTGTTTTTATTTCGTCTGCGTTTGTCATCTCTCACTCCTGAGCTCCGTTTCTCTCGTGTGCTCTGTGTCAGGGGACATTCCAAACGGCTGCAAGCTGATCCGAAACCGCTCCGAGTGCAAGGACATCAACTGGGCCACGTACACCTGCGTGCTGGGCTTCCATGTCTTCGGTCGGTTCTGAAGGCGTATTTTTATAAACGAATGTTAGCTTGCAGTCTGCCGTTCGGGATCGTTTATGATGTGTGTGTTTCAGGCGTGTGGCCCGAGGGATCCGATGGCACAGATATCAATGCCCTGATACGCTCTCACAGCAGGAAGGTGATCGCTCTGGCCGACGATTTCTGCAAAGTGCATCTCTTCCAGTACCCCTGCTCCCGGCCCAAGGTCTGGCGACACCCTCTTTCCGTTTGTGTCTGGATGTGTTTACGATGAACTCGGATGCAGAAGCATTCGCTCTAAAATACAAAAAAAAGGTCACAGAAGACAGACTTTCAAACAACAGGAAGTAGAAACAGGAACAAAGCAACCTCTAGTGAAAGTGACATTAGGAGTGAGTGTGGAGTGGAGGAAACTCGTCCGAGTGAACACACACCTGGAGCAGTGGGTAGAGCATCACATGGTTGATCATTCACCCCACCACCAACTCACAACCAATCTAGGGTTTCCACTTTACTACTTTACAATATGCTCTAATAATTTATCTTTAGAATAGTTTTTTGTGGCAATACTTGATATACATTTTTAGAAAAACCCAAGCTTTTTCTGTTTTTTTTTTTTTTTTTTTTTTTTTTTTTTTTTTCTGATACGCTAGCAAAGCACCAGTTTACCTCAAAAATGGATGACTGTTTTACGAGGGTATTTTCTCTGAGGTACTGGAACCTTCTGGGGGTAGGGTTGGTGAAAACGAACATACCATCACACCCTGCTCCAGTGGACTCCAGCTCCTCCTTGCTTTCCCTTTCCACTTAATCAAAGATCTGTTTCTGGGCAGAACATGTTCAAATATCAATCAATCATACTGATTATTATTTTAATGTGATCCGGATGAAAGCAAGGGTTTTGGTGGATCGAAATGTTCTCTGGGCTGTATAATCACGCATATCATTATTAACCAGATGCTCGATTGGTGTTTCTTGTTTGCAGGCCCCGAGTCACAAATACAGCGCCCACAGCAGTCACGTGACCAACGTGAGCTTCATGCACAATGACAGCCACCTGATTTCGACGGGGGGCAAGGACACCAGCATCATGCAGTGGCGTCTGGTAGAGAAGAACTCTTCTCTGGTGCACAGCGAATCCAGTTTGGGCATTGGCGACTCCTTCCTGAACAGCGCCACCTCTCGCGGCCTCCCCTCGGTACCCGTCGAAGCGATGCCAATCTCTGTGCCAGTTTCGTTAGCCATCAGTGTCCAGCCTGACTCCAACACCCCCCCTCCGACGCCCCCTGAAGCGCTGCACACGATCACTCCTAATGGACAGCAGGACGGCTCGCCAGGAACCCCACCTCCTTCTGAAGAGGCCATGCCCCCTTCTGACAGCACCCTGAGCCCTAAGGACAGCCTAGAGCCTAGTGATGATACGGCCACGCCCAGTGACGAGGGCACGCCCTTTAATGCTCCCTTATAAGGTTTTGCAACCTTTCATGGTGAATTTCCAAACCAGGGTTTCCGCGGTTTTATGCCTTTGAGATTTTTTTTTGTTCTTATGCGACTAAGATTGATATTGTGTTGATCTCTCTTCTGTTCTGTAGATGAGGTCGTGAAGGCATCGGTTTGGGCTGTGTGGTGAGGTTAGGAGAACTCTCAAGATCCTGCAGAAGCAAACACTAATAAACACATCAGTGATTTGTTCAAAAGTAGCTGTAATTACGTTCCTGTATTCAGACGGTCACACAATCACCGATGGCTACGCAGTTTTGCTTAGAACAAAATTAACGATTTTATGATTGAATTTCTCACTTGGTTTTGAAATTTGCCCAAAACTGTTATTTTTGATGCTCGGTCTCATGCTGTTCCAGATCTGTATTCATTGTTTTTATTCTGTGGAATAGATTTTTATGGTGTTTTGAGAATTATGATTATTCAAAAGCATTTCTGAAGATCTTATAGTCGTGGATTTTCGTTTATATTTTGATGATCTTTCGAAAGATGATGCAAGGATCTTTCAGTCAGAGTTGGAGATGTTTTGACAGTCATTCAGTCGTGTTTTGGGGATCTTTCAAAGATATTTCTCAATTCTTTCTGAGATGTTTCCATGAATTTTGGTTATTTTTTTCAAGATGGTTTAATGATGTTCGATGATGTTGACGGGATCTTTTAGGGAAGGTTTGAAGGTCTTCCTGAGATGTTCTGAAGATTTTTCAGAGAGGTTCTATGGGTCTTCCAGAGGTGGTTTGAGGATTTTCACAGATGGATCTTTCGGATTTGTTTTGATGATCTTTCGTAGCAGTTCTATGGGTCTTTCAGAGGCAGTTTGAGGATCTTTCAGGGATGGTTTGAGGATTTTTCAGCTGTTTTGAGGATGTTTCATTGATCTTTTGAAGATCTTTCACAGATGGTTTCAAGATCTTTCAGATATGTTTTGGGGATCTTTCGGAGATGTTCAATGGGTTTATTCAGAGATGGTTTAAATATTTTTCAGGGAGGTTTTGTGGATCTTTCTGAGGTATTTTTGAGAATCTTTCAGATATGTTTTGAGGATGTATCAGAGATCTTTTGATGGTCTTTCACCGATGGTTTCAAGATCTTTCAAGTAGGTTCTGTGGATCACACAGAGATGCTCAGTGGATCTTTCAAAGATGGTTTGAGAATATTTCAAAGAGATTTTACAGGATATTTTTTCATGATAAGATGTTTTTTTACATTATTTGTCAGGATGTTAAAATGATCCTTTGAAGATTGTTTTGTGGTTCAACGCCAGGGGTTCATAAATGCTTTGGTGATGAGGACTTGGATAATTCTCATTATACTCTCGCAGTGTTCCACAGAAAAGCAGTTTACACAGGTTTGGAACTCATGAGGTCATTTGTGAGTTTCTCTAATATTCGAATAAGATCAAATATTCATATTTTGCTGTTTTTCTGCGCTCTGTGAAGCCTTTCAGAGTCTGTGTGAAAAGGTGATTAACATGCTTATTTAGCATCTGTATAGGAAGCTCTGATCTGTGCATGGATCAATATCACGGACGCCTTGATACCCACCACAATATTGCCAAAATCAGTTGAGATGCTCAGCATCAGGCCGGACCCCTCCTTGAAGCAGCATCTGCATGTGAATGCTTTGCCTGTCCCAACACCAGTGAAGCCGCCTGTCCAAGATGCTACACAACCTTTTTAATCTCTTCCTTTAGACGGGAGAATGTCTTCTGTCTGTCTGTTTTTAATTTGAATGACTCTTCTCATTGTGACGATCATTTTTAGGGGCTCATTTTGGAACTGTTTTCTTCAGTGGACTGATATGTTATTGTTTTTTTATGGAATGAGAGAAACGAATGATTAAACAAGTCTTAAATGTATTTGTGTGCGTGTGACTTGCAGATTGCTGGCTTCCTGTGAAAGACCATTCCTAGTGATGGGAAGGTCTGACTATTTTGGTGATTCGGTTTCTGACAAATTAATGATTTTAAGCAAACATCTCATTCATACAGAAGAACTTACAACTAAATTATTATAGACAGAAAAATGTCTTAGAGAATGAGATGATCTCAAAGAGTGTTTCTTGGTGAGTTGATGATCAATACGATAAACAAAAATCATGAAAATTCTTAGATGATAAAAAATACTGATGTATGCAAAGATTTTTATACGTGAGATCCCTCAGAGGGTGGGGTATATTGATCACACATCTGTCACAATAACTGAGATTTCTAATCATAGTTGTTTACATTCGAAGAAGCTTAATGTCCTATGTTCCAAAAAAATCAAGGGATGGTTTATTTGTTTCAAACAGTGAAACTTGTTTCTTAGTTTGTTTAGCCTCTCACCCTATGTGCGCAAAAAAAGGATTTTAAACACATGTACTCTGCATTGTCTTTGGCTTCCTCTTCCTGTACTAATTCCAGCATCCAGGAAGAGCGGCATGGTGAAGACCAGCCTTTGACACAGTTGAGGTACTACTGGAGCCAAAGCTCCTTTGATATCAGCCTTCAGCTCTTCTCCATTTCAGGGAATTTTTACCCAGACTTCCTCTTGACAACCGCCCCTAGATTTTTAATGGGGTTTAAATCAGGCAAGCTTGCCGGCCAAACACGGTTATTTCACTGTTATTAAACTAGGTGCTGGTAGTTTTTTTTTCTTTGTTTCAACAACTTTGGAAAGCTAAACTCCGAAGAAAGCAGTTTTTATCATGCAAGAATTAACTCAACAACCCAAATTAACCCCAAATCCATTGCTATTAAATTACAAACCCTATTTAATGAAACCTCTTTGATCAGCTAAAAGCTAGATACTTTCAAAATTCCGGTTGGATTTAATTTGATAAATATTAACAGGAACACTAGAATTTTGGGGAAATCACTAATGGTACGTTTTCCATTCATTTAATTTGGTTCACCTTATGATAACAGAGTTATTAAATGACCATGCTTTTGGAGGTTATCTGTGTATATACCAATAAACACATTCACTGCGGAAAAGTTTTTGGACATTAATCCGTAGGCTGCTGTGGTACAACATAAAAACATGCAAGAGTGCATTCATGCCATTTCACAAAATAACCTAATTCATGATATAAACATGCAAAATGCTTGGTTGCCATTTGGAACACGCATAATCATGTCAACTATATGCTAATGACTTGGGATTAGCCAATTTCTCACTTAACAATTCAAACTAACGACTTGGCAATTCATGCTAATAGCTTTTTAAGTCGTACTTTTGTAATGTATTTCTTTCAATTCGTGATGTAACCACATACTAATCCTATATTAAATCATGCTTTTTACTTGATACGTTGTGTTAGCTGTCTTAAGGACTTATTAAGTCGAGCAAGTTTGTCACACTACCTAAATGCTACCGATGTGCTAATGCTACGTTAGCATCATATTCATGACATGCTAATTCATGCTGTTGTTATGCAAACAAAACACTTATTATGTTGCCAAAATGCTACTTGAAAGTAATTGATGTTAAAGCGGGTTCAAATAAAATGTTACACGGTTGAATAATTTTATAAATACTTTTTTCGCAATGTTTCAGACATTACAACTTGTGTAAGTTAGTTTTTTGCGTACAGTACAATAAAGTTTCGAAAATATGGTTGCTTTAGTTTCGAGTGTTTGAGTAGAGCCGATTCTCGTGTTGATTTTGGACCTGTAAACAGTGTAAACGGCAGACCTTGAATGAGGTTTATGTTCATTATCGATTCCTTCTCTCTGTGCTAGAGTTTATGTTATGCTGAAATCTGCTGAGGTGAGGCCTGAGCAATGATATTGAGTCTGAGCCACACGTTCTGTTTTCTTCACAAACACACCTCGACATGCAGGGTTAAGAATGATCAAGCAACTTTATTAAAATAAGGATTGGTTCAGATCTTTTCTCTTTATATCATATTGAAAAGTTTCTACAGTGGTTCTGAAGTTAAATTAGAGGATGATGAGGAACCAGCAACCGGATCAAACATTGCAGCGGTTTTCATAGCAACATTTCCAGCCTTTTCTCTTGCAGAATTCCACACTGACGCAGCCTTTCTCTTTAGTCTCTGCAGAAGAGAAAACAGCAATTATTTCATCCCCCAACATTGCTATTTAAAATGTGGCACTATATTATAGAGCAAAATTGCTGATCCGAACCACCAGGACATGTTTGATGAGTATATTTCATGTGGTCACATTTTTGTAAAGTATGATTTGTTTGGTTATTACAGATTTGTTTGGTTAATTATTTTTAGATTCATACTTGGATAATGACTTGTGCTTAGACATTTTGTTAGTCCATGTTTTTTTTTGTTAGTCCATGTTTTTTTTATAATGAGTCCTTGTCAGGTGGACCTTTGTTGGTTTGTCCTGGTTTTGTTAGTCCATGTTTTTTTTTTTTTAACCCCGTGTCTGTCATAGTTTAATTTGTCCAGTTTTTGTTTGGAAAATGGTGTTACCCTGCGCTGTTAAACCAAATATTGCTATTACATGTTTGGTTTTTCCATGTTTTGGTTTAACTTTAACCATGTTTTATTCGACAACATGTTGTTAAATGACATTTGTTAGTTCACTTTTTTTTTGTTTGCATTCTAATAGTAAACACTTGATCATTCATGTTTTTTAAATACGTTTCGTAATTATACATTTTGTTAGGATTGCTGATCTTTTGTTTCTCCGTTTTAAAGCTGTTGGAAATGAGTTATTTCTCGGAATGTGTTGATCTCGGATTGAGTTTGTGGTACAGGATTAAACTCTTTATCCGTAAAGGATATGATCTTTAATAATTCAAATATAAACAGGGGGGTAACGGTTCAAGTTTTCCTTAATAGTTCTGTGCAATCTGTTTGATCTTGTTCCGCTGATTGTAAACATCCTGTGTTTCTGCATTACACAATGTCCCTAAAGTGCCCTTTAGAGCATTTAGAGCACTGAGTTCTTTACCTCCTGTGCAACAGCCCTGAGTACCTTGAGGCAAACTGTGTATAGTGTCTTTGGAGTCTCCTTGAGAGCGACTAGATGTTCTGAATCTGAAATTGTCAGGCCAGAGGAGCATTTTCCTCAGCTGGGTTCAGTACTGTATAGAACACTAATCTACAACTCGAAATTACCACATTGAACGAGACAAGTGGGTAGTGAGAGGACAATCCCTCCCGGCTAATGGACAACTGAGTTACTTCAGAGTTAATAAAACTCTCGTGTGTTTACCTCTCGTGTAGCAGGCTTGGGGAACTTTACTCCGGCACTGCAGAACCATGCCTCTGACCATCAGGAAATCCTCCCCGTAGCACTCGATGTAGTGATCCGCTGCAAACACAAACAAGGGCTTCAATACTTTCTTTTTTCAGTTTGTTGTCAAAACAGAGCAATTATTCAGAGACTGCTTGAAGGTGTCCGGAAACTACAATGTTCTACAAAAGAATACAATTTATACAAATCATGCCACGAGTGCTGAATATATTTATGACTTGATAAATCACTCAAGAATAACCCATCAGAAATAGTTTTTTTCTTTGCAAATAGTCTGGTTTTATTTGTGCATTTTAGCAATTCCATCAAGGCTTCGTTCTTCCGCTGTACTGACTCCAACTTTTCGAAGCTTGAATGTTCCCTGGGCTTGATGGGTTTTTCCAGCACCTCACGTCATGGTTTATATTCTGAAAATATTTGAAGATATAACTAAATCTAAAATGGTGCGTCACTCAGACATAACCAATGGCACTAGATCGCCAAGATAGATCCTGCAGTCAATTTCACTTAAAGAATGTCTGTTTAAACACGAAAATAAAGAAACTCAAAGGTTAAATTCCTTTATATGAGGTCAGACCTGACTTGGATCCAACTCTTTTAAGAAAAAAAATCTTGCTTCTAATAGAGCATTAACTAAGATCTTCTGAGGTGACCACACTCCTGCATCTACACCATGCCTTACAGAAATCACTGTAGATCTGATTGTGAATAATTTCACCGTAGCGCTGTACAAAGAAAAGTCCATTCGATAAAGATGAGTTATATTTACTAGTGAGTGCTGGATAGCATTTGTATGGAGTGACGAGCACCATGTTTTATTATTGGAACACAACTTTAAACCTTTTCAACTCAATAATGTTGTGTTTAAGAAATGTTATTTTGGGAAATTGGTTGGAATTTGACCCAAAAAAATTTGGGCAATGCATCTCCAGAGACTCTAGGAACATGCTTGAAGTCATGCACACATCGTCATGCTCTTCACTCAACGCTCACTGAAGCATTTCAAGCTTGAAACAATGGTTTTTATCTGGGGACCACACCAATAATTGGAAATCAACCATTAAAAGATGTGTTTGTGAAAACATGAATGACACGTCAAAGATTCTGGATAGTTTTGGAAATTTGGACATATCCAAACATTAGGTTAAAGTAAGAAATTTAATGACGTGGATTATCTCAAATTTTAAATCTAAAGCATCACAAACATCTTTTATGGGTAAAGTGCTCAGAGTCACCTGACCTGCCGCTAAAGAGGAAAGCGGAGCTCCTGGATGAACCCCGAGTGGACTGGGAGAAAACCAGCAAACTCCCAGATCAGCACCAGCCCAAACTGAGCCACAATAAAACATTTAGTCTCTCACTCTGTTGCAAAGTACATTTCAGTCACACTTGGGATGGTGGATGTATTTGAACGTTTAGGTAAATTTTTATTGCAAGTCAAGTTAATTTTGCTTCTGGAGAATTTAATTAAAGCCTTTTCTTGTTTAACATCAAAAGGGTTTCGCTGGAATGAACACATGGCAGAAGTGTTCCCCTAAAATACAAAAAAAAAACTTTCTACATTGATTGTTGTATATTTTTTCCTCAAAAAAAAGAAAACCATTTTAATGGCTCTTCAGTGTAGAGGCTCATTTTTTTTAATTGTGGAGATCGTGCCGAATGCTGCAAAAAATAACGAATGATTTTTTTTGTGTTTGAAACTTGAAGTAAAAAATACTAAGTATGTTTAGCTCAAGCACAGTTTTCGAATACATTTATGTAATTATTTGCGCTCCGCCTTTCAACTTTTAACCTTTCAATCACTTAGTTTGGCTCAAGCTTCTTTCTGAGCAATTTGTGCATTTTTATCTTTAGGTTTTATTAGTTTTATATTAGTTTAATTGTTTCCTTTTCAAAGTGTCGGTGGAAGTTGGCCCACTTTAGAGACTGCTTTGTTCTGTCCCCAGTTAGGACCACCACATTAAGATGTTATTATAATAATTAATTTACATATTTGTAAATATTTCTAATGATGGTTTTATTTCACCGTTAGTTAAAATGGTCCAATTTTGTGCTAATTTTGGTCAAAGCATTTAGAGTGTGTGAACTTTCGATACTCGTTTGTTACTGACTGCGTCACACAATACTGTGTCTTGTTTACTGGTGAAGCGCAGGACAGAGCTTACCTCAATCGCTCTCTTTCATCACAAAAAGTACCGTAAATGTTTGTGACGGAACAAGACACAAACACCCCCTGTGTTCGCCTGCAGAATTTTTTTTTTTCTAATTTAACTAAACTTAATAAACAATTTCCTTTGAATTTACATAACGTACACAAACTGTTTTGATGATTTTCAATAGTTATCTATACAGTGGACAAAGGTTAGGAGTTTTTTTTTTTTTGTTAGTTATTTTAATATGGTTTATTTATCACAGAGGGGTCAGGTGATTGGCAGATATGATTTATGTTCCGACGTTTATGATGAATTCATAAATGATTGAAAAGTACCTTTTCTCTTGTATAATCAATAGCAGTACAGTGTAGACTAATGTTCTTAATAGTATCCGTGTTTGTGAGCTTAACTTCCTTAACACAATTCAAAATTACTAAAATAATATCAGCAAGAGCTGGGGAATTATTTAGCTTTTTCTTGAAAATTACCAGTCAAACAAGTCAGGAAAAAGCGGCACGCCAACACATATCTGTCGCCCAGGTACCACCTTTCTAAACTATTAAAAATATGATAAAGTAACATCACGGTCATTAAAGTGGACCAAGGAATTTGTTAAAACCATACAACCTTAAAAGACAAAAAAATTCCCATAAAACACACACACACTCTCTGTGATAAACCAAACCTGAGCATTGTTGATCCAATTCAATAACTTCAGATTCTCAGTTTTATCTCCAAAAAATGAGATGAAAAGTCAAATTCTGAACTCCGTGATAAAACGACAGAATTGTGAGTTTTTATCATGGAATTCTGAGATTGAAAGTTATGTTTTTTATCTTCAGTGGCGGAAACGGTCTTCCATAGGGGTTACCTGATATAAGCCTTATTTAGAATTTAAAAAAGCAACATTGACTGTAAAATCTGCAGGTTCTCTGAGACGAAGATGTGGAAGCTGAAGATTTCTCGACTGATCAGAAAGAGGGGTTCATTTTCTTTAAAGCAGGTTGAATTAATAGCTTGAATCTTACCCGTGCTGAGAGGCAGCAGCAGCAGGAACAGAACAAACCAGGTCTTCATTGTGATCCGTGCTTTTCCAGGTAGAAACATCTCCTGGAATCCGAGCTCTTGCTCTTTTATAGCCTGTGGTGTGTTTGCAAATGCGGGTCACATGGGACACAGTTGGCCAACATGTTCAGGAGACTTCTTAAAGCAAACAGTGATGAACGACGGGATGAGGGAGGAATCACGTTTGAGTTTCCTGGCTTTGAAGATGGATTCTTTAGCTTTTGTTTGTTTGGTAGATGTCCTTTAGCATCCGCTGCTCAACACATTTGAACATCAGATGAGCTTGAGTAGCTTTAATAAAACACAATTTCCCAAATTTAGTCATAAATGATGGGCTGCACACCCGAACTGAGGTGTCACCACACAGGGGACTTTCTAAGAACTCCGCTTGGACTAAACGATGCGGCTTAGACTGGTCACCACTGAAAAAGGGATTGTTCAGGTGCTGGATTTCACAATGTTTGTCCCCTGTGTGAAGGACTAGTTTGTTTGCAGCTTTTTCAAAGGCTTTTGTTATGTTTTGTGTGAATTCTGACTAAAGCATGCCCCTCAAAGTCCCGCTGCAGCTCATCTGAAAGACGAGGTGAAATTTAAGCTGAGTTTAATTCGACACACGAGAACACTATGTATTGTACACTGTGTAAACTCGTGAAAGGAGGGGAAGGGTTATCAGTTCGGGAATTTAACGGTGGGTTTATTTTTACATTTGGAGAATGAACTCATGCTGTGCACTTGTGAGAATGAAATAAGTAAATGACCCCTTTCCAAACGTGAGTCAGAACCCTTGTTTGCTGGAGCTCAGGTGTTTCTTGAAGTTGGCTCCAGGTTTGGAGACTGAAAAATGAACTTTCAGCTCCCTCCAGCTTGGGATGAAGGTCTGTTGCCTTGGCTGTGTGCTTTGGGTCATTGTCTTCCTGAAATACACATTTACAGGGTTTGAATCATTCAGAACTTAAGGTGTTGCGCACATGGGCTTTTTGTGTTAAATTAATGTTATATTTCACCTTTAAAACATCAATTCCTTTAAAAAACTTTGATGGTTTTAGTATGTGGTGACAGAAAGCTCTTGTCAACTTTATATCCAACTAGGTTTGAATTTTTAAAACAAGAATTTACTGCTGTTATCAAACATTTATTGTGTTTTATCAAAAATAATCGTAAATCATGCGTTATTTCGTAAATTATTGGAAAATTCAGTGAAATACAAATCGAAAATATAACCATCATGACGAATGGGTTTAGACTTGCTATATAAATAAATATATAAAATTAAGAAGAATGCCAACATCACATAGACAATGTGGAAATGAGCAAGAACCCGTTGTTCTTGAATTTCACAGGGTAATTATTGTATTTGCTTAAAACATAATATGTGCTTATATTTTGTTATATTAATATTTTCCTTATAATCCAAATTAATATTTTGTAGCGGTCTATATATATTTTTGAGGCTAAATTTGTTGCTGATTACTTAATGTTTCAATGATTAATTAAAAAAAAAATACTTAGTTGATTCATTCCGCCACCTACAGGCAGTTGAACGTATTGGCATGTTACATTAATAAATAGACCTTTTCATTATTTTTTCCTGTAAAACACTGTATTAATTTTTTAAGGCAATTTAACTCTGTATCATCACCTTAGTATAAGTTGGTTGTATATAACTTACCGTATTTTTCGGCTCATAAGACGCACTTTTTCTTCCCCAAAACTGAGGGGGAAAAGTTGGTGCGTCTTATGAAGCGAATGCAAACCGCCGCGAAGTCCGGTAACGGCCGTATGAGAGGTGTAAGAGCTCCGGAGCTCCGGAGCTAGGCAGAAGCCGCGGCCATATTTGTTTACCAAGCGCTGCGCGCTGACGTCATCGCCCATCTCTGCCATTGCGCGGACGTAATGAAAACGGGGGGGAAAACTACATTTCCCACAATGCCTTTGGCATCCGCATCCATACTTACGTCACGAGCGAAACTACAGAGATCAGCTGACTCTCGCATTTGAGTGATCTCTCACGCTACAAACCCGTTTTCTCACGCTAAAATACATTTCAAGATGTGAAATGGGCACAGCTCATAGTTTGTCTGCTATGTTTTTTGAGCCTGACAACAAGATGATGATCGATAAGCATCGTCTTCAGTCTGTGAGGGTTTTATTTCCGCTAAACATTCACTTGGACAGTTTCACAATCTTGGACAGTTTGATCCTTTGGAGTTATTTGGGTTTTCATAAGCTGACAAAAATCAAAAGGATTTATATTAGAACAAAAAGCATACGCTTGTTTCCAGCGCTCGCTCTCTATCTCTCTATCTCTCTCTCGCGCTCACGCTCGCGAGGTAAACAAAACGATCTCAATGACTGAAACTCTTCTTTAATAAACTCAAACTCAAATCATCTCTCAACGGTACATCCCACACATGTACATACGAGATAACAAACGTAAGTAACATGTTCTGCAATTAGGGAGTGTTTGATTACAGGGGGGCTCGACTAAAAAAGTTTGAGAACCACTGTATTATTACTAATGTGGGGGCAATCTTACTAGATATTATTATTAATGTAGTGACAATGTTACTGGCTATTATTAGTAATGTAGTGACAATGTTACTGGCTATTATTAGTAATGTAGTGACCATGTTACTAGCTATTATTAGTAATGTAGTGACAATGTTGCACTGGAACAGTGATGGTGATAACGAATGGTGGACTTTAGAGTGATGAGTGGGGGCAAAGAAAAACATTACAGCTTTTTTTTTTGTTACTTTTACTGTTTACTGTCTGTTCATGTTACATGTTTGGCTGTTAACTTTACACAGTTGATATAAAATATTTTACAACAGTATTTGGTTCAGAATCTTTTTTTTCTGGATTTTCCTCTTTAAAAATTGGGTGCGTCTTATGTGCCGGTGCGTCTTATGAGCCGAAAAATACGGTAATACTCGGTACCTGTTGTAAATATTATAGCATTTAATAAACGTTAAACGCAAATAACTAACTGTTTAAACAAAAAAAAGAAAAAAAAACAGGTTGGCTGTACAATAAATAAATACAATCACCAGTAACCCACTTACTTTCATTTAAGATTTTTAAAGAGTTTAAAGATTAAAACGTCAAATACATTAAGCCATATACAGCATATATATATATATATATATATATATATATATATATATATATATATATATATATATATATATATATATATATATATATAGTTTATAGTTTTATATTAGTTAATGAAATGTTTATAAGACTGATGACAAATACCTAAATTTTTTAAATATGATAATATAAAAACAACTAGAGCAGTCTGTCTGATTCTTAGGTTTTTTATTATGTTTAATTCCTGTTGCTTTGTTCATAATAACACTCTCTGAACATGTATTTCCACAATCCTCTTCTAACTATTTCTGGGTTAATTTTTAACACACATAGAATCTTGAAAATTATCCACATAACTTTGAGAAATTAATTTCAAACCGAATATTACACTAACAAAGATGAGGTGAAACCCATGAAATAATATTTCCATTTTAACATTTAATCCAAGTCAATTTTAAGGAGGATTGTGGGTAACTACCGGTAATTTAATCCGTTGAGAGTCGGCGGCCATTTGCCCGTAAAGGTATTTAACGTGAAGTTTTTGCTAATGGGCTAATTTGCTATTCATGCTAGCATACAAGAGAAATCGATATTTCAGTTAAAATAATTTGAATTCAAAAGTTTAAATTACTGTAACCGTCGAATGCCTTCATTTGGAAATTCATTAACTTTAGAGTGGTTTGGAATATTCTACAACTTCAATCACAAAAACGATCAGCTTAACGTAAGTATCATCTTAATGCTGTTTACCTTTATGTGTCGTAATGTATTTTCAATGTTTATATTGATTATTGAGATGGTCATTTTTGTATGGCTTAATTGTTACACTTGCCTGTGTGTTCTGGGGTTCATTTGAATAGTGGTTGACATTGCACTTTTGATAATAAAGCAACTTGATAATTTTTGATGGTAAAAGTTGGCGTAGTCAGCATAGTATTACTTTCATGCAACAGCTTGTCTTAAATTCACCTTGAAACATAGATTTGAGATAATGCTAGCCTTGATTTCAATTTCCTACAGAACATTGCAAAAAGTTTTTTTTTATCCAGGGTTTCAGCAGGGTCTTTACATTTAAAAATTTAAAATTATAGGCATTAGGAAGTCCTAAATTGAAATAAATTAGCCGGTTTAGATCTTATACATACTTCAGATTGAAAGTGTTTGAAACAAATTTCCCAGCATGCACTGTGCGAGCCAGCACATTTGGTTGTTTAATAAAGATGGCTGCCCTAGCAAAGGCTTTAAAATTATGTAAACAATCACGTTTATGTAACAATTATGCCTTACAATGTAATTGAACACGTAGTTATATGCGATTGTTAGGCGTATAACAGTAATGTTTCACAATGGATTTGCTCTTGATACGAACCTCTTTATAAAACACAGCATTTTCAAAAGTTGCAAAATTTTGAAATCCATTCTTTTGTGTCGTAAGTGCATATTTAGGTCTGAATAATTTATTTTATATAATATAGTTTTCAGGCAAACATTTAGACTAATAACATTTAACGATTCACAATATTTCCTTGTTTAAAAATGTTTAAATAAGTTTAAAAATGTACAAATGACCAGAAGTTCCGCTTTTTTAGTCTTTATAAGATGATGGTGGAGAAAGAGTAGCCATTTTGTTGTTTTTTTTCCATCTGTTTAGAATATTTCAAGCTGCAGGTATTGTTTACATTTTTAGATAGCTTGTATGCAATATTGTTCTTACAGTGATTTATATTTTATAGATTTATGGTTAATTTATGGTAGTCTGTTAGATAAATATATGTATGATATAAGTCTTAAATTTGATTCCTAATGGTCTTAAAAAGTCTTAAATTTTTTTTTTTTTTTTTTTTTTTCCCTTGTCCTGTCCTGCTCAAAAGCCATCACATGGGGGAGTACATGCCTTGCTGAGTTGGACAGTTTTGCTTTCTCCAGAGGAGTAAAACACCTGGTGTGGTGTTTTCTCCTCTGGATTGGAAATTTGAATGTATTTATTAAATATTTATTAGTTGTGATTCCCGCGAGTACGTTTATAATAGTTGTGTCAGGACAAGACAGTGCCGAACCAAAAGGGGGAGTGGACAAAGGATTGGGGAAGGGTGAAGGTACACAAGTGAAAATGAAAGAAAGGAAGAGGAAAAGACGAAGAGAGGAAAATAATAATAATAATAATAATAATAATAATTTAGAAGTGAAGAAAAAAAGAATTGCAAATGAATAAAAAATAAAATAAATAAATACCTACCTGAACATGACGCATAAGTCCTAGTTACAGTTCATTTTGTCCATGTCCGTTTGTTATTGTTCATGTAAAACAGTTATTGCAGTTTGTATATCCAGGCACACCTACACACATGTTTAAATATACATACATACACAGCCAATATCTTAAGTGAGGTGATAATAATGTTGTATGCTTTAAAAAGCAACTCAGCTACATGGGAGGAAAAATACATAACTTACCAAAGATCACAAACAGTGAGTTGGGCTAACCACACATATCTAACAAACAAACAATTGCAGCACACGGTGCCCAGGGACAGCAGACCCAACCCACCAGTGGCCGACCAACTTCCCACGAATCACCCTCACTCCTCTATGCCCGAGTGCGCTTCGAGGTCCGACACAGAACCGGCTCTGCAATCAGACCGAAGTAACCTGGTGGATCGTTCCACCCCCCGTGGGCCGACATGACCGGGGCCCCGGGCTCCCGAGCCAGAGCATCCCACCCCACCCCACCGAGAACCGCCAGCACCCCCCGAGAGAAGCGCCCCGCGCCCGGATGCGAGAGAGCAGGGACGCGCCCGCCACAGCGGGGGGGCAGCCCACCCGACAGCGGCCAGGCCGGCCCCCCCGACAGCACAGGGGGGCCCCAGCAGACCCCACCCGCGACCACCACCACCCGCACAGCCCCCGGCGGCAATGCCCCCGGACCCGGGCCCGGCCGCGGCCCCACCAGGGAGGCGGGGGGGGCGAGGAGGGGGAGGAGACCAGGAGACCAGAAGAGGGCAGAGAGGGAGACCGCACCAGGCGCAGCGGAGCCACCCCCCCAGCCACAACCCGGCCCCGCACCCACCACGACCAGCAGCCTCAGACCTCTCCCCCCCTCCCCCAGTCATCCATCCATTCATCAATCATGCCATCCATACACCCATTCATACTCGAAGGGCGGTCAGTCACCGTCCAGTGGACCCGCGCCCACCCGGGGATCCCACGGGCCCGCGCTGACGGAGGGCATATACCCACCCCGGACGGGAGACAGAGACGGCCGCCCACCCACTGCCCATCATCTGCCCCCAGTTGGAGTGTAGTGTATGTGTTTGTGTATATGTTGAAGAGATAAGTTGCATTAAAACTGGGGAGTCTTAAAATTAAGACTAAAAGTCTTAAATTTGACATTGTTCGAATTCATAGAATCTGAGAAGTATGTTGACAACTACTTCCTGCAAGAATCAGAGGTCCATGTACCATCCACTCTCCCTAATCCCATGAAGCAGTCTGGATTTCCTAGCGACTGTCAGTAGTAAAATTATGGTTTATCTTTATTTACAACGCTTTAAACTTATGCAATAAAGTAGTAACAAAACATCCATAAGTGTGTGCATGCTCTCAATTGAAGAAATGAGTACAACAGAAAATAAAACAATATGAAGCATTTATTGGCAAAGCACAAGGTTCAGATAGAGGTCACATGTGAAGTTCATGTAAAATGAATGAAGAACAACTGATCACACATGTTAACTGTTACGAGGTTCACTAAAGTGATTCAACATTTTCACTCGTCTTCAAACTGTTGCTAATGAGAGGAAACAAGCTACTGAGGTTAAAGCATTTCACACAAAAACACTATTTCACAAGATTTTCAACTTCCCATAATTTTCCAAACCTACGGAACATCAACACAATCTTACTAATTAATTGAACTTTGTTAAAATTGCATTTACAATTTTAGGCAAAATTAAAATAAAAATTTGCGTGCTAAGTCTCTGGAAATTTGCATCTTTGATCTACTGCTTGGTTCCTCATCTAAACCTGCTGGAGGTCTATGAAAGAACTCTGATAATAAGCTTAGGTCTGATTAGGAAATAATAAAATAATTTCAAAATATAGTAATTAAAGGATTGAAAATTCAGAATATGGTTAAATTGTATCGCTATAATACAACATAAAACTCTAAATGTAAATAAGAGCTACAAAGAAAACTACCGAAACAATGTACGAAGTAAAATCAAGTGAAAGCA
>SRMA01026266.1:2379-18027 GCA_007224835.1 Danionella cerebrum | reverse complement strand
TAACTGCGACGCGTAAGTTTCTGTCGACTCCCCATCCGTGATCTATCATCTCTATTATATATAGCCTCCCATGTATTATATATGTCCACTCCCCATCCGTGATCCATTATCTGTTTTATAAATGACCACATTGTTATCCCACATAGTTCATCAACTGTGTTTGTATATTTATACATGTATATATGTGTGTAGTTATGTACAAACTGCGAAAACTGTACTGCACGAACTATAACAAACTTATATGGTATGTTCAGATATGTATTCTTCTCACTCCTGAGTCTTTCCCCCTGATCTACATTTCTCATCCACTCCCCCCTTTCCTTTTCACAGCCTCCTGTTCTGATGTACTTAATGCAAACTGGTCCATGGTAAAAATTAATAAATAACTACATTAATTCACTGCTTCCATCCAGAGGAGGAAACACCACACCAGGTGTTTACTCCCCTGGGGATAACAAAACTGTCCAGCTCTCAGAAGCAGGACAGGACAAGTAAAAAAAATTCTTTGATCTTGAAAGCGGGTAAATGAAATAAATGATGGAAATTGGAGACTACTTTTGAGAACATTCTTACAATTTTTATTTAGCAAAAATGTTGCCAAATGTTTGTTTAGCAAATAAATGCAAACAAAATGTTTTAGAAAAACACTGCACTTTATGTTTTGATCAAAGTGATCCCTTAACCCCTATGGCGTATAAATCAGAGCCGCTTATGCCATGCACGAGGCCAACACATTCTGGTCCACCTCTTTCAACCATGCTAAAGCAAACTCTGGTTCTGATTTCTGCTCCGGATTGATTGAATGAGTATTTCCTGCTTAGCAGAACTTCAGTACTCTTGAGTCAGATATTCACAGTCATAAGAATAGGCCATTGCCTGCTGTAGCAATCATGTTTTCTGTTCATGAACCATTCACCTACTGTTGACCCTTGCCCTACAACTGTTCTAGGTCCTCGACCTTCACCTAAACGTCTGCCACATTCTTTGTCTGTCTCCCCCCTTCTGCTTGCTTTTTTTCTGTAAATATTTCTACCTGTGAGCTTCCCTCAGGGAAAAAGAGTATATGGCTTCAAGAGAGTCGAACCTGGGAAGCTGAGTACACCATTGAGCCTTTTGGAGGTAAAGCTCTGTGTAAATAGCAATCTGAACAATGTAGAACCAAGATGCCCTGTACATTACAATGCAGCAGAAATGCTCTATAACTGTACATTCAGATTCCAGCTCTGTATTCTGACTGAAGTGCAAATTTAGGAATGTAACCAATGCCATTTCAGATGAGAAAGATCCAAAAATCTGATAAGAAACCACATTTTATTGAATTCCAAGTTTTATCTTGATATATCACAGTGATTTATGTAAACTTTGTATGCATTACTTATCATACATTTACAATAATCCAGCTATCATGGTCAGTTTAAGAGTTTAATGTTAGTAACAGTCAGTGCTTAATTTGTAAATTTGAAGTTACTGGAACACAACAGGACTGGGGTGACGGACATTGGGGCTGGCCCAAAACAGTTGCTGGAACACAAACAGAACGCAATGGTTCAGTGTCTAACATGCCTACTTTTAAGCAGCAGGACTTACATACATCATTTACAACATAATTTAAGACATATACACACAAAAAACCTTTAGATTACTTTCAACACAATTTATCTTAATTAATGCCAAGCAGTCAATATAATGTTAAATGGCCGTTTAACATGATAGACTTGAGTCTTCGTTTCTTTTAAAAAACGAAAGCAAACTTGATTGTCTTTTAGACATGTTAGCACGAAGGAGTCAGGAAACTTTTTGTTTTGGCCAAATGCCGCCTAAAAATAAGTTACGTACAGGACGTAAATTACCCAGCAGCAGCCTTTTCAGACTTGCTTTTTTTTACATTATACAATGCACAATAAAGAAAACACACTAACACAATAATTATTAATTAGTTTATTTTATAATATTTTTATCTAATCGCTAATTTCCACATAATACTGGCCAGCCTGCCGACTGCAAGGGATAGCACCAGCCTACGACGAAGGCAGCCTGGCACACCATAGGCGAGTGCTCTGTATATTCTTGAGTCGGGGGAATGCATTGTAGTACAGTAGAGTGAAAAAGGTGGGCAGGAATTGGGCAGATAAAGACAAATGGGGTCAGATAATTACCGGATCCCAGAATAAAATTTTCCGGATCCTTGGAAGCCAGAAATTAAGAGAAAACGGATTGCGTTCCGGCAAACGGCGGAACAAATTAAGCACTGGTAACAGTGTTAAAATATTAACAGTTTGTAAAATACCATCTAAAACCACACATGAGATGTCTTTCTGCCATATTTACTGTGCACCCAGAAAGTTTTCTTTTACTAGCACTTCTTTTACCATCACATGTTCAAATGTTACAGCCTTACAAACTCAATTTATGAACCCAACATTGGACAGAGGGCCATCAAGGGAAAAGAAAATAAAAAAAATTCCATGTGTAAAAAATTTGTAGACCATGTTTTGCAGAGTTTGTTTGGAATCTAGTAATGTGTAATAAATACATTTTGATTAATAGATTATGCAAAACTTGAGAAACGTTATGATGCAGATCATTTTTCTCTTTTTAATTTGATTGCAGTATTGTGATATAGTGTACATACAAGCTACAGATTGGCTCACCCCACAGGGTAAATGATTTATAAAACCTGAGACTTTTAGTTTGAGTTGGAGATTATATATGATTAATATACCTTCAAGACAAACACAAAAAGCAAGATGTTTTACAATGTGCCAGTCGTGTGAAAGAAGGAAATATAATCTGTAATAAACGTTGTGACTAGACAGTCGACATGTGCACATAAACTAAACAACAGGGCAAACGGAGGACACCAATCTCCTAGAGTTGAAAAGGTGTCCCACTGTCATAGAGACCAAGGGCTATTACTTTAAAACTTGAAACTATACTTTAAATGAGTGCTACTTCCCAGCAGGATCCCTGTGTTGGGAAAGCCCAGGAGCTAACCTGAATTTAATGGGGGCCTCTGAACCTCTGACCTTTGGAAGCCTTAGGGGAATTTCTCAATGATGACTTGAAGTGAAACTCACCAGTAAACCAAGTGACAAGAAAGGCCCAAAGAAAATGTCTGGGTATTAACTCGGCTGCATAAACCCCTTGAATACTTGCTTTGGCTACATATAATGAATTGTGTGTTTCAGATGGAGAGCTTTCCATTGTAAGCCCCCGTTGACTGTAGAAGCACTGGGGATTGAGGCTGTCTTGAGTTGAGGAAGGGTTTGTTTGTTTGACCCGCTGAATAGCTTAAACTGGGCCCTACAGGGTGATGAATGATGGAGGTAAGAGAAGTGCTGCAAGGAGTTCGGTTTCACTCAACAGCACACTCATGCTCATTTTCTCCATCATTCCTTCTTATTCTCACTTCACAAACATATACATACATGAAAAATGTCAACCATATAGTATAAACGTTTGAAATGCTTCATGTACAAAGCTTAATGATGACAGATGACTGTGAGTGTGAAAAGTGTAAAGTCTACAGGGTCAATCAACAAAGAATCTGAATTGTACATATCAAATTAAAGACTCAATTCAACTTAAAGAAAAATAAGTTTCTTGAATAAATATATTATATATATTGCTAAAGTTGACATGATACAGCTGAAAGTAATCATTAAACTATTTCTTTTCTATTGTCATAACCATCAATACCATAAAAAAGAAAAACCTTAAAACGCCCAATTTTATTTGCCACAATTGTTTTACTGTGGCCTGTTTAAAAAAAAGACACTGGACAACAACAAAAAGCACACTATATTTATTGTTGTTTTAAGTAGTGATTCTCAATGTGATATTTGATATTGCTCAGAAGATAGTTCATGTGAGTAATCTTTTCAGGTGACTTTTTTTATATCTGTGCTTCCCATGCTGGCTAACGTTAGTTAACAATATAGTGCATTCACCAGTTACTGGTGTGTTCTTAAAATCTTGTGATTAGTCTGATAATTTTGACCCTTTAATTGATTAACTTAGTTTAGACATAATTTTAATGAAAAGTATTTACGACTTTTTCTTTTGTAATTTTTAGTTTAAAAGCTCTATGTTTTCCTTTAATTAGCAAAAAGGTCTCTCTTTCTTTGTTGCACTCCAATCACTCTAATCTAATTATCCTCTAATCTAATTCTCTAATTATCCAAATGTTCTAACTTCTCCATCTTCTTTTAGTCATTTCCTCACTGCCAGTTTTAAGGTTCATGCCCTCTGACTCTCCATGATCGACTACTCCTGGAACACTTGTACTCACCTACTACTCACCTCTGTAACATGGTGTGGCTTTTCCATGTCCTCCTTACCACCAGGGACACGATAACTTCTCCATAACACCAGATGGCATTGGAGAGCTCTGTTACTTTATAGTCAACCACAATTTAGTTGAAATGACTCACCCGTGTTTTGCCCTATAAAAGGATTGTTTCTTTGCTCAGTGTTCAGTCTTGACTAAGCTCTACACTTCAGCACTCTCTGCAAAGCACTCTTGTAACCTTCGGATTTAAAGTTCTGTTTCTTTTAACCTTTGTGTCTGTTTCTGTCGTACGTTTTAGTCATTACTTCAACTGTTACATGCCTTCTGGAAACGGCAAGACTTCAGTAAAAGACATTTTTTACCTTAAATACTTTTGTTTGATCTCAGTCTCTGAATACCTCCTCTCCTCTGTAATTGATTTCACTCTGATCTCTTTCACAACAATAAGAATTCCAATCTTTGTCAATGAGGAAGAAATGTGGAATACATTTATTTTGTCTAGTTGAATCATATCCTGTTCTCCTCATCTCCAGGAACATGTTATTCGTGTCAGGAGAGTAGTGATGGAACCTGTTATGCTTTTTATGTGTTTACCAACAAGTAATAGAAATGGCTAAGATTATTTTAAGAAAGTGCATCATTCTTTGAACACATTGTTGATTCTGAGCTTTCAAGAACTGATTTTAAAATAGTCAGAAAATGAAGGAATTAAAAAAACTGTCTCAGCTTTTTTAATGTTTGAAATGAATATTTATTTTGGATGAACAACACAGCAAAAATGTATGTCACACCATGATATTTTAACAGTGAATATGACGCTTTAAATATCGTTTCTCCAAATTGTAGGATGCTATACATTTACAAAGCATTTTTTTTATTGCAAACCTTTCATGTAACAATCAGTTAGATCGAGCACGTGCCCCTCCCCTCGCTCCGCCCCGCTGGTCTTGAGAAAAGTGAGGGCAGGTTGGCACAGAATTCAGACCAGTCATCCACGGACCTCTTTGTCGCGCGCACCGGTTCCGCGTATCAACAGAGAAAATGCGCGCGTATCTCGCACTGCTGGTTGCGCTTTCGTTGCCTGGAAATCTGAATGCGATTCACGGATTATACGCTTTCGATCAGCCCGAGCTCTTTCAGAAAAAGAACAATTGCAAATCCATTCCTGCAAACCTTCTACTTTGTCATGACATCGAATACACGGACATGCGTCTGCCCAACCTGCTCGGGCACGAGACCATGAATGAGGTTCTGCAGCAGGCTTCCTCCTGGACTCCTCTGGTGCAAAAGCAGTGTCACCCGGACACAAAGAAGTTCTTGTGCTCTCTCTTCGCCCCTGTGTGTCTGGATGATCTGGACGAGCTGATCCAGCCGTGCAGGTCTCTGTGCGAGGGTGTGAAGAGCGGCTGCGCTCCGGTGATGGCCGCGTTTGGCTTCCCCTGGCCGGACATGCTGGACTGCAGGCGTTTCCCTCTGGATGATGATCTGTGCATCCCAGCCGGTGGAGCAGACGCTTCTATGCCCGTCACCACTGAAGGTACGTAAGGTAAAGCGGAAACACTCTTTTAAACGAATGTTCTGGTCTAACTATTCAACACCTTTTTCTGTTCAACTTTTTCACTCAGTTCCAAAAGTGTGTGATGCCTGCAAAGCAAAATCCGAGAATGACAATGAAATAGTGGACAGTCTCTGCAAAAACGACTTCGGTAAGATAAAGCTTATTTTACCCCTAGTTCACCCACAGATAGTCAATATATTGTAGATAAATGACGGCACGACTTTTTGGTTGGTTTGTCTATAATGTTTGAAAAAAAAATCACTTTAACTTATTTAAGTGGAAAAAATGCTAGTATTTTACTGTAGTACTGAGAAGACGTGATTTTTTTTAAATACAGGGGCTGGTCATATAATTAGATTTATATTCAAGGTTTCAAGATTTTGACATTGATGATTGATGATAGTGTTTTTTTCCTGTTGTATGTTCATTTCAAACTACTCACAAACTCAATCACTCCAGTGGTTATTTCCAGTGTGAAGGTCAGAGATGACTTTTATTATTTATACATTCATTCCACAAAGGCTGATATATTTCAAGTGTTTATTTCTTTTACACTTTTAATAGAAAATGAATGAAAATTCAATACTATGTACAATAATCATAAAAGTGTTCCATATTGAAGACACCTGGTACCACACTCTTATCAGATAATTAACTGACAACACTCGCCAAGGTCATTAAAGAATCTCTCAGTTTTGTTTTTGTTGGCCAATGTGTGCTGGAGATAGGCACCGGCAGACCCCCGTGAATGAATATATCAGTCTGTGTGGAATGAATGTTGACACTTTTTGAAATGAATATTTTTCTTGATATTCTACATTTATAACCAGTAGATGTGTAAAATGTGAAAATTTGGATAACTACCAAAGCTAGAGATTCGATGCTATTGAGGTCAATCATTTCAGATTTGAGTGATCAAAAAAGACTTCATAGGTGGAAAATACTAGTCTTAACCTCTTAAGCCCGAGAGTCCCCGGTACCGGGGACTTGCCCCCTTGTGCGTTACATTTTCGCTCATAGCTCACGAACCCTGAGAATAACCCACACATATTAAATACTGTTGTGTTCAGCGGAAACTCCTCTAAAAAAGTATCTACCGTATTTTTCGGCTCATAAGACGCACCGGCACATAAGACGCACCCAATTTTAAAAGAGGAAGATCTAGAAAAAAAAGATTTTGAACCAAAAACTTTTGTAAAATACTTTATATCAACTGTGTAAAAGTTAACAGTCAAACATGTAACATGAACAGACAGTAAACAGTAAAAGTAACAAAAAAGGCTGTAATGTTTTACTTTGCCCCCACTCATCACTCTAAAGTCCACCATTCGTTATCACCATCACTGTTCCAGTGCAACATTGCCCCCACATTAGTAATACCGTAATAGCCAGTAACATTGTCACTACATTACTAATAATAGCTAGTAAGATTGTCACTACATTACTAATAATAGCCAGTAAGATTGCCCCCACATTAGTAATAATACAGTGGTTCTCAAACTTTTTTAGTTGAGCCCCCTTTTAAACCTTTAAAAGAATCTGGGCACCCCCAGATGTAAAATAATAATTATTTAATAATTAATTAATAATTATTTTAATGTAAAATAAATGTAACTACTCCTTAATGTTAAATAACTTATTATTTATACCTTATTCAAGTGACAATTCGGTTGCATGTGAGATGTTGTTAAGGGGTGTCCAAGGAGTGAGAGCCCAAACGCAGGAGGAAGGTTCAATCAGTTTATTTAGTACTCCACTGAAACTGTTCAAACAGTGAGAGTCGACAATCCAAGGAAAAAGTCTCTTAGATAAAAAAAATATATAACAGAGATGCACGCAGCAAACATAGCTACATGTGGCGATCTTCGTCAAGCCAAAAATAAAATAAAACAAAAGACTGATAAATACAGACAGGCAGAGAAAAACTTCACAGACTTTACCAAACCCGAGACAGAACTACTTGAAAACAATGAACCCGTAACAAGGCAAAGAAATCAAGACGCTTAAATACAAGGCCTAATAAGGGCAATAGTAAACAGCTGAGCGCCGGGGGCGCGCAGGGAAAGCTGGGGAAAAGGGAGGCGCGCATAGGAAAAAAGGAGAGAGGAGCGCGCCTAGAGAGAGAGAGAGAGAGAAAGGAGAACCTCTAACAGATGTACCGTTGAGAGATGATTTGAGTTTATTAAAGAAGAGTTTCAGTCATTGAGAGCGTTTTGTTTTCTTCCCGCGAGAGAGAGAGAGAGAGAGAGAGAGCGCTGTGCATCTGTGCACCTGACGTCAAACACATGGAAACAATTGTATGCTTGCTGTTCCTTTTGTAAATCCTTTTGATTTTTGTCAGCTTATAAAAACCCACATAACTCCATTAATGAAGGATCAAACTGTCCAAGTTTGTGAAACTGTCCAAGTGAATGTTTAGCGGAAAAAACCCTCACAGACTGAAGACGATGCAGATCGATCATCATCTTATCGAAACATCGCAGATAAATGTGCCCATTTCACATCTTGAAATGTATTTTAGCGTGAGAAATCGGGTTTGTAGCGTGAGAGATCACTCAAATGCGAGAGTCTAACGCATTGTGGGAAATGTAGTTTTTTTTTTTTCGTTTTCGTTACGACCGTGCTATGGCAGAGATGGGCGATGACGTCAGCGCACAGCGCTGGAAGTACAAATATGGCCGCGGCTTCGGCCTAGCTCCGGAGCTCCAGAGCTCTTACGCCTCTCATACGGCCGTGACCGGACTTCGCGGCGCTCTGCATTCGGTCGATAAGACGCACCAACTTTTCCCCCTCAGTTTTGGGGAAGAAAAAGTGCGTCTTATGAGCCGAAAAATACGGTAATTGTAAGTTCCAAAAATTGATATGAATCTGCTTTAATTGGATTACTGATCTTAACTTGTTGCTAGCTGCCAAATATGGGCTATTGGTTTCTCGTAATTGGTCTTGGAATTATCCTGGGAATAATCCTCAGGAAAATATAAAAACGAGACAATCATCCAAATAAATTATTGGAACATTTGAAGTGTTCCATTTTATATATTAATGATTTGCTTGAAATGATTTTGGCTTTATTTGCAAATAAATTAGCCTTTTATTGTTTATAAAAGAGGTCTTCCCCTGACGCATTTGAGCAAGACGGCTAGCCTGCACATTCGTACCCACAGCACATACTCTCAAAGTTAGGCAGGTCCAGATGAACGAAGGTCCATTTTTGAATGGTGTTCACTGTGTAGGTGAAACTTTGGTTGCACTTTTTTAATTCACTTTTCATTATAAACCAAAAAATGTGTTTTGTTTTATAATGAAGCTCTAGTAGGCATAAAATATATTACATGAATTTTTAAATGTAATGTTTTCATCTCTAACTAATAGAAATAAAAGAGCATTCTACAGAAGGAAGCGCATGGGGTGACCTCGTGAACGTTAGGATGACTGCTGGCTGATGAACGAGCTAAATGCTGAGGCGCCCGAGCTGTGCCACATACTGATGGCACTTCAATCAATCAGTCTCCTTCTTGAGGCTCACACCCTCACCCTCAAACTGCTCTCCCGCAGGGAGCATCGCTAGTGATCCCAGGCGTCTCTGTCATTGCGCCTGCGTGCGCGAGAGTTTGCTTGTTTATGGAACGTGTGATTGGGACGTGATGGAAAGATTGTGTTTGAAGGAATCCCTCCCTGCGGTGATTGGGACTCAACTCTCAGCCGTCTCTGTTGTGAAGGCTTGCATCTGCATGATGAGATGTGGGGAGCTTGTGTCAGTTTACCTCAGAGATCTGAAATATCAATCGCAGTTTACCTTTGTGTGCTGAGGTGTGCTGGGAGTAATGCAGTAGGTGCTCATTATGCACTTCTTAGAATGAAGACTGTGAAATAGCGATTGTGAAGGACTTTATAAAGAGTTTGAAGAAACCTTCAAGATCCCTGGGTTAAGTTTAGGGTCACCCCGACTCTAACATTAAAAAAAATAATCATGCGTTAATTTACCTGCTGTGCTATTTCTCAGAAAATCTGAAAGGTAACACGTTTTTTTTTTTTTACTTTGTGGTTGGGTGAAGCCATTTACTGTCAAACGACCGTGTTTACTATTTTTTACATTGCGTTACTGGATGATAGAGGAAAGGGTCTAAAATGTGCATTTTATCTGGTCAAAATCACTAGAGTTTATAAACTTTTGATCGGAGTCATTTGGAAAGTTTCTGTTGTCATTATGAGTTAAAAAATGGTGAACACAGTTGTTTGACAATAAATGGCTTAACTAGGAGCGATATTATTCATATTTTATTAAAAATGGCCAAGAAATCTGAATATTTGTCAGTGTATGTAAACTTGTGAGCACAGTTTTCTTGGCAAGATCAGGTTGTTGGATTGTTTTTAGAATTGCATTTATTTCTCTAGATTTTTCATAAATACACTAAATAATCGTATCCACTTATGAACAAATGAAATAGGATGTTCCCCTTTAGACAAACTTTATTCATGTAAATACCTCACTCTCGTCCAATAATATTCTTAAAGACCTGCGCTGTATGTTGTTTTTTTTACAGTAGCTGAAAACGGATGTCTTTACATCATCCTGGTCTTCCTTGTCTCCCCATTTCAGATGGTTTCATCAGTTTTACTTTAATGAGACTCCTATCTCGTTCTGGCTTCACTCTTGAGTTCTTCGATTCTCAGATTGAAGTCATCTCACGAGGCAGGATAACCCATCTTGATTTCTTCGAAAGTATGTGATCTGAGGATGGCTACAAAGAAGGGCTGACTGAGCTAAATCCTTTTCTTTCCCTGTTCAATGGAGTGTCGCCCTGAACACATTCAAAGATTTTTCCTCTGCCTCTTTTGAACTTTTTACACTTAACCACAGCCAAGTTGATTCATATGACAGCTCTTCTATAATTTGTTGAAAGATCACAAAAAGCTTTCAAAGACCAAGATTTTATTCTTGAATTCTAACAACGATGATCTGACAGGTGGCATTCACGTCTACTTTTAGCTAAAGAAAGAATTCCGGTGCGTAACTGTTAATAACAGCATTTCAATAACGCTGTACCTATTTTAATCTTTAGAATATTAAACTGAAACGTCTCCTGTTTAGATACTTTGCATCTTCCCAGTTTCTTCTCCCTCTTATGTTCTTGTGGCGTGCTAGAGCTATAAAAGCCACTAAGTATAACTTACAGTAATGAGGAATTGGTGCCGTTGCTGCTTTGATCCATGGTGGCAGCCATTCCTTCGTCTGTTTGCTAAGAACGAATGCCTTTGTTGCGTGTAGAGGATTTAAGTGGTTTTGATTCGTCCACTTGACATCCATTTCTGCTTCCGCCGAGAATGTCTCAGTGGTCTTCCAAGCTCTTCATACCCTGCTGCTTGCCACAGTTTTGTGCTTTAAATAGTGAGTAAAGCTGTACTATACTATGAATGTTTTTATTTTATGTTATATATTTATTTTAATATTTTCTGAATCAAATTACAGGTGTTTACACATTGTCACAAAATACACAAAATATCACACTGTTTAATACAGTAGTAGTACAGCGTGTAAAGAAATAAACACACATTAGAAGTCATTTCAAATACAGGTTAAACTTAATTAAAAGGGGTCATGAGCTGTTTTTTTTTACTCAAAAACACTTTTCCACTTTTTTCCGTTTCCAGAAGTGGGCTTGGGTTGTTGTTCCACACAAACCTTTAAAGCCGCACTTTTTTAGTGCCACAAAGAGAAAACAAAGAAAAGACAAATCTCCCAGCAAACAGCTCCAGAGAGATCTTTTAGACGTCTTTGTCTCCGTGGACGTGCATCACGCAGATGAGGAAATGCTCTTTAAGGGACAATGTGAATCCAGCTTCTGAAATTTTCCAGATCCAGTTCAAAAATGTGAATAAGAAACTGCTCCCAGCTGCTCATGCCATTCAAGGTGGAACTATTATTAAGAGTCTGCAAAGAAATCAGTTAAAAAAAGTCAGCAATTGCAATGGCAGACGGTAAAACCTGACCTGTCATGGGCCTTTACCGGAGTTTAAAATTGAATAAACAAGGTATTAATAAGGGCGGCATGGTGGTGCAGTGGGTAGCGCTGTGGCTTTTCATTTAGAAGGTTGCCAGTTGGAGGTTTGCGGGTGATTTCTGACCATTCTTTATAAATAATATTATTATTATTACCACTCATTATTAAAATTACTGTGCACATTTTATTTTGTGGTTAATAATAAAAAATAAATTAGACCAAAATGTATCATTTGAACATTTTTTCTTTGTTATCTGCAGATTGATTTTAAGTATAAAAGGAAAAAATCGATTTAAATTGTAAATTAGGGAATTTTTCTAGGACATGTCGCCCAGCTAAGAGCATCTGTTAAGTCTAATTGGAAATGGCATTTGGAAGAAAACTATTGATTGCACACACATGCCATCCCTGGTCTTCAGTGAGCGTTTCAATCTGAAGATATATCCACCTGTGTGACCGCTGAGCAGTCATCAATTGGGCTTTTACTGGAGCTGATTAACCGACCTACTGGCTTTATTATAGATCCGCTACATGTTCCTGTGAGGACTGGATTCAAGTGTCACAGCTGAAGAATCTATTGATGTGGATTTCCAGTGACACCACTGTCATTTCACTGGATTTTTTCAATTTAATTTGAATTATATTAATATTAATGTATGCTTTGTAAAAGTAGAAAAGAAAAAACTAAGTAAATAATAAGCTGACATCAGCTGTCTCACACCTGAAGAATATATTTATTCACAGAATGTATTTACTCATGACAGCTTTTTTACACAATAGGGACGTATCATTCAGAAAAGGAGGCCTCTATAGAAACAAAACAATCAAGACAATTCTCTACTTGCATCTGACAGAAGTATTATCTTTTCTCAAACATGTCTTTTCTTATCGGTGGTAACGGTGTTGGGGAAACGCCGCGCTCAGCTGTAATGTGTTCTCTATCGCTTGCCTAGCGAGGGATTTTTCTATTTGCATCCGCCATCAATCCACATCCAGACACAAGTCGTCATCTCATCAGCGCTTAGCTCAGGGCCTCGGAGCATGCATTAAATAAACGTTTGGTGCAGCTGGCGAACAGACTCTCATCCAGAACTGTGATTGTTATGGGTTTGGAATTACAAAGCTTGTGCTAACACGTGCTGCTTAAACATCTTGTTATCGCTGTGTGTCTGGCAGACGCTCGGCTTGCATCACTGTGTTTTTATTGTAGCATTCGTTTAACTGTGCCCTGGACGGCTCCGCTATTTAACCCCTTCTGACCCCGAGTACATAACGATGCTCTTCATAAATGTACAGCCTGTTTCCTGGCATTTATCATCAAGTCGAATGTTAAATTTGATTAACCAAACTGGTTTTTCGTTTCCTCATTTGTTCCTCAACTCCTGTATGTGTTATTATTAGTTTCACGTGTGAAAAAGCAGATGTCAAGGAACGAAACGCACATCTGCGAGTAAATATCAATGAACTGCTTCAATCAGCAAGTGCTAAAGTTAGAGGAGTGTGGCACTCACAGCCAGAGATGAACTAAAATGAAAATTGTGGCTAAACGCCGAGATACGTACCAAACTGTGAGCTGGGGATCATTGAATCCCTAGTGTTTGTATATTGTGATAAGACCCGCTCACCAACTACACGCCCACCACTCTCTCTAGCATTGAGTCTCAAGTTTTAGGATGATTCCAGACAAATCAACTAAGTGAAATTTATTTCACTTCTTTGCTCTGCCTATGTTTTGCATTTTATATAATAATTATAAGTGTTAAGTTTTGACCTGATATTTAACGAAATTCACAAAACTTGGTGTCATATTAGCTTTTTTATGATCACGATCACATATTGTAAAGCTGGCATGTTTTTTTTTTCATCATTTCATTTTGTAGAAGTTATTGGTTTAGCAGGAATCTGTTGAAGTGAAAGTGCACATTCTATATAAAATTACAGCCATGTTTAAATCCAGACTAAGGTCTTTTTTTTTATTTTTGTCTCTCGGAAAAAATATGTTCCACACGTGCTTGTTTCAAAAGTGGCAGATGATTACAGCCCTGAAGTCCTTTCGAACAATCAGAAGGCTCGTTTCATCCAATTTTTGATGCAAAGTTTCACCCTGCTGAGAAACATCGGGTTAATACACGAGGCCCCAATATTTTGGGTGTTTTTATTTTGCTTCCAGAACGAGAAAATATACAACTGGAAAAAAAGAGGAACACTGGCACCTGAAGAGGCATGATATCTGAGGATTAGGTTGGATTGTTGTGTTGGGGCTGAGATCAATGGAGTATAGTGTGACAACAGGATGTCTGGGTCTGGTGAACACAGTTATGTTTGTGTGCTAAGGACGATCTCTTGGTCATTTCCCAAGGGGATGGTTTACATAGCCATGATTATACCATTATACCTCTTCTCTTGCTCATTCTATCAGATGATGATGACAAATGTGTCACACACCAGCTCTCGTTAGTTTTAATTGGCAATTGCACCGCGGTTCACCTTCAGCCAGATGCATGGTCTTTATCAATGATTGTGCCCATTCTCTGCATTGGGGCACAGACCCCGCCAGAGGGAAGCGGTGTGAATGTAGATAGACAGACACTCTCGCTGACCTTCTCAACTTGTGATGCTATTTCCAGGCCTTCGTTTAATGATTCATGTCACTGGAGGTGATGTTGGTGCCCAGACAGGGTATCAACACATTATTAGTTGCAGTTTTCTCCCCCTATCCTCCAACTATCGCCTCGGAAGCTTTGTCTTCTTTGGATCTGTCTAGGTCTTTTCTTTAAAGCCATACCTCCTCGTGGCTCATATTTCTTTCACCCTAGCAATCTACCAGCTCTTTCTGAACCTACATGAAACAGCATGAGTGTTTTTAATGGGGCTCGTGTGCGTATGTGATTATTCTATGTTTTGTAATTCTGCCAAAACTGCTGGCTGCTGAGAGTGCTGGGAACATTGTCATGCAAATTGCTGTCCATTGTATACACTGTTTGTTTGGTTTCAGGCTGGAACATCGATATATTATACCGACTCCCAAATGATACACTCCTTTATTTGGGTTGCATTCATCTTCTCTAGGCTTTAATGAAAAGTTAACAGTAATTGATGCAACAGCGATGTTTACAGCGGTTATTCAAATTGATGAATACTAACAAGGATTTGGTGGCTTTGCTTTATGAGTAAATAGATGGAGAGATAGATAAATGTACCCATGGGGGATAGAAAACAAACAGATGCGGTTCACTGCAGTTATTCAGGTATTCAGGATCTCCAGTGATGAAAGGATGCATGGATGGATATAGTGTGGATAGATGGATGTTGGATGGCTCACTGGATGGACTGCCACAATTGAGATCTGATGGATAGATGGACTACAAGATTTGAGATTGGATGGATGGATGGATGGATGGACTGTTAGAACTGTGGATGGATGGATAAGATCAGATGGATGGATGAGCTGTTAGAATTGATATCGGATGGATGGAGACGATTGTCCATCAGCATTGTGGTTTTAGCTGAGGATGATGCAATAATCCAGTCCCTCTCTTCACTAGTTCCTGGTGTGGGTGGTTTCCTTGAGTCTGTTGCGGTGTTGTTAGGGAGACACTGACTTGCGCATCTGATTTGAATCAGCAAAATAGATTAATTAGAGTTTTTTGGGTTTTTTTTAAGACTGAAATGAAATTGATATTATTTTTGAATACCGTGCATCAGTGAATTTCTCATTCCCTGTGTACGGGTGTGCGGGTACAATCTATTTCCATTTTCCAGAGATCAATATTTGCCCCCACAATAATACCATGATG